>CM024763.1:96979767-97284137 GCA_014218235.1 Colocasia esculenta | reverse complement strand
GAACTGGAAGAATCCTAATTGGATTCCCAGTTTGGGTTCAGCACTCAAACCACTAATCTTATAAAACTCAAATGAAAAGGGTTTGAACACGCAAGTCAGAGATCCAATTGTGAAATAGAGATCCGATCGGCGTGCCGTTTCTCCGACACGACCATGTGGGTAAGAGAAACGTGTGGGAACTAATGGAATCCTAAACGGATTCCCAGTTTGGGTTTGACGCTCAAACCACTAATCTTATAAAAAACCCAAATGAAAAGGGTTAGAACGCACAGTCGAGGGTCCAAAATGTGAAATAGGGATCCGATCGGCGTGCTGTTTGTCTTACATGACCCTTGGGTAAAGCGATGTGTGAAAACTGAAGAAATCCTGATCATATTTTCGATTTGGGTTCGACGCTCAAACCACTAATATAAAAAAAACTAAGTGTAAGAGTTAAACACAAGTCGGGGGTGCAAAATGTGAAAGGGATCCGATTGGCGTGCCATTTGCTCTGACACGACTGAGTGGTAAAAGCAATGTATAGGAATTGACGGAATCCTAATTAGATTCTCGCTTTGGTTCGGCGCTCAAATCACTATCCTAAAAAAATCCAAATGAAAGGGTTAGAACATGCAATCGGTGGTCCTAAATGTGAAATAGGTATCCGATTAGCATGTCGTTTCGCTCCGACACGCCTGTGTGGATAAGAGCAATGTGCAAGAATTGGCGGAATCCTAATCGGATTCCTATTTGGGTTCGGTGTTCAAACCACTAATCTTATAAAAACTCAAGTGTAAGGATACAACACACAAGTCGAGGTGTAAAATGTGAAATAGGGATCCGAATCGCATGCCGTTCAACTTCCAACATGACCGGGTGGGTGAGAGGACGTGTGAGAATTGACAGAATCTTAATCAATTCCCGTTTGGGTTCAACGCTCAACCACTAATCTTAAAAAACCCAATGAAAAGGGTTAGAACTACAAGTCGGGGTTCAAATTGTGAAATAGGCATCCGATCGGTGTGTCGTTTGCTCCGACACACCACGGGTAAGAGCAATGTGTGGGGAACTGATGAATCCTAATTGGATTCCCGATTTAGTTTGGCGCTCAAACCACTAATCTTAAAAAATCCAAATGAAAGGGGTTAGAACATGCAAGTCAGAGGTACAAATGTGAAATAGGGATCTGATCAGGGTGCCGTTCTCCACCACTACTGTGTGGGTAAGAGCAATGTGGGGAACTAACGGAATCCTAATTGGATTCTCGGTTTAGGTTCGGCGTTCAAAACACTAATCTTATAAAAACTCAAGTGTAAAGGTTAGAACACACAAGTCGAGGGTAAAATCTGAAATAGAGATCCGATCGATTGTCGTTGCTCCAATATGACCGGGTGGGTGAGAGCGACGTGTGAGAACTAACCGAATCCTAATCGGATTCCTGGTTTGGGCTTGGCACTCAACTACAAATCTAGAAAAAAATGCAAGTGTAAGGGTTAGAAATATTTTCTAATTGCATTAGTGAATATTCATACATTCTACATTTAAAATTTAAAAATAATTTGTTATATTATTTTTATTATGTGTTTTCAATATTTTTTTGTATAATATAGGATCCTCCAGTACCTCACGATCATGAGGCGGAGAGAGGGATCCAGTAGATCTCTCTTGATTTTTTTATTTGTTATTATTGTGGATGTTCCATATTTGTTGTAATTAATGATTTTATGTTAATTGTTATTTATTGTGGATGTTCTTTGAATATTGTTTTTATAAGGTTTATGAATTTATCTTGGTTTTCTAATTGTATTTATCAAAAACAATAAAACATTATTTCTGACAAATTTTCTGACTGAATGTTTCAGTCGAAAAAAATGTCGACATACGTGACTTCCGACGGAAGTATCCGTCGACAAGAACGTCAACTTTCTAACAATTCCTGCCGATATTTTCTGTCAGAATTTTCCAATTTCAACGGTCTTGTCCGTCGGTCAAGGTGTCAAAAGTTTATGCTGACTGAATATTCCGTTAGAATTTGCCAACGGCTTTTTTTTGTCGGTAAATTTTCGGAGATTTATTTTTCAACGAATATTTCCAACATTTATCTGTCAGAAATATCGATGGATTTAGTGACAGATTTTGTGTCTGTCGAAAATTTCTAACGCATGTTTTCTGACGGATTGTTTCCGACGGGTTGTCGCTGGAAGCAGTCAGAAAGGTGCTTTTTTCGATTGATTTTTCGATGGATTTCTGACGGAATGTTGTCGTCGGAAATCCCGCTTTTTCTTGTCATGTATGGGTTTTTCCTTCTCTAAGGAGACAACGCTTGCACAACACAAGCCTACTCTTCCACCAAAGAGGACCACTCAAATCACAGAAGTGTAGCAGAGTCCCTACACCAAGCTCAAGATGTACACTAGCTATGCTTGATCTGAGGCGATGTCCAAGGGATCCATGTTTTACAAACAGACACACCCTTAGTCATACAACAATCTCCTTCTATGAAGACACAGTTTGGATGCAGAGAAAGAGATAGGAAGCGCCAGAGGTCGCAGAGAACTGCTTTGGCGTTGATTTTTCTTCTTTCTCAAGAGTTGAAAATGCTTACAATGAGGCCTCTCTAAAGAGAATTAGATCACACAGATTATCACCAAAAAGGATGTACTCATTTTAGCTGGCATCGTCTCTTATATACTCCATGGAAGACACCCGTTGAAAATACTTGAGAATCCATTGAGTCTTGTTCTTTGTCAACATGTGCATATTTCAAGACTTAGTAGTGTCTAACATATGCTTCATGTGAGTACTAGATATCTGCAACTTTAATGCACACCGAGGACATAGGTAAAAGAGATCATACGTCAGTCAACACCGTACCTCTTCTGCAAAGTCCACATTTTCGGCTGACAACCATATATTCTAGTATTGCTTTTCTGTTTGCTAGAAAGAAAGGTCCTTCATGATCACACACAAGGTGAGAACGTATAACCTAAGTCTGAAAAATATTACCTGCTGCATTTAATGTTTGAGATACACATGAGATATTACGTAAATATATGTACAGAGATTTGAAAGCAAGTTTGTGTGCTAAAATATTTTACTAGATAATCATGTAGTCATGAAGATAAATAAATTATATTCGAAATCAGACTTCGGTAATCGATATGAATAAAATGTTTAGTCAATAATCAGAATCAGCTTAGTTGTAATCAAAAGATCATAAGTAAAGCATACACTGAATCAGAATAACATAGACTAGTATTCGATAATCGATGAGTGAATACTGCTAATCAGAACAGTACAAACCAAGTACACTAATTGGAATGGTGTCACCAATCAGAATAAATAACACTAATTGATAGAGTGTACATCAATTGGAGTGATGTTTAGCAGCAGAACACAATGTCTTGACTAATCGGTACACTATTTAGTTAGTAATTGGAATACAGTGTTTGCCAATCAGAGTCTGACTAAAACATCATCATTATGTTAATAGATCAATCGATAAGATATACAAGCCATCGTAATGATCTTGATCTATAATCAATAGTCTTTATAGAATCAATATGATACTAAAAATTTATGAAAAATAACATCAATCGGTACATGACTTTAATAGGATTGATACAGAGTTTTATACTCCAATTGATACGATGTTTAAACAATCGAAATGAACTTTGAACATCAATTGATATGGAACTTGTTCTTCAATCATATAGACTTAGAACAATTTTTCTGAAGTAAATAATGTAGAATGAACTTGAGTCTTTTAGAATGCTTACATTGATGATCCTTGAAGAGATATTTTTTTTTAGAATACCTTGTTGATAGACTTATTTGAAATATGGTTATATAGCAAAAATATTAAGCATTTACACAAAATTTTATTATGACTAAAACCTAAGAATATATGGAGATGATAAGTTCATCAGTCGGCCGCATATAAGTAGACTATATGCAAGCCGTCACATATACTTGTCTTTATGTGATGGCTCCTAGAAACCATCGCATATAGATTTATTAGCGACGACTTTCAAAGCCGTGGCATTTTACCCATCAGAAAAAATACGTTTTCTACTAGTGATATAGGTATTCCAACTGACTTAGATTGTCCTGAATCATGAGTTACATCCCTCTTGGCGTGCAATGGGAAGAGGTACTCACGAGATTTGAAGGAAATTGTTTAGTAACACCATTTGACAACAAATCTCTTAACACATCAATTATAATGCACCACAACCTCTTCATTTACGAGGTGATTTTGACTTTGTCCTATCAATGATTGATGTGACACATTTTTAATAGTAGTGTTATTTTAACGTGTTATCAAATGGTGCTACAAAACTGTTTCGCAGATTTGAATGAATAAAACTCCTTAAAGAGAAGGAAGTGGGGTGGCAATTGGGTTACGGTTCAGTTGCAGTGAACTATTCTCTTTATCATGCCTACTCGTGAACAATAATGTCGAGTTGGACATGCTTTCATACACATACGTTTACTATATATCAAGTTTAAAAGTCTTATCTAGATGCAGATAACATTTTTTTTCTTTTGATGTGTGGATGCAGATAACTTCACAAAGGAAGAGGGGAAAAAAGGGAAAAAACCCTTAAGACAGCGAAAATAGAAGAAAACCATGGACACCAGAAACTACACTTCCATTTCTAACAGATGAAACTGTCATGGTAAGGAGATACAAGTCATCAGCTCTCCGGGAATGCATAGGTCGCCCCAAAGTAAGTTAAAGAAAGAAAAAACCGTAAAGGACCGCAGTGATGCACATTCGAACTCCATCAGAGAAGAGAAATTAATCACATGTGGAACCGGCGGGGAGACAGATCACAGAAGTTAATAAAGCTGTCGGAGAGGCTGGACCCAGACGACCAGTGGGGGGAGCTTAATTTGTACTGTACGTATAGCTGAGTTGGTGCATCGATCTCACTAGCTCCTATGTCCTGTATCCCCCGATATAGCGCTGGTACCTTTCGCGCCTGCTGCTACGGGCGGCGCAGCAGCCGACGCAGTAGACGAAGACAAGGACGAGGAGGAGGCCGACGTTAAAGATGGCGAGCAGCTTCCAGTCCTTCTGGATGTTGTCGAGGAAGCCCGCCTTGCAGGACTCGCAGGCGAAGCAGAGCTCCAGCGGATCACTGCTCCAGGACTTGCAACCGCTCTGCTGCTGCAGGTCCGCCAGCAGGGTCCTGTCCGGCTTTAGAAGCACGGTGGTGGCCTCGTTCTCCAACGACGCTGCGAAGCCGCAGCCCGGCGGCGGCTTGCAGCAGCCGGTCTGCATGTACATGCAGTGTAGGTTACGGTCAAAGATATTTCTAGCCAATCTTCTAGGGCGTCTATCAAATAACTTGGGATTGTGAAAGGTTGTAATTAGATGTCAGATTAGATGAAATCGTGTAGTATAGTCTCCAAAACTGGTAAAATGCAAGGAAGTAATCTCATATGCACTCTGTAGAACTTATATATGTTCGTCCCATGTAAGCATTTCAAAAGCGTATTATGGTGAGTAAAAAGGCTAGCTTGGAAATTAAGATCTCTTTTCTTAACATGCACGTAATTAAAAATAGAGGAGGATACTTTGAAGATAAAGATTTAGAGCACACATTTGATGTGCAAAACACATGGCACAACCCATGTATAGGGCCCTTTGAAAAAAGTGAGACATTAAATACCCCTGTCAACATGGCACAATTTTGATAGGTGTGTCATATTTCTTGCACATTTATAATTTATATTAATGACGAATCTAGAATTTTATTTCAATAAGATCTTAATAATACACTTATATAAATTCTGTGGGATCACCTATGGTGAAAAAATCTACTTAATGTAAAGTTTTTTTATCCAATGGGATCACGAGATCCCACTGAATATATGCTAAATTAATCTGGCCCTAATTTACACAGTCTTTCTCTACATTGAAAGAATGATGGACGACGCAGATCACAAGCACGAAATAAGAGAACATTAACATGCAACCCAGAAGAGAGGAGAATGCAAGAAAAACGTTTAGCCACCGAGGAGTGTTATCGCGAGAGCCTTCTAAATCACACAAAGACTAACACAGCAGAGAAGGTAAGAATTCTACACTAATTCACATGCATATATATATAATAGAATACTAAAATTCCTTAGCAGATAACTATCATCAGAAAACACGGGAAGTGTGTATTAATTTACAAAGGTGTATTTTTTACACTTTATGTTTATGCAATAAGGTTATTTTATTTTAAACGAAGTCATTTGCACATTAATATAATAAAAAATTGAGGCAAAAAGAGTAGAGAGGATATAATAATATTGTAGAGGTATTTTTTAGTCCCACATTGAAAGATAGTGAGAACAAGTGTGTGCTTATCAGCAAGAGCCTCACCTCTTCTCCCAAGAGGGTCCTTTTAAAGGACAAAACCCCAAACATGGGGACAATACTTCTTGGGAGGCACACTTAAATCACGTCTCTTCATTGGCGCCGTATGTGGGAACGAACGAGAGGCCATGCGCCCTACCCGAGCGTCTCATCTTCATGAGACCCGCACACCCTTTTCCTCACTGGGGGGCTGTGTAGAGGTAATCTTTAGTCCCACATTGAAAGATAGTGAGAACAAGTGTGTGCTTATCAGCAAGAGCCTCACCTCTTCTCCCAAGAGGGCTCTTTTAAAAGACAAAACTCCAAACATGGGGACAATACCTCTTGAGAGGCATACTTAAATCACGTCTCTTCAAATATTAATGTGCATCCATCAATGTTAATTTAATTTATAATTATTCATGTTAAGAGGCCTGTTTCTTTGCAGATATCCGAAACAAGAAGGATTAGAAATCTGAACAAATTAAATTAACACGAGATGGGAACTAAGATGGGCGAGAATATGTAGGGAAGGTGCATGCCTGTATGGATGTCAGCCTGGTCTTGTAGAACTCGGTGGGATCCAAGGGGATGGCCTCCGAAGGCGCCCCGCCGCAGACCTTGCCCGCCTTGAGGCAGCTCTGAATTCCCTCCCACGAGCCGTCCTTGCTCACCAACGTCTCCAGAAAGCGCGAGTAGTCGCCGAGGTGGTAGCCCACCTCGGACACGGCGGCGCTGGCGCTCTTGTTGGTCACCAGGAAGGCGAAGGCGGTGAAGCAGGTCAGCGCGACGATGAGCAGGAACAGCACGGTGAGGTAGAACCACAGGATGCAGGAGGCGCGGCAGCAGGAGCCGACGAGGCCCATGAAGGAGATGACGAACAGGAAGACCCCCGACGCGAAGATCGGCAGCTGCACGAGGCGGTTGCAGGCTGTGGAGGGCATCACGAGGAGGTACAATCCCCACGCCACTATCACGAAGGCGACCAACATGGTCAACACGTTCATGAACGCCAGGACGACCAAACTGCAGGTGCATCCCTTCCGGCCCATATCTCTCTCTCTCTCTCTTTCTCCCTACACGATGCTGGTTTGGTGTTGGGGAAAACAAGCCAGGGAAAGAAGTTGGGAGGGAAGGAAGGAGGGGAGGTGGTGGCCGTCTTCCCTGTGATTGATCCTCCTCTCTGCAATAGTAGAGCTTCTCCCCCCTTCTTTCTCTGTCTCTTTTTCTCCTCCTCCTCCTTCCTTGAAGTGAGGAGGGAGGAAGGCGGGGCTTTTTGAGAGGGGAGAGCGAGGATGGGAGCCGCAAAACGAGGGGAAGTCGAGGATGTTGGTGGTTGTGGTGTTTGTGTTGGAGGTGAGTTTTGCTGTTGCTGTTGCCATGCATGGGTTGGCCGGCTCTCTACGAAAAGCATGCTGTTTTAGAGATACAACAACAAGGGCCAGTTCTAAGTTTGGAAAAATCGTTTGTTAATTTCAGGTTAATTATTAGCTTGAGTTGTGAAATGCCGAATCCATGCGTACGTAAGAGCGTGTGCCTCCCGTTAATCAGAAATTTTTGTCAAGACTCACGTGACATCCGTTATAGATTGATCATGTTATTAATCTTGGTAAGAATATTCTCCACTTATTGCCGATTAATTGTTTTAAGTTGGATCTCTAATAAGTTACTTTCATCTTAATATAAGTTAGTTTAAATAAATAATTTGAATGTTGGTTAAGCATATATCTCACATCACCAACTTGAAGAAATATGACCGTGATTGCTCACTTAGGGTTTATTAGAGCAAAGAATTTAAATTTGGTTAATGAAATTCTCACATCATGCACAAATTTACTCATATGCACAGCAAGCACAAATTCTCATGAGCTAACTCTTCAGCTTTTTAGGTCGGATTTGCTCTTATACACAGCAAGCACAAATTCTCATATATGGACCGAACCCTCATTATACCATGGTACGGTTACGGCCCTCACCAACCCCCACGTCGGTATAGCGAGTGCTGCCAGCCACAGTGGGACATTTACCCAACGATACAAACAGCTGAGATACACGCGAATATATATAACAGAGTAGCGGAAGTAAAAGAGAACTATCTCCATTCATTCATCATCCACATTAAACATACATGCAGTTTACAATTTGCAAAAAGGAACTAAAATTCACATGATTTAATTTGCTGAAATAGAGATACAAAATGTCCACATATTACATTCTTTTAATGATAATTCTAATACAATGTTCAAGTACATACTAAGAAGTACACAATCACAAAGATCTCAAAAACTGGCTAGTCTCCACGCTCGGAGTCCGTCTCTGCTGCCTCCTCCGAGGGTACTGTGTCACCAACTATACCTGTACGCCGAAGCAAGGAGTGAGTCCAGGGACTCAGCAAGTAACACTATGCATGATATACACGTACAAGTCCTAGTGGTTTCTACACGCACATTACACTTTGCAACACATAGCATGCTAGTCCATTTAAGTTTTCAACCTATCATGAAGGTTCTACAATTTTATACATAACGCATGCTTTCAGATTTCAAAAATAACATTCACCTATCACATGGTCTCTATTCAATTCACTCATGAGACTTTAATCAAAACGTGAGAGCTATTGACATGAACAATTTACATACATGAACGGGGAACATAATTAGCATGGATTCCACATGTTCTTAAGTACATACATAACTTTTTATCATGCTTTAGGTTGCTGGTTTCACATGGTCCAATGACTATAAACCTACACATGAAAGCTACAACGTTGCTTAAACATAACACATGAACAATCCATCATGCCATTTTGCTCACATACTCATTTGTTGTTCCTAACATGGATTCTAAACACTTTTGCACACATAAACATGAGAATAATAACATGCATTTTCTGAATTCACTTGGTTTCAGATTTAGTTTCACATGGTTTCTATAACACATTTACATATCTAAGATTTCACATTTTTCTTTACACTAGTTTCCTCTTTCACATGGTTCACTTTACACATACACATTCACATATCACTTACACATTTACACATGGTCACATACACTTTACACATTTCACTTTACACATATTTTAGGTGCCGTGACACATAGTCCAAACCACCAAAGAAGGACACAAACACATCACATCACATAGACGCCATCTAGGCAATACAATGGCGACTCTTGGACTGCGCAGACCGGGAGAACAAGTCTCCACCCTAACCAGTGGTACTTGTCCACCTCCAGGATTTCCCCCTAATGCCCTTAGGGTCACTTAACACAATGAACTTTCTCAGGGGGACTTTTCCCTGATACGGCTCCACTGCCTTCTCGGAAGCAGTATCACATTGGCACAGTTTACACTTTTACACATTTACCGTTTTACACATGGTTTTACACTTGACACTCTTCATTACATTCACACTTTCTTACTCACATGAACACCTCTTTTTTTCCTAACATGGTACTACAGAGTTTTCAAGGTTCAACACACAGTAAACACACCAATCATGCTGGGTTTAAACAAAAATCAAATCACATTTCGATCATATGTACGAATTATCCACATTTCACATGAAAGCACATAACTTTTTATTTACTGTTCCAATTGACCTGAAATTTTAACCACATGCTGTTTTCGGGTTCCAAATCATACCCTCAATTTTTCAGATTTTTCTGAGCTAAATAGGATTTACAGAAAATCAAACACCTAATTAGCATATTATTCACAACTTAAGCTAACATGGGTCTAACACATTTTGAAATTATCCACTTACTGTTTTGCACAGAGACCACTAATGCATGATTTAGAATACAACATCATCCTAATTCATACATCTATAAATCCGTTACCACAAACCATTTTTACATGCTTTCATTTTACCGAACCGAACTTACTAGCAATTCCACAAGTATGCATGAATTACCAAAAATTCAGAACATACATACATGTCCCACAATTCTTCATGAATAGACTGAAAACAAGACATTCAACTAATCCTAATCATGGAACATTGATTTGCAAAAATTATCTACAAGTTATGCTCACAATTTTACAAGATGTCATTACCCCACATTCACCATCACACCACATTCATCCACAACCACAATGCACAATATACATAGAGTATAAGGTGTACAATATATCCTCATCGCATAAAACATACCGAAATTAATATACAAGAGGGACAGAACAGCTCACTGTTCTGTTCAGAAGAACTAGACGGCGGTCTCTGGCCGCTGACTCAGAGTCAGCGGCATGGTCGATGGACGCCAAGGATGAACTGGGCGTCCAGGGACCTTGCCGTCTACTCAGGTCTGTGCAGAAACACAGACCCGAGCTCTAAATCTTGGGTGAATTGGAGGGTCTAGGACTCGAGGAAAATTCCATAAAAATGTCAAAAACCACCTAGACTCATACGGGGACACCATAGATAGGTCACTTGCCTCTCTAAAATTCCTCCAAGAGATTTATGGCTCGAAGAAGACCTCCTTGGGCAGTTCCAAGAAGTTGCAGAAGTGCCTCCAAGATCGCCTTCCTCCGGGCTCCTGGGTGATCTCCACGCCGAGGGGATGATGGAGAAGCCTTCCCCTTTGCTTCAGCTTCCTCCTTGTTGCAGAAGATCTCCAAATCCAGCTCCAGGGGTCGGATTTGAGGGTTCTAAAATGGGGTTTTCTCACAGAATGCTCTAGGGTTTTTCTCTCTTCTTCTCTCCTCTTGCAAGGGTGAAATGAGAAGTGGGGAGAGGCCAACTCGGGTTCAGGGTGTAGGAGAGCCCCTCACCCACTCACCATGCCGATTAGACAGCCTTAGAGCCGTTGGGGGACATCCCCCCAATGGTTGCCATGCCTTGTTTCAGAAGTTTGCAGCTCTGCTGCGCATGCAGGCCAGAGAAGTTGGCGTCCAGATCGCTGGACGCCGGAGTTAGTGTTGGCGTCCAGGTCTGGACGCTGACACCACCTCAACGGCCTGGGGTTGACGCCAAGGGCCTTCGGCCAGAACCCTAATTATGCAGAAAACCATGCATACCAAGCTTCTATACATGCAATATGTACGTGGTATTATATTCATACTATCACCATGCAATACATACATTATTTACGTTTAATATAAACACATGTACACGTAATTATACTATTTTAATACCTACGTAAATACGTACATACATACTCAACACAATATACACACATAAATACGAAAAAATACGACGGAAATTCGAGGGTCTTACACCCTCTCCCCCTTAAAGAAACTTCGTCCTCGAAGTTAGAACGACACTACTCAAACAAAAGGGGATACTTCTTCTTCATCGCATCCTCAAGTTCCCACGTAGCCTCCTCACGTGAGAAGTTCCGCCATAGAACTTTCACCGACGCGATACTCTTGTTCCGGAGATGCTGAACCTTCCGGTCAAGAATGGCTACTGGTTGCTCGACATACGAAAGATCTGGCTGGATCTCCACTGGCTCATGACTAATCACATGAGACGGATCTCGGACATACTTCCTGAGCATAGATACGTGGAATACCGGGTGAACGCTAGCCAAAGCTGGGGGTAAAGCTAGCTCGTACGCCACGTTGCCCAAACGTCTGAGAATCTCATATGGGCCAATGAACCTAGGGCTTAGCTTGCTATGCCTGCCAAATCTGACAACTCCACGAGTAGGCGATATCTTCAAGAAGACATGATCGCCAACCTCGAACTCCAAATCCTTTCTCCTGTTGTCGGCATAACTCTTCTGCCTATCCTGTGCCGCAACAAGCCTTTTCCTGATAAGCTGAATCTTATCCGAAGTTTCCTGAACCAACTCCGGTCCGATCAACTGCCTATCACCAGTCTCCTCCCAACATAAAGGAGATCTGCAGGGCCTACCATACAACGCCTCGAATGGAGCCATTCCAATACTAGCATGAAAGCTGTTGTTGTATGCGAACTCCACAAGAGGTAAATGACGCTCCCAATCATCCTTCCAATCCAGAACACACGCTCTCAACATATCCTCGAGCGTCTGGATAGTCCTCTCGGACTGTCCGTCGGTCTGGGGATGAAACGCCGAACTGAGCTTAAGCTCCGAACCTAACGCATCCTGAAGACCCTTCCACAATCTCGAAGTAAATCTCGGATCTCGATCCGAAATGATCGACTTCGGCACACCATGCAATCTAACGATACCGCTAACATACAATCTAGCTAAGCTCTCTACTGACTGCTTCTTCTTCATAGGCAAGAAATGAGCAGTCTTCGAGAATCTATCTACAACTACCCAAATCGAGTCATTGCCTCTTCTAGATCGAGGCAAACCCGATACGAAATCCATAGTGACAGCTTCCCACTTCCATACGGGGATATCCATCCTCTGCATAAGGCCGGATGGTCGCTGCCGCTCGGCTTTCACCTGCTGACATACTAGACATCTAGACACATAATCCGCAACATCCTTCTTCATGCCGGACCACCAAAATGATCTCTTCAGGTCTTGATACATCTTAGTGTTACCCGGATGAATAGAAAATCGCGATCTATGAGCCTCCGCTAACACATGCTCACGGACATCTACTACATCGGGGACACAAACGCGGTGCTGAAATCTAATCACACCGTCCTCATCACGAGCAATGCCCGCCTTACCCACTAACTCTAACAATCTAGGATCGGCTTTCTGCTGCTCAATCACCTCATCCAAGACTGAGGATCTAAGGGATAGCTGAGCTACAAAAGCCTGACACAACGATGGCTCTAACTCGGTCATAGAGCACGCTGCATCCTCCAACATCTTCCAATCCTGCTGGAGCGAAGACCTCTTTCTACTAAGAGCATCCGCTACGACGTTCGCCTTTCCAGGATGATACTGAAGGTCGAAGTCATAGTCCTTCAAGAACTCAATCCATCTCCTCTGCCTCAGGTTTAATTCCTTTTGGGAGAAAAGATACCTCAAGCTCTTGTGGTCGGTAAACACCTCAAATCTGACACCATAAAGATAGTGCCTCCAGATCTTTAGTGCATGAACCACAGCTGCTAGCTCCAAATCATGAGTCGGATAGTTCCTCTCATGCTCCTTCAACTGACGAGAAGCATAAGCTACTACCCTCTCTTGCTGCATGAGCACACAGCCTAAACCAATCTGAGATGCATCCGTATAAATGGCAAAGCCTTCTAGACCACTGGGCAATACCAATACCGGAGCAGAAGTAAGCTTAGCCTTCAATAGCTGAAAGCTGCGCTCACATGCCTCAGACCATACGAACTTCTCACCCTTTCTGGTCAGCTTTGTCATAGGGGCGGCGATGGATGAGAAACCCTCAATGAATCGCCGATAGTAACCAGCTAACCCAAGGAAACTACGAATCTCCGAAGGAGTCTTGGGAACATCCCAATCCATAACTGCCTGGATCTTTGCTGGATCAACAGCTACACCAGCGCCGGAGATAACATGCCCGAGAAAGTGAACCTCGCGCAACCAGAACTCGCACTTGCTGTACTTTGCATACAGTTTGTGCTCACGGAGAACCTCTAAGACTAACCTCAAATGCTGACGATGTGTGGCCTCATCCGGAGAATAGACCAACACGTCATCAATAAACACAACAACAAAGCTATCTAATACGGACTAAACACCCGGTTCATGAGATCCATGAACGCTGCAGGGGCGTTGGTCAATCCGAAAGGAAGAACCAAAAACTCATAATGTCCATAACGGGTTCTAAATGCCGTCTTGGACACATCCTCACTCCTAATCTTCAACTGATGATAACCAGATCGCAAGTCAATCTTGGAAAAGACTGATGCCTCTCGCAACTGGTCAAACAGATCATCAATCCGAGGTAAGGGATACCTGTTCTTCACAGTCACCTGGTTTAGCTTTCTATAATCAATGCACAACCGAAGTGACCCGTCTTTCTTCTTGACGAATAATACAGGCGCCCCAAGGGGAAACGCTAGGGCGAATAAATCCCTTATCGAGCAATTCCTGCAATTGCTTCCTCAACTCGGCTAATTCTGCAGGGGCCATCCGATATGGGGCCTTCGAGATAGGAGAGGTGCCTGGAAGCAACTCTATAGTGAACTCTATCTCCCTATCCGGTGGCAATCCAGACAAGTCATCGGGAAAGACATCTGGAAAGTCCTGCACCACATCGATCTCTGCAAGAGTCAGTGACGAACCAGCATCGGGTACTAGCATAACGCTGGCAAGAAATGCGTCACAACCCTTGTTCACCATGCGCATCGCCTTCATGGCAGAGATGACTAACTTTCCCGCTAAGTTCTTTGGCAAGGGATGAGAGAACTCGTCCTCGCCAGGAATGCGGAACACAATCTTCTTCCTACGACAATCCACTAACGCATAGTGCTCCTCTAGCCAATCCAGACCAAGGATACAATCATAATCCTTCATCTTTAGCAAGAAGAAACACCCATCTAGGAATCTATCCTCAATGCACACAGGTAACGACGGAATGCACTTCCTAGTCGATACCGTACCCGCAGGGGTGTGCACAGACAAAGGGACCTCTAACTCCTCAGACTCTATGCCTGACTCTAGGGCTAACTGCCTAGCGAACCGCTCGGAAATGAACGAGTGAGTAGCACCCGTATCAAACAAAACCCGAGCGTGCACACCGAAAAGTAAAACTGTACCTTCGGTGACATGCTCCGCCTGCTCGGCGTCCTCACGAGCTAACGCAAACACTCGAGCTGGGGCTCGAGGCCTTCCTGGTCGTCCTGTAGCTGGCGCGGCTGCCGCTACTGCTGGTACTGGCGCTCCTCGCTGTGCTTCCTGCTGAAGTCTTGGGCAATCCTTGATCTTGTGGTCGCTGCTCCCACACTTTAGGCATCTACCCGCTACTAACCACACTCCGAACCTCCATGGGTCTTCCCACAATGGGGACACTCCTTCTTCGCACCGGGGGAACGTACAGAGGGTACCTGATAGTTGCTGACTGCCACTTGTTTCTGCGGTGTCTGGTACACCGTTTTCCTCTTATCTTGCTGCTGGAAAGTCGCTGCCGGCCTCTTCTGCGAAGCCTTCTTCTCCTCTAGATACTGCTCCATTTCTCCCTCCTGTCTGCAGGCTGCGCTGAGGGCCTCGTCTAGCGTGCGGTGGTCGAACGCCACGAGCCTCGTCCTCAGTGATGGTTTGAGACCCATCACAACTTCTTGGTCTTCCTGCGCTCATCCTCTACTATGTGCGGTGCATATTTAGAAAGTTCAGAAAACCTTGCCTCGTATTCCAGGACGGTCATTGATCCTTGCGTCAGGGAAAGGAATTCTTGCTCCATCTTGTCCTGGATATGCTCTGGGACGAACTTGGCTCGGAAGAGCCTCACGAACGCGTCCCACGCCACATCTACTGCTCCGTCCTCGAAGCGCGTACGCAGTAGGGAGGACCACCATACATCAGCTCTCTCCTGCAATACACCTTCATAAGCACTAACCAACAATCTCTAACTTGACAAACAACATACAAGCATAAACCAAACATACCTGTAGCATGTAGGTGGCTAAGGTCACCTTGTCCTCGTCAGGACACCTGATAGCTCGGAAGATTTTCTCGATCTCCCTCATCCAGCTTTCTGCCAAAAGCGGATCACTCTCCCCCTTAAAAGAGGGTGGGGTCATCCTCTTGAATCGCTCCATGATGGAAGGTCCACCATGGTCCTGAGCTGGGGCCTGAGCCTGCTACATTAAACAACAAGCAATATACAATAAACACAATATTATACAATTCAAATAGCAGACTACTTAGTTGTTTTATCATTTTACCTGGGCCTCCAACTGGGCCTGGAGTGCTGCCTGAGTGTGTGCCTGGGTCTGCATGGCTTGCACCAGACCTTGCATGAATACTCCATAGTCCACAGGCGGCGGTGGGGGAAGCACAGGACCCTGTGGGGCCGGGGCCTGCTGCTCCGCCCGCTCCTCACGCCTCTGCTCGTCGTCGCGAGCTGGCGCACCTCCACGTCGTCCACGGGAAGCCATGGCTGTCATAAAATTTCAGCCACCATTAGAGCTAGGTTACTAAATTTTCTAACCATTTCTTATCTATTTTTCACTTCTTATTAATGTTTTCTACACATGTGGACATACTTAGCATGCAATGGGGATGATGACTTAGTTATATTCATGTGTAATCTCAACCGGTCGCTCTGATACCAATCTCTGTGACGGCCCTCATTATACCGGTACGGTTATACCAACCCACGTCGGTATAGCGAGTGCTGCCAGCCACAGTGGGACATTTACCCAACGATACAAACAGCTGAGATACACGCGAATATATATAACAGAGTAGCGGAAGTAAAAGAGAACTATCTCCATTCATTCATCATCCACATTAAACATACATGCAGTTTACAATTTGCAAAAAGGAACTAAAATTCACATGATTTAATTTGCTGAAATAGAGATACAAAATGTCCACATATTACATTCTTTTAATGATAATTCTAATACAATGTTCAAGTACATACTAAGAAGTACACAATCACAAAGATCTCAAAAACTGGCTAGTCTCCACGCTCGGAGTCCGTCTCTGCTGCCTCCTCCGAGGGTACTGTGTCACCAACTATACCTGTACGCCGAAGCAAGGAGTGAGTCCAGGGACTCAGCAAGTAACACTATGCATGATATACACGTACAAGTCCTAGTGGTTTCTACACGCACATTACACTTTGCAACACATAGCATGCTAGTCCATTTAAGTTTTCAACCTATCATGAAGGTTCTACAATTTTATACATAACGCATGCTTTCAGATTTCAAAAATAACATTCACCTATCACATGGTCTCTATTCAATTCACTCATGAGACTTTAATCAAAACGTGAGAGCTATTGACATGAACAATTTACATACATGAACGGGAACATAATTAGCATGGATTCCACATGTTCTTAAGTACATACATAACTTTTTATCATGCTTTAGGTTGCTGGTTTCACATGGTCCAATGACTATAAACCTACACATGAAAGCTACAACGTTGCTTAAACATAACACATGAACAATCCATCATGCCATTTTGCTCACATACTCATTTGTTGTTCCTAACATGGATTCTAAACACTTTTACACACATAAACATGAGAATAATAACATGCATTTTCTGAATTCACTTGGTTTCAGATTTAGTTTCACATGGTTTCTATAACACATTTACATATCTAAGATTTCACATTTTCTTTACACTAGTTTCCTCTTTCACATGGTTCACTTTACACATACACATTCACATATCACTTACACATTTACACATGGTCACATACACTTTACACATTTCACTTTACACATATTTTAGGTGCCGTGACACATAGTCCAAACCACCAAAGAAGGACACAAACACATCACATCACATAGACGCCATCTAGGCAATACAATGGCGACTCTTGGACTGCGCAGACCGGGAGAACAAGTCTCCACCCTAACCAGTGGTACTTGTCCACCTCCAGGATTTCCCCCTAATGCCCTTAGGGTCACTTAACACAATGAACTTTCTCAGGGGGACTTTTCCCTGATACGGCTCCACTGCCTTCTCGGAAGCAGTATCACATTGGCACAGTTTACATTTTACACATTTACCGTTTTACACATGGTTTTACACTTGACACTCTTCATTACATTCACACTTTCTTACTCACATGAACACCTCTGTTTTTTCCTAACATGGTACTACAGAGTTTTCAAGGTTCAACACACAGTAAACACACCAATCATGCTGGGTTTAAACAAAAATCAAATCACATTTCGATCATATGTACGAATTATCCACATTTCACATGAAAGCACATAACTTTTTATTTACTGTTCCAATTGACCTGAAATTTTAACCACATGCTGTTTTCGGGTTTCAAATCATACCCTCAATTTTTCAGATTTTTCTGAGCTAAATAGGATTTACAGAAAATCAAACACCTAATTAGCATATTATTCACAACTTAAGCTAACATGGGTCTAACACATTTTGAAAATTATTCACTTACTGTTTTGCACAGAGACCACTAATGCATGATTTCAGAATACAACATCATCCTAATTCATACATCTATAAATCCGTTACCACAAACCATTTTTACATGCTTTCATTTTACCGAACCGAACTTACTAGCAATTCCACAAGTATGCATGAATTACCAAAAATTCAGAACATACATACATGTCCCACAATTCTTCATGAATAGACTGAAAACAAGACATTCAACTAATCCTAATCATGGAACATTGATTTGCAAAAATTATCTACAAGTTATGCTCACAATTTTACAAGATGTCATTACCCCACATTCACCATCACACCACATTCATCCACAACCACAATGCACAATATACATAGAGTATAAGGTGTACAATATATCCTCATCGCATAAAACATACCGAAATTAATATACAAGAGGGACAGAACAGCTCACTGTTCTGTTCAGAAGAACTAGACGGCGGTCTCTGGCCGCTGACTCAGGGTCAGCGGCATGGTCGATGGACGCCAAGGATGAACTGGGCGTCCAGGGACCTTGCCGTCTACTCAGGTCTGTGCAGAAACACAGACCCGAGCTCTAAATCTTGGGTGAATTGGAGGGTCTAGGACTCGAGGAAAATTCCATAAAAATGTCAAAAACCACCTAGACTCATACGGGGACACCATAGATAGGTCACTTGCCTCTCTAAAATTCCTCCAAGAGATTTATGGCTCGAAGAAGACCTCCTTGGGCAGTTCCAAGAAGTTGCAGAAGTGCCTCCAAGATCGCCTTCCTCCGGGCTCCTGGGTGATCTCCACGCCGAGGGGATGATGGAGAAGCCTTCCCCTTTGCTTTAGCTTCCTCCTTGTTGCAGAAGATCTCCAAATCCAGCTCCAGGGGGTCGGATTTGAGGGTTCTAAAAATGGGGTTTTCTCACATAATGCTCTAGGGTTTTTCTCCCTTCTTCTCTCCTCTTGCAAGGGTGAAAATGAGAAGTGGGGAGAGGCCAACTCGGGTTCAGGGTGTAAGAGAGCCCCTCACCCACTCACCATGCCGATTAGACAGCCTTAGAGCCGTTGGGGGACATCCCCCCAATGGTTGCCATGCCTTGTTTCAGAAGTTTGCAGCTCTGCTGCGCATGCAGGCCAGAGAAGTTGGCGTCCAGATCGCTGGACGCCGGAGCTAGTGCTGGCGTCCATGTCTGGACGCTGACACTGGCTCAACGGCCTGGGGTTGACGCCAAGGTGACCTTCGGCCAGAACCCTAATTATGCAGAAAACCATGCATACCAAGCTTCTATACATGCCATATGTACGTGGTATTATATTCATACTATCACCATGCAATACATACATTATTTACGTTTAATATAAACACATGTACACGTAATTATACTATTTTAAAACCTACGTAAATACGTACATACATACTCAACACCATATACACACACAAATACGAAAAAAAATACGACGGAAATTCGAGGGTCTTACAAGGGCTGCTCATTATTTGGTCCAACCCGAAGAACCGAACCGAACCGGTCAATTCGGTTCGGTTTGGTTTCCACACTCCTAGTGTTCAGTTCGGTTTCACTTGATGAAACCGAAATGAACCGAATATATATATATATATATATATATATATATATATATATATATATATATATATATATATATTAATACTTTTTTCACAAGAGCGCTTATAGCCCAGTGGAGCACAGCGCGCTTGTGCATCCCGCACAGGGAGGTCACGAGTTCAAACCTTACGACCTCCCTTTAAAACCTAGACTTTTTGCGGTGTTCGGTTTGGTTCGGTTCGCCAATGTGGGTCGGTTCGGTTCGGTTCTATCAAAATGTTGGGCTGAACCGGGCCGAACCGACCCGTGAACAGCCCTAGAAGCAAGGCCATAACTTGGTCTAACAACTTGACTGATTGGAAGGCCATCGAGACATAGAATCCCATCACCATACTCTCCCATGAGTAGTTCCAAGCCCTCACTCGGCAAGTGGCTGATCAAGTGGAGGTGGTCAAGGTATTGACTGCCCTCTCTAAGCTTGGATCTGCACTACAGCACACCCTAGTAAGCTGGAGATGCCAACCATGAAGCCATACGATCAGACCACTAATCTATTTGACCAGTTGTACCATTTCAACACCCTTCTTTCCTTTCAAGAGTCTCGAACGAGGTCATGTGCTGAGCTTTCTTTACTATGCTATAAGGAGGAGTTGCATCCTAGTTCAAGACCCTCCCCTTGACCTTCATATTGTCATTCCATATGCTTGGCCAACACTTTCTTGAGCATGTCACGAGCTATACTTGTTCGACAAAGAGCTCAACATTCCTCCTCACCATCTGGTAGAGGCTAGACAAGTCACTCTAGGCATATGTGGTGCATTTTCACTTGAAATCCCTATAGATCTCGGGGTTGGTCTAGGCCCTCATGGGAGGAACCATTGACCTCGACTTACAAGGCTCATTGGTGAAGAAGCCACCAACCATATTCGTTGAGTTGACAAACAAAGAAAATCAGAACTGTAATTAGGAGGCAATTTTGCAACTGCATTCCCTCTCCCTGACCCCACTTGAGGACTAGAGGAGATCACCACAATTCTTCCTCCAAAAAGAAAAAAAAGGTCTAGATGGGATGATTGAAATGACCTGATGCTGAGCCAAGGATGCCCACCAGTGCCAAGTGTTGTGGTCCTACCCTCTTAAATCCTCATGAAGATCTGGGGACCCTCATACCCAAAGTGGCCCGAGAAGATGAGAGGAAACCTTAATTGGCGGGACAAGACCAAAATCTTGTGAGTTTCACAAGGATCATGACCACACCATGGATAAGTGCCACCAACTCCAATAAGAGATCCAAGAAGTCATCCAATGTGAGTTCATCAATTGAAGCATAGAGGGTTGCCCATAGCCAACTGAAGGAAGAGGACAGGTGTCGAGCCTGGCTCGAGATGACAACCAGCCTATCAAAGGTGTGGTAATGATGATTGTAGATAGGAGTTTTACCCAAAAATAACGTGGATAAAAAAATAAAGATTTGTTATCACCACAAGGATAGTTGCATGATAGAAAAAATCAAGCAAGGGCTAAGTATCTTAAAAATTGAAAAGATAGGGGTAGGTGCTTACACTAGAGGGAGCTCAGTCTTTTGCAACAACAAAAGTCATTGTAGAAACTCATAATATCACCACAAAAACTTTTTTTTACGATGACAAAACTATCGCCACAAGTCGCTCAAAAACTTCTATCACTTTTACGATTTTATGGTCACAAGGGCGAGTTGCCATAAATATATATATATATATATATATATATATATATATATATTAGTAATCATAAATAACATTTTATGCATGGTGACTTTTTGGGTTGCTGTAAATAGATATTTATAGTGACTATACTCACCATAAATATCATGCAACATTGTTATTTACGACGATAAAAGTCATCGTCAAAGACTTTAAAATATCCTTCAAAATTTTAAAAACTTATAAAATACCTATACAATGTGCAAATTACCTATAAAATGTACAAAATGAACCGTCATACATCATGCATCCCACATTTTCAATCAACGCAACTTCTTTGAATCTTTTCATATATACTTGCCTCATTTACTTGCATCATACATCCCTTATTTTTTGTGTTTTAACAAAAAGGGAGAAGAAATATGGTAAAAAGAGGGGAGAGATTGGAGAGGAATGTGGTAAATTTATTAGTTATTATTAAGTCTGAATGATGATGTGTCTAATATTTATGATTGTATGAAATAAGTGTCTTGTTGCAAATGTTCTTAAGCTATGTCTATCATCAATAGGGCTTAACATGTTCGGCCCTAGTTTGGTTCTAGGCCATTTTCAACCTGATCCAAACTGACATAGCTTTGAAATTGAATCAAACTGAACAACGTTAATTTGGTTTGGTTCAGTTCGGTTGCCAGTTTGGGTCTTTTGATTAAAATCTATAAATGATTTTTTCTTAATAATTAAAATATACACCATTAAAGCTTATATGATATAAATAACAAAAAGAGAATATAACACTTGAAAGTTCTGAAAAAAAAGACTTATATATCTTAGTAAACAATGGAAAAAGAATGCTATGTTACAACTCAAAATCATTTAGATTATTAAATAAATAACAAAAAAATATTACTTTTATATAATTACTCGAAAACCAATGAAGAGCTCCAGACACAACATTAAAAAAAAAAGACAAGTAGAGCTAATTTTTTATATCATATTCAAGAAGTACAATATAAAAATCAATGAGAATAATAATTAAAATAAAAATTAGTGTGAAAATGGTGAAATGTAGTTAAAT
Source organism: Colocasia esculenta (assembly GCA_014218235.1). Classification (NCBI taxonomy): domain Eukaryota; kingdom Viridiplantae; phylum Streptophyta; class Magnoliopsida; order Alismatales; family Araceae; genus Colocasia; species Colocasia esculenta. The sequence goes on along the minus strand of CM024763.1, from coordinate 97,261,544 downwards.
CGTTGTTAACCATTAGTAAAAAATACAAGTTTTAAAACCACTAAAAAATCCTAAAAAAATCAGTGAAAAAATAGCAAGAATAAATGACTAAAAAATTATTTAGTTTGGTTTGGTTCACATAATTTAGTTCAATTTAACCATTTAAAGCTATTCCGATTTGGTTTGGGTCATTGATCTGAATTTTATTAACCGAATCAAAGAAACAATTTCAACTTGGTTCAGTTCAATTTATTGGTTCACGCCAAAAAATGAACACCCCTAACCATCATTATAATTTGTGTTGTTGGTTGCATACTATAGTATAGTCTCCAAAGCATTAATTTAAAAAAACACCCATGAATTAAGTATGAGATTTATTTAACAAAACACCCATGTATTAAGTATAAGATGAAATTAGCATAACACCTGTATATCAAGTATGAGTATGCAATTAAGTGTTTGCATGAATTCGTATCTTTCCTAATACTGAGTATGTGACTAAGTGTATGTATCTTTTTTAGTCATCAACTATCTCATATAGCATAAGGTCTAGGGTTTTCATAACCTGTTTGCCAATTGTGCAGTGTGTTGTTTGGGATTATTCTGGTTTAGCCATCTTGGAGGTAATAAATCATACTATTGATGAGTGTTAACGGCAGCCTAGAGTGCCATGAACCCTAGGTCAGTGAGCAGTTAATTGTTCCATTTAATTTAATGACAATTGATGATTTTTCAGATTTAGGCCCTTGACGACAACATCGATTGCTGCCAAGTTTAAAGTAGGTGACAGTCAATGTTGACGTCTAGTTACTTGCATTTTGTTTCCCAATTTTGCTTTGAGAATGATTCTTTCGCAAGAATTCATTTGGCACATAGGATTCATTTTAGGGAAGGGATTATGTAGTGCCCTAGGTTTCATTTTGTAGTTTCTCTTGTATATTCTATGTATTGTTATGTTTGCTTGAACTTCATGACAATAGAGAGTGCCATCTGTTGAAGTCGACGACACAATCGACTGCCATTAACTTCATGTCAACAACACTCAATTCCATCTTTTATTTTTTTATTCAAAGATTTTTAGATTTTAATATTTTGACGATAGGATAGTATGTCGTTTACCTTTGATTTAGTGACAATCTATCTTGACGTTAAGTTTCTTGCCTAGTTATGGCTGAAGGTTTCGTAATAGTTATGACAACAGTTTCAAGCAAGTTTTGGCCTTTTGATTTTGGGGTTTTCTAAATAAAGGGTTAGGATTGAGCCTTAGGAACAAGTAGGCATCCTTAAAATGCCAGATATGTCCTTAGAGAGGTTCCATTTTGTCACGCCCCGATGTTTAGCAACGAAATAAATACCGGGAGACATGAACGATACAAATAGACATATTACAATTGAATAGCGCAAAGTCACAATTGAACAAAAGAACACATTTGAGACTATAATATGGTCACCAAAAATATACTTTATTCCATTTCATTCAACTAGTTACCACCTTACATAAGAAGAACCAACTAAAGGGTCCCTTATTCAAATGAAAATGTTTCACTAATACATAGACTACTCAAATATCTATTCCTAACACTTCATCTCCTCAATGTCGGGTGCTCATCACTCTTGCCCTGCCCCATCAGACTCCACGGGTTTCTCATCACTACCTGAAAAGGACAGGATGATAGGGTGAGCGAACTAGCTCAATAGGATTTACATCTCAATATTGTGCGGGCACTAATATACATGATTAACATTTTAAATAGGCAGATATGCACATGAACATGATGACAATGCATGCTTTTATAACAAGTGGAATATCAGAATAGAACGGATGTCATATCAAATCAAATATCGAATTGCATATACAACGGACAGGTCGTTCGAGAGTAGAATCATATCAAAGGAATTGGCCATATTCACACAATATCATGTATTCACATGAACAGACGTATCATATCAAATCTTATCATATCATATAAAATGAAGGCACATTCACACAAATCTTGCGTATTCTTTGTGCTATGCTAAGCACCAAAAGTTCATACTCCCGCGGTTAATAAGTACATTAGGGTGCTCTTCCCCAGGACTAGACATGGCCCCTATTGCACAGGCATTGGTCAAATGGACCGAAGTCCCATATTGTGCCGAACAAACATATTCATATTATGGCCACAGAGTTTCAATGACAAGGTCATAGTAATAGGGATATGATCATTCATAGAGTCAAGGTATGACAAATAGCTCAAGAGAACGAATGGGCAGTATAACGACGTATCTTATGTTTCATAATTCATTAATGTCTTGACATGAGGATGACAAATGACAAATCGTATGCGGAACATGTGCTCTCTATCTCCAGGGTACTTCATGGTACAACCAGCTCGGCCTCTATGTGGGAATCCATAGAGAGCGGAGACTTACCGAGGTCTTAAGGAAAGATCGCTAGTCTTGCCGATTCGGAATGACTGGCAGAGAGCTCTCAATTCCCCAAGAAGGGTGTGCCTATTCGTGCAAAGGTGTAAGTGACGTGTCACGAATCATTCCTAACATGTATGCAATTGACAAATACTTGATTGAACATCGGAAAGCATATAACTATTGAAACTCATATGCAAATCATGATATAAACTCTACTAACAAATCCATACTAACATGTATTCATCCTCACATTCATATCTTATTCTTATCATATCAATTGACAATAAGTAAGATCCCAAGATAATCCAATGAACATAAGGTCAATCACAATTACACATTAGAATCATATTCATATCATTACCATTTTCCAATGGGTTGATTACTTTTAGGTCAATGCATACTATATAACATCATGAAATGATCATACCCGCGACATACAATTTACACATGAAAATCACATCAAACAGACCTTGGGTATAGCGGTAAAATTCACAAACAAAATAAGTGGGGTTTTATGCAAAATCCTGAGGTCGCGACGGACCCTAGTAAGGGTCGCGACGGGGGCAGATCAGCTCACGACAGTGCCTTGTAAGGATCGCGACAGGCTTGTCTAATCAGGTAGGCAGATCGCGACGGGTGCTTATGAAGAAGGCGACAGGGCGGTCAGACCCGGAGGTCAGGTCGCGACGGACCCCAGTAAGGGTCGCGACGGGTCGAGATCAGAACGCGACACTGGGATGTGAAGAACGCGATGGGGCAGTCAGATCAGGCAGGGAGATAGCGACGGGGCGCTCCGTCGCGATAAGAATGCGACGATTTTGCTGTTGCTACAAGACCTTTGAACGCGACCCATCGGGCTGTTGCGTTGACAGGGTCTGCGCTTGACTCCGACAGAGAAAGGACATGTTCTTGGATTGCGGTCCAGAACTGCCTTATATTGACACAGGGTGCTTCAAAAATAGAGAACAAATTGTACAGTGCATGAAAAATAACGAAACCAGTCTTAATTTAATCTAGACATGTGAGGGTGCTTCCAGTAAATCAGAATTAGAAAACAATGAGGGTTTCGGTAGGCTTTAATCAAGTCAAACACAACGTAACACCAAGTGTAACCTGAAAGACGTAGTTTCATGCAGCAACCCTCTTACCACGCTTATAACTCTCTAACTAATGACATTTAGACAAAACGTTAAACATGAAAGATGTTCGGGACTACGATGAAGGAAGTTTAGTCTAATTCGGTATCAAATCGTGCATAATAAGAAGAACGGGAAAATCCCTAACTGTGCACGACTTAGGGAAAACGACTAATACTCCATGTATACTCCATGAAAATTGGGCAAATTAAGTGCAAATGAACCTAGACTCGAAGCTCTACAAGATGGTATAGGTTTTCTTTAATCTTGGCCCGAGAACACCTACCTTTGAACACTAAGAATTTCTTGCAGGTTCTGGGTCGATGCAGAGCGAGGTTGAGGAAGAACTCGGTTTTTCCCCAGCCGTTCTTCTTCCTCCTGCGCCCTAGACTTGCTGCTCACGATCCCAACTCATTTCTAAACTTACCCTAAGAGTTTCTTCACAAGTTCTTATACATCTAGGGTTTAATTCATGTCCAAATGGGACTGGGAAAGGTGGCCTGCGGGTTCAGCATGACACCTTCCAAAAATTGGGATTTCTCTTCCCAAAGGAGGTAGCCACACCATGGGAAGGTGTCAAGTATGGTTGGCCACGATTTGGCTTTCTAAGCTTGGCTATTACCACTAGTTTTAACCCTACTTTGCCCTTCCCAATTACCCTTTAATTACAAGTGCGAATTTCTGTGTATTTCTCTCTCCAATTTTGTTATTGGGCTAAAAGTGATCCATTGGCCCAATTTCATTAATGGATCATTAATACTTCATGTTGGAAGTCTTTCCAACCCATTTATTTAATTTATAGTTGTGTTATATTTCCGCGTTAACGGTTTTCCGACTTTGTTTCCTAATTTGAATATTTAGTCACATTGTGACGTACACTTGCCCAATCAAATTTTTCGTTGCACGAATTCCTTCGTGAGACACTTAGGAATAATGTTTGGGGTTGATTTATAATTTTTACGGAAACTTTCGATGTGTTTTCTCTCTTACGATAATAGTACGTAAGTTTTATCATTCCGATAATTGTGGAATTTATTTATTCCCTTTTATTTCTAAAATTTTTAAATCACTAAATTTCCGGGGTGTTACACATTTGCTTAGGTTTTCTCTTCAGAGGGCATTTTCTTGCAAAAGGGTTTTCTACTCCAAACGAGGCTTGTTCAAGCTGATCGTGGCTTGAAGGAGTGCTTGATTGTGTTGAGGTCCTATGATCAAGGGATCAACATCCTCGAGGTGTTGTAGTATGGATCAAAGCGAGTGAAGGGACCGTTGTAAGGCCCTAGGTTTCCAGATCATTGCTTGTTGTAAATATTTGTTATGCTTGTGACTGTTTTGACCTAGATTTCTTAACGACAGTAGAGAGTACCGTTAAGAAAGCATGTCATTATCATCAGGTCAACGACAACTCATGTCATCATTTACTTATTATATTTTTAATGATTTTGGATTTTCTTAAGTTGGCAGCAAGATCGATTGTTGTTAACTTGGTTCTCAGTGGCAGTCTATGTTGCCATCAAGTTTTCTGCATTTTAGTTTCTTACTTTGAATCTGACCATGATTTCTTCACAAGGATAATTAGGAAAGTCTAGTTGTTTTGGTAGTTCATTTCCTACAGTGAACACAACCTAAACCCCCATAAGTATGGGGTGATTCATGAAGGGGAAGACCTTTGCTTGGCTAGGGTTTTGAGGGCTAGAGAACTCGAGGCTTGATCTAAGTTTTAGGAGGCTTCTTCAATGATCTTTTGCAAGGGGAAGGTGTCCTTGGACGTAAAGAAGGCTTGGGAGCATGAGGACTGCATCTAGAAAGAAGAATTTGGGTGAATTTGATCGAGAAAGACAACCACTTTGACTTGGAGAAGGAGGGCTTTATTGACTAAATTTGATATTTGGGGTGGTCTTTAGAGGAAGTAACTTAGGGGTTCCATCCGTGTGCCTATCATGTAGGGTTTTCATATTTTTACAGATTTTTACTTCATGGTTTTGATCTCCAAATCCCCTTTTCTTTCGGCTCTATTCTACATGTTATGCGGACAGAAAGTTAGAATCAACATATGGTGCCATTTAGTTCCTCTCTTGATGGTAGTCGATGTTGCCGCCAACCTCTCTTCATCACAATTCCCTTACTTTTAAGTTCTTCTATCTTCTGAAAATTTTGATTTCTATATGTATGGTAATATGTATGTTTTGGTTCATGTTTATGGGTTCTGAGGGCTTTGTCATTGGGATGACCCTCTTTATGCCAGTACAATTACCCCAACCCACATTGGGACAAAGAGAGATGCCATAGTGGGATAAGCTCCTAACACAACTAAGCAAGTGGAGATGTACACAAATAACAAGTAGAAGTAACAGTAGAAACAAGTAAAGATATTTTTTCATCACCATATGCCAGTCTTACAGTCTATATAGTAGTAAAGAATATAACAAGTCCAACAATAACCAAGTCCAATATAAAAAGCCCACAAGTCCATCTATTACAATGTTTCACGTACTAAGTAAAAGAGTAATTAGATCACTAAGTAGTAACTCTATGTCATGCAACTCTGCTCGGAGTCACTCTACTCTAGCTCCTCTATCTATAACGTATCTATCTCACCTATATCATTAGCAAGTATGAGTCTATGCCATAGACTCAGCAAGCAACTTAATGGCCACATCCACTCACTTACCAGACACATTCTAACACGACACATTCATATGAAAGCAATTAACTAAACATGGTTTTAAGCTACTAGCATATAAGTGACACTTGAACATATATTACACATGATAAGCATTATGCAACCTCTTTAAAATGATTCTAACACATGACAATATAACATGCATATATATATATATATATATATATATCACAACTTATCATGATGAACATAATTAAACATAACCCCAAAAAATGATACTAACATGACAATCAATTCATTAAATATCTCATTAACATGCTTTATATGCCTTCATATCACATCCACATTACCTTTACCTTTCTTTCTCATGTTCTTGCACATCTTGCTCATATTCACATGGTCACATATTGTCATGCCCTAATGGCATAGTCACCGAGATAATGACAGATTCTACAGGATAAATTGCGAGCATAAAAAAGATAAACAAAGAAAAATAGAAGAGAAGAGAGAGATCGGTGCTACAGGATAAATTGCGAGCATAAGATAGATACACAAAGAAAAATAGAAGAGAAGAGAGAGATCGGTGGTAGAGAGAGGGGGGAGGACACTACACCAAATTAGACTTTTAGTAGCGAGATAGAAGAGAAGAAGAAAGATAAAAGAGAAGAGAGATCGGTGGTAGAGAGAGAGAGAGAGGATATTAATAAAATAAGGAAAAAGAAAGATAGAAGAGAAGAGAGATCGGTGGTAGAGAGAGACGTTGAATAGATAGATAAAAAAAGGAAAAGAAGAAGAAGAGGAGGAAGAGAGATCGTGAAAGAGTAAGAAATTAAAAAGGGCTTCCCTTTGCAGGTGTTGATCAGTGGACGTGGGCTTCCCTTCCCAACGGAAGGATGACGACGACACAAGTTCTTACATATACAGTGCGTCTGGAACAGCAGGCTCCCCTCTCCTCGGTTAACCTCCTTTACAAATTCTCTAAAAATGAAGCACTATAAGGGAGAGAGAGCTTTTGAGCATTGGGGCATTAGGGGGAGGCAAATATGATGAGACATAGTATTTTAGAGGGGTTGGCATGCATCTCAAAGTTTCAAACATAGTAGAATTACGAGATCTAACCCAAATTTCGAGATTCAATATGATTGTTAAATCGCGACCGGTTTAGTAGTTGCAATTTAAACAGTGCGACTGAGTGACCAGATACACATTATACAATCATTTTAGAAAAAGATATTGTTGCCAAAAATTGCTCAAAAATCACGACGTAGTAATACGTTACGAATTAGAAGAATTCGTACCCAACTGGAACTTGCTAAAAATCAATTTTAGAAGGCTTTAAAATCGCAACCACTTGAGTGGTCACAATGTCAAAAGATTTTTCTTACTTAATTTCAATCGTCATTGCCTTTGAAACCCACCAAAATGGTAGCCATCTTCTTGGTCGCCATTTTGAGATTTTTTTGTCTCTCTTTTTTTGCAAAGCCCCTTTAAAAATGCAAAAAATTTAGAAAAGGTAAAAAATTATGAAAATAAGGAAAATCACTCAAAAATTATAATTTGGAGGGCCACTTGTGCCATTACAGTGTAACATGAGATTTGCTCATTGTGGTGTCATTTTTTACGTGTCTACAGCTGTCACATCTTGGCGTCTACTTTGCAAGGGAGTGAGACAAAGACACGGAATGAAGCGTAGTGGAATAAAATGTAGCATAATGGAATGACATGGATGGAAGCGCAGTGAAGTGGAACAAAGTGGAGAGGACCGCGATAAACTAACGCCAAAGTGAAAAATAGGCATACGCTCAACAATTGGTGACACCACTTGATGAGAGTTTTTCACCAACGCCCAGTAAGAGCACCTCCACAAAGAAGTACATGAAAATATCAAATTTGGATGGAAGAGGTGTGCACGAAGGGCATGAAGGAGATGTGCCACGTGGGGTACGAAGGAGAGACCAACTTCCAGCACTGTGGAAGTACCTAAAGACACAATCCATTAGGTTTCACCATTGGGGGACGTTTACCAGCTTGTGGAGATGCCACAACCATGGTGGATCTATTGGAGATAATGGATGAATGGTAGAGGGATAAATTGAAACAAGGAATTTCAAAGAAATCAGCCCGGAGATGGCAACAAAAAGAGTTGGGTACTTGACTCGGAATGAAATATTTTAAGTTACTTGAGAGTTGAAGATCAATGGATCTCCAAAATAGATTTTTTAAGTGATTATCCACGGTAAATTCAAAACCAACGTGAATGCACGCTGGACTAAGGAAAAAAAGGGTGTTAAATCAAATTAAAAATAGAAAATAAGAAAGGATAATATTGCTGCGTTGCAAAGTTAAGTCAGGACACCAGATGCACTAGTCTTGGATCTATCCTCCTCATAATGCAAATGCAGCGGCTTGTTTGTGCGTAAAGCATCCTCTGAGATAATCATTATTTTTTATGAAGGGGAACTCAAATCCCAAATTCCTTAGAGCCACAAGGATCTTGATATGATCTAGGGGTATAACATATAGTAAGATGCACGATAACTGATGATATGGACGACAATTGCAGCCTGGTTGCTTGTGGTAGTGCCAGATGAGGTAGCTCAAACTTGTTCTGCAAATTCATTAGCTAAGAGAAACATATATCATGAAGTAACGTCAGTCACAACATGATGCATGGATAAAACATTCAATAGCAGACATAGCTCATTCAATTGTTTGTTTAAACCATGAGGATAAGTGTATTAACCAAATGAGGAGATTGGAGTTCAAGACAGGAGGAACCAATGATTGGAAATATTGGGTTGATATGACCGAGAAAGAGGCACAATGTGCTTGCCTTGTGCAATACCATCAAGATTTTTTTTATTATTTTTATTTTTTTAGATATCTAATTTTTATGGAGTTTTGAAAATATTTGGTTTTTATGGAGTTTTGTAAATTTTTGAATTTTTATGGAGTTTGAAAATATTCATCTATTTTGTTGGTTTTGAAAAATATTCATCTTTTTGTTGGTTTTTGAAAAGTATTCAATATTTTTTGGGATTTTTGGAAACATTGTCATAGCATGGCGCCACCAAAGTTATGACAACTGACTGACAAGGGGTCCTCGTTACCTCCCCTTTCATTAAAGAGTGCCCAGAGTAAGGCATGCATTTAAAGTGGTGCCCAATGACTGATTGCTCATGGTAGACTGTATCACTACCAAAGCCATATCTGAAAGGTGGCTTGGTCTGGTATGGAGAAGGGAAGAAAATTTGGAGAAAAGTTTGATATGGGTTTTGAAGAGCTGTGTTTGACTTCCTTCTTTGGCACAAACGTTAGAAGATTCAGTCTCATTAAATATTGGGGGCTTTTGAAATTGATTGATGGACCATTTACTTGTAGGGACATGCGTATGATCAGGTTCATTTTGAATCTCGTAGGAACTTTGCCACTCTTTGCCATGCCCTATTACATTGATTGATTTTTTTTTTTTGCATGCATACGACCAGGGTTCATTTTGCATCTTGCGGGCACTTTACCACTCTTAACATGCATTTGACTTTGATGTTCATAGTTCATTTGATTGATTGCCCTTTTTGAGACATCCTCTCATCAGGGAGTGCTTTAGGTTAGTTGTCTTGCCCAGACTACCTCTACTTCCCATATTTCGGCCGAATGAGAAAAGAAATAGACTTTTGTGACCTCAGGCATGGTCGTGATAGTGACGGTGTTTTCCAAAGCAATCAGCTTAGGGAGCCGTGGAGTGTGTGAAGGTGCCTGTAACATCGTGGCCATTTGGATCTGAGTTTAAGGGTTCTGGTGTGGTGCTCTTTGCCAATGTGGGGTCATAGAGTCTTGGTTGTGGTTCTTACGTGTAGTGCGGGTGTTGTGGGCCAAAAATCTGAACACATATAACCCACAGGTTTTCTAGTGAAGAAGGTGATGGAGTGGGTCATCTCATTTTGAATGCAATGGCTTCCCACGTCGTGTTCTTTGAACTGCCTTTCTGTCGCATGGTTTCGATTGGCAACGATGTGGATGTTTTAAATGTGACGACTTCCTACGTCGGAATTTTGACTTTGGTTTTAATACAGTCATTTTGGGCCAGATAGAGTAGTGGAAGATCTATCTGGCTAAGAAGAGGTTTGTTGTGGGAATTTCTTGCGATTTTGGCTTAGGAGGTGCTTGTTTGGCGCAGTTTCCACACGAGGAGGACGTCCTGAGCATGGACACTTCGGCGGTGTGGTGTTATTCACATTCTACGTGTGCTTCAAGTTGGTAGGGAGACTTCCCTTTCATCTTGAGTTATTTGAATGGTTTATAGTGTAGCAAATCATGCTATTATGGTGTGTAGTAGTTGGACTTCCTTTTAAAAGGTTTTTATTAGTTTACATGGTGTTTGGAATGCCTTCCTAGAAAGAGAAAGGGGTCCAACAGTTCTGCCTGAAAAGGCGACCATTCGACTCGTCGCGTTTTCTTCTGAATGCTCTGTCATGTTATGGCTTCTAATTGGTACATTAGAATCGATTAGTGTAAAGGCGACGCTTTTGGTCATCGCATTTATGTTTTCTACTACCGATTGGCTTGGGGACGTCGTGCTGTCCCGTCGCGTTCATGAGTGGCCATAATCAATTGGCTTGTAGGCATCAGGTACATCCGTCGCATTTATGAGTCTGCGCAATCGATTGACTGTGTGGCGTCGTATCATGTGTTGTGTCCCTGGTTTTGATGATGACATATTAGAAGGTGATAATGTATAGACAGTTGACATATGTTATTTATTTTGTAGGTACAACTCAACTGGATTGAAGAAAAGTGAAATTGTATCTGACAAGGTCGACATTGTGTGGAGTACAGGTCGACACTAGACATTCTTGGATGATGTAATGAAAGGTTAAGTTCAAGTCAGAACAACTTTACATGAGAGCATGGTAACAACAGAGTTGTCTACACATAAGTCTAAGGAGTTGCAACTCTGATAAGGTCGACACTCTGTGTTGATAAGGTCGACACTAAGCAAGGGCAGAGTTCACTATGAAGACTAGTGAAGTTAAGGTTGACACTAGCTACTCCTAAGGTCGACACTAACAGTCTGTCAGGCCAACTCAAAAGTTTGTGTATGTCGACACTAGACCCTGCCAGTGTCGACTCTATTAAGCTTGAATATTTTTCGAGTTAGCAGAAGTTATCACACGAGCACGTGATCCAAGGAGAAATAACTAGGATCCTTCTTGACACGTCAGCAGTTCTGGAAGGCCCCGATTCTTGGCGGTAAAAAGATTCCTCCACTTTTGGGGCGAATCTGTTAAGGGGGCCCACCGCACAGAATCACCGTACGATCAGAAAAAGAATGTGAAGTACTCCAGTTTGAAGAGGGAGAGGAAAACAATATGTGAAAAAGTGAAAAATTTTGCTGAGAGAAAAAGGACGAGAGCAGATCAGAGATCCTCGAGCTGCACAAGAATGAATAGTAAAATTGGAGCTATGAATGGATGGAAGGATTGCTGAATCAAGCATGAACTGAAGCTTCGTGAAGCTGGTGTTGAGCCTTCGCGAGTAGAGGATCTGAAAGGCTCTTCAATATTGATTCCAGTGAAACAATTGAGGCAATTGTCTAAGGGATTCATCAGATCCGAAATCAAATCTGAAGTCCATAAGAGCTGCAATTCGAATTCAGATCCTGAGCAGGAAGTTTGATGAATTCTCAATATATTCCTTTGTTTTTCCCTTTATCTCGTTTGGATTTCTTCTGAGCAATTTAGAATCTGTGTTATCTACTCTTTCGAGGAGTAGATTTTTTTAATCATTCATGTGTTGTGATTGGATCAATTGAATTGAAGCTGTGAATCAGCTGTGCTTTCAAGCTGTAAGGCAGCGGTTGTTAAGAAGTTGTGAATCAGCGGTTATTTGAGAACCTCTGCTAGAGATTCTGTTAGTGGTACCTCACAGGCTTAGTGAGGGGTGGATGTAAGTCTCCTCATTGGAGCCGAACCACCTTAAAAATTCCTCTCTCCTCGTGTGGTTTGTGCCCTCGTTGCATCGTATGTTGAGTATCTAATTTGTTGATTCACATTCAGAAATTCAGAAATCTAAATTGGTTCTAAATTTCTGAAGATTCTCTATTCACCCCCCCTCTAGATAATTTTTCTTCACACAACACGTGGTATTAGAGCCTGGTTCTCCAATTTGTTTGGTTTCACGATCAGGAGAGTTTAGTGTATGATGGAATCTAGAGGCTATATTACAGAGGGTCACTCTGTGAACATACCACCTTACTTTGATGGCACTAATTATGCGTATTGGAAAACTCGCATGCAGGTTTTCTTGCGAGCTTAAGATCATCAAATCTGGAGAGTGGTGAACAATGGACCATATGAGCTGTCCGAGGACGAAGAGAAGTGGACTCCAGAGGAAATAAAAAAATCAAATGCAAATTGGAGTGCAATAAATATAATGCAGTGCTCACTGCATCCAACTGAATTTTCAAGAGTTTCATCATGCTCGAGCGCAAAAGAGATCTAGGACCGACTTTTGGTAATCTATGAAGGCACATCAGAGGTAAAGGAAACTAAGGCCAATATGTTAGTTTCTGAATATGAAGCATTTCAGATGAAACATGATGAAACTATTTCTGAGATGTATGGTAGATTGACATTGTTGACAAATGGGCTGAAAAATCTAGGTAAAGTTTATTCTGATAAAGAACTGGTGAGAAAAATTCTTAGGGCTTTGACACCCATTTGGCATACTAAAGAAACAGTTATTGAAGAATCTAGAAACTTATCCACAACCACTGTTGATGAGTTAATAGGTTCCTTAATGACATATGAGTTGGGTTTGAAAAGAACTGATGATGACCTAAGGAAGAAGAAACCTCTTGCTCTTAAAGCAAGTCCTAGTACCAAGGAGGCTACTGAAGAAAGTGAGTCATCCATCTCTGAAGATGACTCAGGTGAGTTTGCCTTGATGACCAGAAAGTTCAGAATTTTTTTGAGAAAAGAAGGTAAGAATTTTCTGAAAAAGAAACCATACAACAATAATCTGTCAAAACCCAGAGTAAATGTCAATAAAAAGAATGACAGAATTGTGTGTTACAATTGCAGGAAACCAGGACATGTCAAGTCTGAATGTCCTGAGGCTCAGAAGAAAACTCAGTCTAGATGGAACAAGAACAAGCAAAAGGCTATGGTTGGTACCTGGAGTGAAGAAGAAGAAGATGAAGAGGAAGAGAGTTCAGATGCTGAGGACACCCACTCAAAGCTCGGTCTGATGGCTGTAGAAACTGAAGAAGAAGAAGAAGAGGTAAGTTCCCTATTTAAGGATTTTAGTTTGGATGATTGGGAGCATGTTTACTTCGAACTTTTGGATCAGTACGATGCTATTAAAAAGGAAAATAAAATGCTTAAAAAGAAACTGAAACACTCTTCTCAGAGTACTTTAATTGAAGAAAAGGAAAAAGAATTCTCTCAGGAGTTAAATGCTCTAAAAGAGGTTGTAAATGAATTGAAAAAACAAAATGTTGAATGTCTTGATGAAACAGCTCTTGTCTTTGAAAAAAATGCAGCCTTACAAAGTGTTAACACTGAACTACAAAAGGAAGTTGAGAGTTTGCAAAATGAAATAAACAAAAAATAGGAAGTTCTTGAAAAATTTGTAAGTGGTAGGAATAATCTTGAAGTCATTCTAGGTACAAGAGTTAATGCCAACAAAAGGAGGGGTTAGGCTTTAATCCCATAAAGAAGAAGGAAATAGGAATGAAAACCATAACATTCAATTCTTCAAGAACATCTGAAGCTTCTACTTCAAAAGGACAGAGAAATATGAAAATTGGAAAAGACACAAAACAAGTTGAAAAAGCAAAGTCAACCCTCAATCAAGAAAAAATTGGAAGAAAGATAACAAAAGCTGAAAATGAACAATCACTTAAAAGGAATCAAACTAAGTTCAGATCTCACTTTGGAAATGTGGAGAAAAAATTCCACAGAAAATACACAAAAGGAAATGTTCCAAAATACTATGAAAACTGGAAACAAAATGAAAAATATAACAATTTCAGGAATAAGGATAACATAAAGGTGAATAAACAGTTCTGGATTCCGAAAGATCTGCTTTCCCAAGTTTGTGTTTTTGAAGGTAGTGTGGGACCCAAATATACTTGGGTTCCAAAGAATCTTCTTTGATTATGTGTGTGCAGGTATGTCTTACAGCCAAGAAGAACTTGTGGTATTTAGATAGTGGCTGTTCAAGACATATGACAGGGGACATGAATAAATTCTATCTTTTATCTGAAAAGAATGTTCAGGACATGATAGTACATGTTACATTTGGAGGCAACAACAAAGGTAAGATCATTGGCTCAGGTAAGGTTGGCAGAAATCTATCTAACTCAATTGATGGAGTTCTCCTAGTGGAAGGTCTGGAGTATAACTTACTGAGCATAATCCAATTGTGTGACAAAGGTCACAAGGTAATGTTTGATTCTCTGGGCTGTACTATTTTCGAACATGATTCTGATGTTGTTAAGTTTACTGAAAAAAGAGCAAATAATGTGTACATGGTAGATCTTGATGAATCTGAAAACACCAATCTGTGCTTAACTACAAATAAAAATGATTTGGCATGTTTATGGCATCGTAGACTAGGTCATGCTAGCTACAGTGTACTTCACAAATTGGCCAAGTTCAACATGGTTAAAGGCTTACCTGATATCTCCTTCAAACATAACTTAAAATTGTGTGAAGCATGTTCTCAAGGTAAACAAACCAGAAAGTCCTTCAAAAGTAGATTAGAAAGTCAATCCACCAAACCTTTCGAACTTATCCACATGGACTTGTTTGGTCCCACAAGAACAAACAGTCTGAATGGTAAAAGGTTTGGATATGTCTTGGTTGATGACTTTTCTAGATTTACTTGGGTTTACTTTCTTGCTCACAAAAATGATGCTTTCACTGAATTTCATGATCTTTATAAGAAGGTTTCACAAGAAGGGAAATTTAAAATTATTTCAATCATGTCAGATCATGGTGGTGAATTTAAGAATGCTGATTTTGAAGATTTTTGCAAGAAAGAAGGAGTTCTCCACAAGTTTTCATCACCAAGAACTCCTGAACAAAATGGAGTTGTGGAAAGAAGAAACATAACTCTTGTGGAGATGGCAAGAACCATGTTGATTGAGAGTGGTTTGCCAAGGAAGTTCTGGGCTGAAGCCATAAATACTTCTTGCTACATCATAAATCGTGGTATGGTAAGACCTTTCTGCAAAAAGACTCCTTATGAACTACTGAAAGGTAAGAAACCATCTATCGCACATTTCAGGGTTTTTGGGACGAAGTGTTTCATTCTGATAAACAACAACATCATCTGGATAAATTTGAGCCCAAAAGTGACTTAGGAATATTCCTAGGCTACTCTGATCATTCAAGAGCATATAGGATTTTTAATGTAAAAAATCAAATTGTCGAAGAATCTCCTCATATCACTTTTGATGAATTCAATGTTGATACTTGCAGAGAAAAGAAAAATGGAGAGTTTCTGGAAGAAGAAGACTCTCAAGGACAAAAAGAAGAGGAAGAGGCAACCAAAAGAGTTTCAGATCACAGTGAAGCACTGGGACTAGAAAATGAACTCAAAGAAAGAGATGGGATAAATGTAAGAGTGCTGAGAGATCATCCACATGAAGGTATAATTGGTAATCTGTTTGACCCTCCTAGGACAAGGTCTCATTTTAAAACAATTTCTGAACTTGATCAAATTGCTTTAGTGTCTCAAGCTGAACCTAGAAACATTGATGATGCTCTAAAAGACAATTTTTGGATTAATGCAATGCATGAGGAGTTAAATAAATTTGAGAGAAATAAAGTGTGGCATTTAGTTCCAAGACCTTCATCACAAAGTGTCATTAGAACCAAATGGGTCTTTAGAAATAAAATCAGTGAAGATGGGAAATTGTTGAGAAATAAAGCTAGGCTAGTTGCAAAAGGCTATAATCAGGAATTTGGTATTGACTTTGAAGAGTCCTTTGCTCCAGTAGCTAGGCTTGAAGATATCCGAATTTTGCTTGCTTTTGCTTGTACTCATGGTATAAAATTGTAGCAAATGGATATAAAGAGTGCCTTTTTAAATGGTTTGATTAAGGAGGAAGTGTTTGTTGAACAACCTCCTAGTTTTGAATGTGCTAATCTTCCTGACCATGTGTATAAGTTGGACAAAGCTTTGTATGGGTTGAAGCAAGCTCCCCGAGCCTGGTATGATCAATTAAGTTCCTTTCTTACAGGTAAAGGGTATTCAAGAGGTAAGGTCGATCAAACACTGTTTACAAAAATTCAAGATAAGGATATCTTGCTGGTCCAAATATATGTCGATGACATTATTTTTGGATCAACAAAGTCCTCCTTATGCAAGGAATTTTCAGAACTAATGACCAATGAATTTGAAATGAGTTTAATGGGAGAACTAAAATTCTTTCTTGGATTGCAGGTTACTCAATCAAAGGAGGGAATCTTCATTAACCAATCCAAGTACATTCAAGATTTGCTGAAAAAATATAAAATGGAAAACACAAAATCAATGGCAACACCAATGAGCACCACTGTGAGTTTAGATGCAGATCTGAAAGGTAAATAAGTTGATTCAAAAGTGTACAGAGGTATGATTGGCTCTTTACTCTATTTGACAGCATCTAGACCAGACATTCAATTTTCGATGTGCATGTGTGCTAGATTTCAAGCTTACCCAAAGGAATCCCACTTGAGTGCAGCAAAAAGAATTTTCAAATATCTTGCTGGAATTCAAGAGTTGGGGTTGTGGTATCCTGCTTTTAGTGAATTCAAGTTAATATCCTATTCTGATGCGGATTTTACTGATTGTAAGCTAGATAGAAAGAGCACTAGTGGCTATTGCCAATTTTTGGGAGGATGCTTAGTTTCTTGGGCTTCTAAGAAACAACACTCAGTTTCTCTCTCTACTGCAGAAACATAATATGTTTCTGCAGGAAGTTGTGGCACTCAAATGTTATGGATTAAACATCAACTCCAAGACTACCTAGTAGATCTTGGATGTGTCCCAATATTGTGTGATAACACAAGTGCAATTTTCTTAGTAAAAAATCCAATTCAACATTCTAGGACTAAGCATATAGAAATCAGGCATCATTTTTTAAGAGATGATGTTAGCAAAAAATCTTTTGAATTGCACTTTGTTGAAACCTCAAAACAAGTTGCTGATATTTTTACAAAACTCTTGTGCAATGAAAGATTTTCTTGTTTAAGAAGAGAACTTGGTTTGTGTTTGCTTGATCCATGAGTGACTTGTTGAAATTGCTGTGATATTGTGGTTGAATGGATGATAGTGCAGATGTAAGTTTTTGGTTGCTGCTACATTTCTGTGTAAATGATGTTATGAAAGTGAAATGTACTTTTGGATGAAAGTCTCTGGTTGATGGTTCAGCTTATCAGTTGAGATGGTTGGAATACAATCAGATTTTGTGCAGTTGATGGAGTAAAAGTTTCACTGTGATTCTGTGATGACTTTTCCAACAAAGGTCGACTCTTTCAATAACAGTGTTAACACTGTTTTTCTTTCATACCAAAGTGTTTACTATTTCTGTCCATTCTCACATCCTTGATTTCTTTCAGCAAATAAATTCTTGTTTCATTCTTGATTTCTTCCAGCAAATAAATTTTTGTTTCATTCAGCAAATAAAAATCATGCCTTTAACTTTGCATTGGCCTTTGTGGTATATAAAATGGTGACTTGATGAAGGACAAGTTACACTTGTCTGGAATCTTTCATTATGCGTGAGTACATAACTCCGCCAAGTACCGAAGGTCCCTGTGCATTTGTTGAGGAGGAGTCTTTCATTTCTTTTTACTGTCTCCCTTGCTTCATGGCTTCAAGTATTGAGAGAAAATGATTTCATTATGTAATACAATTTTCTAGGCATTTTCTCAGGGGGAGCTAACTTCAGTTATACTTTCTTAAACATCCTGGTCTCAGGTTTTTAAAAGATTATGGTTTAAGAATTATAAATTTCTGGATCAATTTTTAAAGTTCCTTGAAGTGTTCAACACTTTTAACTTACAGTGCAGGGAGAAATTCTTGAGGAAGAAGTGCATTCTAATCAAATCTTGAAATCTTTCATATAACCTATTCTCGTTGGTAAGTTTTTCAAGGTATTTGAACTGGTTGATTTGGAAAATCTCAATGACCCAGAATCTTGTTTGTGGTTAAATCTATTGCAAATGGCAGAACAATGACTATGCTCTGAGAAATTGCAAATCTATGATAAAATCAGAATTAGTATTATATGTCATGATGAGCTAGTTAATTCTCTTCAAAATGTGAAATGAGCTTGTATATTCTGAGTAACTGGGGATTATGGTGTTTGATAAACATGTATCCTCACATGAAAAGATGCACCATAGTTTTATCTTGAGACAAAATGATTCCCTAATCAAGTAATCAGGAGCTCTGGTGTGTACAAAATATGGGTTCTTGCATGAAAAGTTAGGAGATCAAATTGTTCATTTTTTAATATAAAAAATGAATTTATGCAAGAAAATCAATGTTCTGAAAGGTCAAGACAAATTTTATAAAATTCAACATATTTCAAATTCCTTTGATATCCTTCCAATGGCATCATGTTATATGTTTTTGAGTAAATGATTTCTTGATGATGCAAGTTCTCTCTCTGAAGAATAATCTTCATGGCTGTTATTCTTGCTATGAATCCTTCAATCTTCTTTAATGTTTTTTCTAAAATTCATAATTTTTAAACCATTAATCTGGATAATAAATGAGAAAAAGGTGTTTAAAAGAGTGTAATTTTTTTGCCTCTCCAGAATCTTCTAGAAAGCTTGTGAATCATCATAAAATTGTTTTCTCTAAATATTCTCTGAAGCCTGGCATTATCTTTTGTGTCATGGTGTCGACACTATTGACCATAGAGTCGACACTAGTCTATCATGCTGTTCTGGATCACATTAAACCTTCACTGTTCCTCAGGACCATTTCACTCACCGAAAGGTCGACACCTTCTCGTATCACGTCTTTCGGACGTCTCCAATATTAAAAAGTTGAGTTGAAATTTCTTTCTCCTCATCCTTCTCAACTTCTCTCTAGAAACACTCCTTCATTTTCGCACTGCATTCCCCTTCTCCTTCCTTTCCGCCACTCTGTTTACTTCATCATGGCTCCTAAGCTTCAGTCTCATCGAGGCGGGAAGAGAAAACAAGATGAAGCTTTTGGTTCTGAAAGGCACTCAAAGGGTGAAAAGGGTATTGTGATTCGTGAGAAGAAGTCAAAGTCTGCTACTTCAAGATTTTCGAGCCGTCGATACTCACATCCTCGTACTGCTAAGGAAAAGAACTTCGCCAAAGGTAAGAAAAAGTTGGAATTTGTCGAGTTAAGTAGTTCATAGGAGGATACCTCTAGCCTTCAAGGGTCTCAGGCCCTTCTTGAAGAAAACCCTAATTCCCAGGACATGGGAAATGGCTCTGATCATCAGCATGAGCAGGAAGAGATGCCGAATCCGTCACAAAAATCGAGTGCCAATGAGTCAAAGTCCTCAGAAGAAACTGAAGATGATAACTTTGACCAACTGCTAGTCGAGGAAGATGAAGAAAATGTACACACAGAGAATATTAAAGGAAAAGGAAACGTAGATAAAGATGATGACAGAAATCCTGAAGAGCAGTTTCCAGATGTTGAACAAGAAAAAGAAGAAGAATTAGAGGATGAAAATACTGATTCTGATGATGAAGAAGCTCACTATACTCCTTCAAAGGCAAAAAGAATGATTATTGGAAATAAAACCCTTCTACATCCAAGGATCATCAACATCAATGATGAAGGTATGTCAGCATTAGTGCCAGAGCTTCTGGAAATGTTAAAGTTTCAGGGTTGGACTGATTTTGTGAGTGTGCATAAGTCACACTATCCTCTTTTGGTGCAAGAGTTTTATAGAAACATGATAAGTAAAAAGCATTGTCTTGAGTCCAGTGTTAGAGGGGTTTGTATTGCACTCACAAATGCTGATGTGAGTCAATTGTTGGGAATATCAAATGAGGGTTTTACTCCTCAAAGTCTTAATTTTAATGCCCATGAAGCATTTTTAGTCTTGACCGGCCTGCCCCATAATGTCCTTGATGAAAATCAAGCAAAGGTATCACATTTAAATGCCAACAGATTTCCACCTGCTCACAGACTTTTGCACCACTAGTGCACAACTATTTTAACTCCTCAAGGAGGAGGGCGTCAAAGAGTTACAAGTCTATAGAGGTGTATCATGTTTTGCTTGATCAAGAAAGTGAAGATCAACCTGGCTTCTATCTTTTGTCAATTAGTTCATGAAGCAACAATACCGAAACTTAGAAGGAGTTTGCCATATGCAGCTCATCTATCTTCCATATTTCAATTGCTCGGAGTTTCTGTTGCTGATCCAAATTTCAAAAAATTACCAGATTCCACATCTATGATCTGGACCACATTGTGAAATTCATGAAACTTCATTTGGGTCCTCAGAAGGCACCTATTGATGATGTTGAAGTGGATCATGAACATTTAGCTGGAGAAAACCGCCAGGGTCAGAATCATGATGTTAGAGGATAATCTGCAAGGAGACACTCTCCCTATTCCTTCTCCACAATTTGTTCCTCCTTCTGATGCACAAGAAATTGATCCTCCACATTTTCATCATTCTGGATTTGTTCCAACTGTCCAAGATGTTCCTTCATCATCCAATGCAGCAGCTCAAATCCCATCTACTCTCATTCCATTTCTTGAAGAACAGTTTGCTTCTGTTCACAGTTCTCTTGATATCTTGAATAACAAGATAGAACAAAAGACCTTGCCTTTTGACAGTAGATTGGAGCGGATTGAGCAACATATTCAAGCAAACATCAGCAGGCAAGAACAAATCCACAGGTTTACAAAAGTCAGGTCTGATCAGTTGGTTTATACCATTGGCTATGTTTTTGATCAAGCAGCCTTTACACAGGCAAAAGTTTTTGATAAAATTGAAGTCATTGCCCAGGAACTTTAGCAAAATGTTGCTCAATTTAATGCTATTCCTGGACTTGTTCAATCTGTCCACCAAATTCTTCAGAGAATGAATATTTTGAGAAATCATAATGAAGACATTTCAAAAGAGCTTTAGCACATGAGAGATGAGTTCAACAAAGTCTGGCGCAGCATGATATCACTGAATCTGATGACAGTAATCAAGTTACTTCTTCTGCAGTAGCCCCAACCATGCCTCATGGTGTTGATCATATACCAGTGGTTGTTGAACATCAGTTAGACCAGCTGAAAGATTTTCT
This sequence comes from Colocasia esculenta, assembly GCA_014218235.1. Classification (NCBI taxonomy): domain Eukaryota; kingdom Viridiplantae; phylum Streptophyta; class Magnoliopsida; order Alismatales; family Araceae; genus Colocasia; species Colocasia esculenta. Next base: position 97,240,101 of record CM024763.1, on the reverse strand, counting down.
GACTCAAAAATTCAGTGATGTTTAGATCTATCTTACAGATAACTATGATGATCTGTATTTTCGTCTCTCTAGGATTGAGAGGAGGCTCTTTCCCCACTCACCACCTCCACCACCACCTTAATGTTTTCTCTTTTTGATTATGTCAAAGGGGGAGAGGTTGTTGATGCGTTGATCGTTTTTGTGGGTTTGTGGGTTTATCTGTTGTATGAATGTTTTGAATGCCTGTTTTAGCTACTGGTTGATATCTTTTTGTAAAATAACTTTTGAATGAATGAAAAACATCAGTGTTTCCTTTGAATGAACATTCTGTGACTGTTGTTTAAATTGCTTCAATGGACTATTGATCTATGTAATGTGATTGAGTTTTAGTTGAGTTGTAATGATTGGATGGTTTAATATTTTTCAACCGTCAAAGATCAAACATCATTGGTTGCCATCATCAAAAAGGGGGAGATTGTTGTGTCCCTGGTTTTGATGATGACATATTAGAAGGTGCAAATGTATAGACAGTTGACATATGTTATTTATTTTGTAGGTACAACTCAACTGGACTGAAGAAAAGTGAAATTGTATCTGACAAGGTCGACATTGTGTGGAGTACAGGTCGACACTAGACATTCTTGGATGATGTAATGAAAGGTTGAGTTCAAGTCAGAACAACTTTACTTGAGATCATGGTCACACCAGAGTTGTCTACACATAAGTCTAAGGAGTTGCAACTCTGATAAGGTCCACACTCTGTGTCGATAAGGTCGACACTAAGCAAGGGCAGAGTTCACTATGAAGACTAGTGAAGTTAAGGTTGACACTAGCTACTCCTAAGGTCGACACTAACAGTCTGTCAGGCCAACTCAAAAGTTTGTGTATGTCGACACTAGACCATGCCAGTGTCGACTCTATTAAGCTTGAATCATTTTCGAGTTAGCAGAAGTTATCACGCGAGCACGTGATCCAAGGAGAAATAACTGGGATCCTTCTTGACACGTCAGCAGTTCTGGAAGGCTCCAATTCTTGGCGGCAAAAAGATTCCTCCACCTTTGGGGTGAATCTGTTAAGGGGGCCCACCGCACAGAATCACCGTGCGATCAGAAAAAGAGGGTGAAGTACTCCAGTTTGAAGAGGGAGCGGAAAATAGTATGTGAAAAAGTGAAAAAAATTTGCTGAGAGAAAAAGGACGAGAGCAGATCAGAGATCCTCGAGCTGCACAAGAATGAGTAGTAAAATTGGAGCTATGAATGGATGGAAGGATTGCTGAATCAAGCATGAACTGAAGCTTCGTGAAGCTGGTGCTGAGCCTTCGCGAGTAGAGGATCTGAAAGCCTCTTCAATATTGATTCTAGTGAAACAATTGAGGCAATCGTCTAAGGGATTCATCAGATCAGAAATCAAATCTGAAGTCCATAAGAGCTGCAATTCGAATTGAGATCCTGAGCAGGAAGTTTGATGAATTCTCAATATATTCCTTTGTTTTTCCCTTTATCTCGTTTGGATTTCTTCTGAGCAATTTAGAATCTGTGTTATCTGCTCTTTCGAGGAGTAGATTGTTTTGATCATTCACATGTTGTGATTGGATCAATTGAATTGAAGCTGTGAATCAGCTGTGCTTTCAAGCTGTAAGGCAGTGGTTGTTAAGAAGCTATGAATCAGCGGTTATTTGAGAACCTCTGCTAGATATTCTGTTAGTGGTACCTGATAATTACAAAATTTTTATGTTAAATTTCATACATTTAGTTAAGTTTAGACATCAGTTGTCCATAAATAATGTGCGCATTGACTTTAATTTTCAACTATGAATAAAATTTTGAACATGTTAGTTAAGAATGGGTTAGAATACACTGTTTTGACAAATTAGGTACATAAGAAATCTTAGTAAATAAATGTTGTAAATAAATTTTTTTACAATAAGATTGTTGTAAATATTTTTAGTAACAAATAAGTATAAGTAAATATAAATAATAATTTTTACACATATCCCATCCACTTTCATTAAACAAAACATTTTAATACCCCGTGATGCCACAACCCTTTCCCATTTTTTTAATCCAATATTATCCTAACCTTTCCTATTATATTGCTGTCTTTCCATCAGAAACTCCTGGAAGTCCCAAGGCTGGGGCTAGGGCGGGCAGGATCTGCTGCTGGGCGGCGATGGTGCTTGAGCAGCACAGTGGCTGTGCGATTTGGCGATTGAAGCTGCTGGAGATGGCGGAGCCATGGATGGTGCATGCAGGGGAGCTGGCGCGATGCTGCTGGTGTGGGCCGGGCCAGATGCAGGCGATGGTGGTGCTGCGCATGCGGCTGTGCAGGAGATGGAAGCTGGAGCCCCTGGTGCGCAGCAACTGGAGGAGCTCCCTGTGAGCAGCCCTTGCAGACCAGGAGGCGCGATGCGGGCTGGCTGGTGCGGATTGGGCAGATGGCGGAGGCCGACCGTGCAGAGGTGGCGCGGTGTGTGATCTGGTGCGCGGCCAGACCAGGTCAGATGGTGGCTGGCGCGGGCTGCTGAAGCCCGGAGGCAGAGCGATGGCGCTCTGGTGCTGATGGCGGCTGGGTCACTGCTGAGCTGGCTGAGGAGGGCGCATGGTGCTGTGGCGGGAAACACAGGCGGTTTGTGCGATGGCATGACGGTTTGATGCTGAGGCGCGCTGGTGTGCTGGACCTGCTGAGCTGGAGCTCAGATGGATGAGGCCAGGGCTGAGCACGATGGTGTGTTGACGCGGGTGTGAGCAACTGTGAAGGCGGCTGAGCTGGCATCTTGTGCAGAGCACGGTGCCCAGGCGATCTGCTGGGCAGGGCGATGGAGGTTGGGCATGCAGTGGCCAGATCTGTTGAAGAGCTCGTGCTGAGCTGGAGGTTGTGCGACGTTGGCGATCCGGGTGTGGAGTGATGGCGATCCTGGTGCGTTGGTGATCCGGGAGGCGCCCGGGCATCTATAAAAGGACCCGAGGTCCTCTTCTTGGGGGGTTAGCTAATTTTTCAGATTTTAGCTCTTTCTATCTTCTGTAGTTTTCTTTTGAGCAGAGCTGTGAGGGTTGAGGGTTTTGGTTCAATAATTTTTTGGGTTTTCTTCTTCGGTTCTGTAAGGGCTTCTCCAGTAGAGAGTTTGGAGATATTTTTCTGTGCCATTTCTTTCTGCACTTTTCCTTTCAGCAGAGCAGGAAGGGAGACGGATTGGGAGTTTTGGAATTTTTTTTTTTGAGTTTTATTGTTCCATTTTCATCTGTAATGGTTGAGATGGTGTTAGTTCAGCAATTGGTTGTCTAGTTCAGATTTTTGGGATTTTGCTGTTCTCCTTCTCTTCTGCTGTTCTTCCGGAGGAGTGAGTTTGTTTTCGTTTATGTTCAGCATTTGTTGGAGATGTTTGGGTTTTATTCTGTGCAGATCTGTGTAGTTCGGTGCTTGTGAGTTTTCAGCATCTGTAAGGGGAGAAGGACGATCCAGGCGATTTCCTCTGTTCATCTGGAAGGCGACTGCAATTTTGTGGGCTTCTTCTTTGCTGCTAGAAGGGGAAGCAAGGGGATCCGTCTTCTGTAATTCTGGTTGGTGTGTTGTGGAGCTTTTAGAGTTAGCGGAGAGCAATTAACATTTGAGAGATCAGATAGTTTGATTCCTCTTCTGTTTTTATTCTTGGAGATTTCTATTTCGATTAGTAAACTTCTCTTCTCTGTACAGATCGGAAGTTTGATATTGCAAGTGATATCTCATTATTTGACTTGTTCTTCATCCCTCGAACTGTGAGGGTATATTGCATTGCTTACAGTTTGTATTGCCCTCAGTAGATATGATGCTTAATTTGATCAATCAACAAGACTTGTAGTTCAGTTTAATGCATTAAGAATTTCAGACTTGATGATGCTTATTTGAGTAGTATTGTAGATTCTTGTTCTTATTTTCTATCTGATCCCCTGAGTCGTAGGGGTACATTGAGTTGATAGTGTTCTTTTGAGAATTCGTATTTTGTCATCTTTCCGAATCATTTCAGAATTAGAAGTTCGTGTGTTTCTAGTTTAGATTTCTGTCTACCGGCTCGATCCCTCAAGTGAGAGGGTACAGTGATACAAAGTTTCTTGAATTCAATTCAACTCGTTCTTTCATTATGTTTGATCTATCGAGTTGTGAGAAATTTAATTGATGTTGTTTACAGAATTACTTTTAATGCAATGTTATTTTGGTGGAAAGTGTTTTCAAATCAAAGTAGTTTAAATCAAATTCTATTCGGCCTCTCCGTGGATATGACCTGTGCTCACCATTTTACTAGTTCATATTTGCTATTTTAAATCTGTGAGACAGTTTAGAGAAGGTGGGCTTGTTGATCTGTGCAAGGAACTCTAGACAACGGAAGTGCACAAGCAACAATGCCGCGCGTTCATCTTGGCGCCGTTGCCGGGGAGGCATTAGAGTTTGATTTAGATTCTTTTTGATTTGATTTCATTTACCTTGGATTTCATTGACTTGTTATTGGGCTTTCATTTCAGATTTGCACAAGGAGTGGGACTTGGAGATTGGGCTTGGAGATTTGAAGCCCATTGGAGGAGAGCTTGCTGAATTTTTTTTTAATTGCTTTTAATTCCGAATTTTAGATAGAAAGAGTGTGAGTGAACTTTGTAGTGAGGCTTTCATGTACTCTCTGTGCATGTACAGAGATTTCTTTCGTTGGCATGTAATAATTGGCCTCTTTGTGGTTTGATTGGTTTGGCATTAGTCTATAGTACCACTTCATATTTTCTTAGTTAAATTTCATTTCATTCAGTAAAAATTAAAAAATTCTAAAATCTAAAAATTTCCAAATCGCTCTTTCATGTTAGCCGTTTGTTTGTAAATAAAAATTTCATCTCTCAAGATTAGAATCCCATGTTTTAGGACATTCATCATTTAATTGTCATTTCATTTTTTTCTTTGCATTGAAGAGAGCGGGGGAAAGGTAAGATTTCTCTCTCTCGTTTCATGCATTAGACTTAGCATTAGAAAACCCTTGTTTAAATTGATCTGTGCATTTCATATTTGAAATGGGACTGCTTAAGGGCTTAACCCATTAGATAAAAAGATAAGGTGAGGGATTTCATCACCCTTTCCTTTGCCCAAAAATCACAAAAAATTCACATTCTTGCATTTGTCCAAACTTTCAATAAAAATCAGTAGACTTGGCCCTAGGGTTCATCATTAGATTTGTTCTTTCTTAATTCTAAACTTCTCTTTAAGTCTGGTGTCTAGGATTAGAGGTTAAAAAGCTTACGCTTAAGTGAGCTAGAGGTTATTTAATTGGGTCCTTGCGAAAGCAAGGGGGGCCTCCCTCTACTCCACCTCTTACCTGGCCAGTACAAAAAGAGTTAGGATTGGACTTAAGCAAGTATAAATCTGATTTTGAGAAAAATAACATAAGTCCAAGGAACACTTAGTGGTAGGATAATTTGATTTGAAAGTGTTTTGTTTGTTTGTGTTTGTTTAAAAATTCATCAAAAATCAATAAAAATCTTAAAAAAATTCAAAAATCAAAAATAGAAGGCTTTTTATCTGTGCATGCTTGGTAGACGTTCCCAGAATTTAGATTTGGCCCAACCTATAGACGAGATTGAAAGATTTTTCCATAGGATGGCCAACCAAAACCAGAACCAAGTTGCTAGAAACTTAGAAGAAGCTGCACCCAGACAAATGAAGGAATATTTCATTCCTTCTGACTATCAACCTGCCACTTGCATTAGGCCGGAAATTCCGGCAAATCATTTTGAGATAAAACCTGGAACCATTCAGATGTTGCCATCCTTTTATGGCAATCCTAATGAAGATCCTTATAGGCATATAGATGAGTTCCTAGAGATCTGTTCCACTGTTAGGATCCAAAACTTCACTGAAAATGCCTTAAGGTTGACCTTATTTCCATTCTCTTTAAAAGACAAGCTAAACATTGGTTGGGAACCATAGGGAGAACCATTACAACATGGCCAGAAATGCAGCAGGAATTTTTAAAGAAATTTTACCCCATTGGTCGGACCAACACCATGAGAAGGCAATAACTGGATTCTCCCAACACCCGGGAGAATTAATGCATGAATCATGGGAAAGACTAAAAGAATTGCTTAGAAAATGTCCCCACCATGGTTTGTCGAGGTGGCAAATAGTTCAAGCTTTTTATGAAGGATTAACTGAATCGAATAGGCAAATGGTTGATGCTTCGTGTGGGGGAGCATTCATGACTAAGAGTGAGGATGAGGCATACAATCTTTTTGAAACATTGAGTGAGAACTCTATCAATCATGCCTCACTCTACTCTTATGAGAGAGCGTTAGGACCTGTGAAGAAGGCAGGGATGTATGAAGTAAGAGGAAGAGGAGAACCAGACTCTAGGGTAGAAGACATGATAGCTAGACTTGACCAGAGATTGGAGCAGAAGTTGGAACAAAAATTTGATCAATTACTTTCTTTGACTGGGCAAGCCACACCCAATTTTTCTCAACAAACTGAAACTTGTGCTATGTGTGCTAGCCCAGCTCATCCCACCAGTGCTTGTCCCACTACTGCCCAATTACCTCCTTTCATTCAGGAACAAGTCCAAGCTGCTCAAGGCTTCTACAAACCCTCCTATGATCCATACTCTAACACATACAACCCTGGTTGGAGAAATCACCCGAACTTTTCATGGAAAAATCAATCTGAACAAGTTTCCCAACCTGCCTTCAAGCAATCCATGTACGGTCAATCCTATCCCAATCAAAATTCGGGATTTGGCCAATCTTCTAACTCCAAACCTCCACAATACCAAGGAAATCAAAATTCCAATCAATTTGCTCACACAAATTTCCAACAACCTTCATTGAATCAACCACCACCTCCTCAACCCAATTGGGATGATAAAATGAACCAACTCCAGAACATGATGGCGACTCTATGTCAAACTGTGCAAGAACAACAAACTCAAAATCAAAATTTTCAACAAAATTTTGCAAGGTTAGAGTCCCAAATTGCTGATGTATGTCAAAGGAGGGAATCCGGGCAATTGCCAGTCAAACTATAGCAAACCCAAGGAACAACCCTCCCGGATTCTACCAGAACCAGCAATACCATCAGGGTCAGGGGTACAGACCACCACCTGCTAGACAAAATGCACCTCCACCACAGAACCCACAACAAGCTTTTGTCCAGAACATTCCTGCACCTCAAAATCAAAACCAACCTATACAACAGGATCATCCTCCTGCCCAAGCTAGGGGCCCGCAAGTAGAAAATGCAAAAACTGTGTCTACCTTAAGAAGTGGAAGAATCAGAACAAATCCTCACCCACACATGTCAAATGAGGATACGGAAAAGGAAATTGAAATTGAAATTGAAGAAGAAATTGAGGAAATTGTTGAAAAAGACAAATCCAAGGGAAAAGAGAAAATAAATGAAGAACCTCTAGACACAATCAAGAGGAATGAAGATCCAAACTGTTACATCCCAAGAGTTCCTTTTCCTGAAGCTTTAAAACCAAAATCCAAAAACAAATCCACTGGTAATGAAGAACTCTTGGAACTGTTTAAGCAAGTTCACATCAACATTCCTCTACTTGATGCCATCAAGCATGTGCCTGCCTATGCCAAATTTCTAAAAGAAATGTGTACTCCAAAACGTGAAGTGAGAAACAAAACTGAAACAATAATTCTCCCAGAAATTGTGAGTACCATTGTCTTAAACCAACTCCCTAAGAAGCTTAAAGATCCGGGCACTCCACTAATTCCTTGCACCATCGGTGGAGTCACTTTTGAGAGTGGCCTTTTAGATTTGGGAGCCAGTGTCAACCTCCTACCTTCTGCCATTTTTGAGAAATTCAAGCTAGGAGAGTTGAAACCCACTTCTGTTGTCCTCCAACTAGCCGATCGTTCTGTCACCACTCCTAAGGGCTTAGTTGAGGACGTGATTGTAAAAATCAATGATTGTTACTTCCCTGCCGATTTTATCATTTTGGACATGAACACTCCCCAAGATTTGACTCAGTCCACCATTATCCTTGGTAGACCCTTTTTGGCCACAGCTAGAGCCAATATTAACTGTGCTACCGGGATGATGGATATATCATTTGGAGATAGGCGGGTTAGTATCAACATTTTTAGGGCATCTAGGCATCATGATGAAGGAGAAAGTTGTCTAGTGGTAGACACCTTGGAAGAGTCTTGTGTGGAAGAAGCAATAGACCAACCCTGTGCTCTAGGGTTTGAGGGAGAGGAAGGACAATTTAATTCTATGTTTCAAGATAATGATCCATCAATTCCATTTGAGTGTCCTCCTAAGGTTGAGCTAAAACCACTCCCTGCAAATTTAAAGTACATCTTTTTAGGAGAGAATGAGACATGGCCCATCATAATCGCTAGTGATCTTGAGGAAGGGCAGGAAAGGAAATTGATTGATGTTTTGAAGAGTCATAGGAGAGCTATAGGTTGGACAATAGATGATCTGAGAGGGATAAGTCCTTCAGTTTGCACACATCGCATCTACTTAGAAGAAAATGCCAAGAGTTCAATCGAAATGCAAAGAAGACTTAATCCCAACATGAAAGAAGTTGTTAAGAAGGAAATTGTCAAATGGCTGGATGCAGAATTTATTTATCCCATCTCTGATAGCCAGTGGGTTAGTCCAACTCAAGTTGTGCCTAAAAAGTCTGGACTAACCGTGATTCAAACTGAAAAGGGTGAGCTCATTCCCACTAGGCTGGCTACAGGATGGAGAGTGTGCATTGACTATCGCAAATTGAATGCGATGACCAAGAAAGACCATTTCCCCTTACCTTTCATTGACCAAATCTTAGAGAAACTGGCAGGCCAAAAATTCTTTTGTTTCCTTGATGGATACTCAGGGTATAACCAAGTGGCTATTCACCCTGATGACCAAGAAAAGACCACGTTCACATGTCCATTTGGAACCTTTGCCTTTAGACGCATGCCATTCGGGCTGTGCAATGCCCCTGCAACTTTTCAACGTTGCATGTTGTCTATTTTCTCAGACATGGTTGGGGATTACTTAGAAGTCTTCATGGACGATTTCTCTGTATTTGGAAATGACTTTGATTCGTGCCTCGACCATTTGACTGAAGTGCTCAAAAGATGCATTAATGCCAATCTTGTCTTAAGTTGGGAAAAGAGCCACTTCATGGTTAAGGAGGGAATTGTCTTAGGGCATATTGTCTCAGGGAGAGGGATAGAGGTAGATAAAGCCAAGGTAAATCTCATTTCCGAATTACCTCCTCCCAACTCTGTCAAACAAATTCGATCCTTCCTTGGTCATGCCGGATTCTATAGGAGGTTCATCAAAGATTTTTCAAAAATTGCAAGGCCATTAACTTCTTTGTTAAAAGACACTCCATTCATTTTTGATGAAGCTTGTCATAAAGCCTTTGAGGAATTAAAAGACATTTTGACCAGAGCTCCAATTCTACAATCTCCAGATTGGTCATTACCATTTGAGATAATGTGCGATGCTTCAGATTATGCAGTAGGTGCCATTTTGGGCCAAAAACTGATAAAGGATCTGTGGTGATTTATTATGCAAGCAGAACATTGAATGATGCTCAGATTCGATACACAACCACTGAAAAAGAGCTCCTAGCTGTTGTTTTGCCTTAGAAAAATTCAGATCTTATCTCTTAGGAGCCAAAATCATTGTTTTCACTGACCATGCTGCCTTGAGGCATTTGCTTGCCAAAAAGGATGCCAAGCCTAGATTGATCAGATGGATTCTATTGTTACAAGAGTTTGATTTGGAAATTCATGATAAAAAAGGATCCAAGAATGTGGTAGCTGACCACTTGTCTAGAATAGTTGCCCCGGACTCTATGCCCATTAGAGATGCTTTCCCAGATGAGCACATTTTAGCTGTCTCCAACATTTTATCTCCATGGTACGCACACATTGTGAACTACAAAGTCATTGGACGAGTGCCTGGAGATTGGACCAAAAATGAGAGAGAGAGATTCTTTGCTAGAGACAAGTACTTTATTTGGGAGGACCCGGAGCTATTTTTCATAGGACCAGACCAAGTGATAAGAAGATGTGTCCCTGAGAGTGAGCACCAAAGTGTCCTCAAGTTTTGTCATTCTCTCGCCTGTGGAGGACACTTTTCAGGAAAGAAGACCGCTGCTAAGGTCTTAGACTCTGGTTTCTATTGGCCCACATTGTTTAAGGATGCCCACCAATTTTGTAAGGCCTGTCCTAGATGTCAAACCATGGGAAACATTTCTAAAAAGGACATGATGCCTCTTAACCCCATTTTGGTTGTAGAGATTTTTGATGTTTGGGGGATAGATTTTATGGGACCTTTTCCACCATCCTTTGGATACACATACATTCTAGTCGCTGTTGACTATGTGTCCAAATGGATAGAAGCCATAGCCACGAAGACCAATGATCATAAGGTGGTTATCAAATTTGTTCAGAAAAACATCTTTTCTAGATTTGGGTGGCCCAAAGCAATCATTAGTGATGGAGGACCTCATTTCATTAACACCCAATTCAGGACCCTCCTAAGGAAGTATGGGATCACCCATAAGCTAGCAACACCTTACCATCCCCAAACTAGTGGCCAAGTGGAAGTATCCAACAGGGAGATTAAAAACATTCTTCAAAAGTCGGTTAGGCCTGATAGGAAAGACTGGTCAGAAAGGTTAGATGATGCATTGTGGGCCTACCGAACTGCTTTCAAAACTCCCATTGGAATGTCCCCTTACCGGCTTGTCTTTGGAAAATCATGTCATTTGCCGGTCGAACTTGAGCATAGAGCCTATTGGGCTATTAAACAAGTCAATCTTGACTTAGCCAAAGCTGGTCAGCAAAGGACCCTTCATCTGAATGAGCTAGAAGAGCTCAGAAATGAGGCCTACGAAAGTTCTAAGATCTATAAAGCCAAGGCCAAAGCATTCCATGATAAAAACATTCATAGAAAAACTTTTCAAGTGCATGATAAAGTTTGGTTGTTTAATTCTAGACTTCGTCTGTTTCCGGGAAAATTGAAGTCCCGGTGGGATGGGCCTTACATGGTTGTCAAAGTCTATGACAATGGCGCTGTCGTTATTCTTGATCCTAAAACTGGACAATCGTCCACTGTTAACGGGCAGAGGTTAAAGCATTTTTTTGAAAACCCGCCTTCCTTGAAAGTTGAGTCTACCAAGCTAGATGAGCCAAGTGAAGCCTAATTGCGTCTGGCTGAAGACGATAAACTTAGCGCTTCTTGGGAGGCAACCCAAGTGTACAGATTTCCTTCATCAGGTAATTCTCTGTCTTACTTTCTTTTCCTGTGCATAAGTAGGGGGGAGAGGTAGAATAAAACATGCATTCATAGTCCCCATCCCCACCATTGTTTCATTTTCTTTCTTGAGCCTGTACATATGCAAATAAAAACTTCACAATGTTTCATTTTGGAATAAAAATTCATGGCTTTACGCATCCCAGACTATGTGTCTGATCTTTAACCATTAAAATTTTGTGGTTGTCACACTCCTTTGCAAACATCTATGTTAGATAGCATCTAGTAAGTGATTACATGTACTTCTTGTCTACCTTATGTAAGGATTCATGGCAAGAAGTTTCATACACACACTACACAGCCATTGAGACTAGCTGAACCCGAATGTAGCAAATTTGTCAAGGCTAGTAGGAGAGAGGTGATTGGTTTTCTCCCTTCCCCTTAAGTGAATTGTGAAGGAAGTGAAGGTGTGTGATCAAGGAACCCGACTGTTCATCCTTCCGTAAAGAGGAAAAGAAAAGAAAAATCAAAAGCAAAAAGCAAAAGAAAATCCATGAAAAATGCCCCGGATCTGAGTAAAGTTGGACTCGCTACTCTTGAAAAGTGATGGGTTGTGCAGCATTGTGGATGAAAAAAAGAAAAAAATCTGAGTGCACAAAGTGCAAATAAAGGGACAAAAGTCCCCAACTCAGAGAAATAATCCTCAAGGAAGATGGGCATGATGGAACTGAAGAGAAACAACCCGACCTGACTGAGCAAGGATCTTATTCACAATTCTTTTCTTCTCCCTCGAATTGATCTAATCTCAAATACTAGCTGAAACAAAGGAGCATCAGAAGGGCTGATGTGAACTCTTAAGTGTGCTATCACTCGTGCACTAATTTCTTGCCATAATCCCGTACAATTAGGAAAGACATATCTCTACATTAATCTTTTACATGATGACTGTTTAGCATGAGATGTTATATCTTCTAGTCTTACATTTTGAGTACTTTTTATTGCTAAGGGACTAGCAATGTTTAAGTAGGGGGGAGTGATAATTACAAAATTTTTATGTTAAATTTCATACATTTAGTTAAGTTTAGACATCAGTTGTCCATAAATAATGTGCGCATTGACTTTAATTTTCAACTATGAATAAAATTTTGAACATGTTAGTTAAGAATGGGTTAGAATACACTGTTTTGACAAATTAGGTACATAAGAAATCTTAGTAAATAAATGTTGTAAATAAATTTTTTTTTACAATAAGATTGTTGTAAATATTTTTAGTAACAAATAAGTATAAGTAAATATAAATAATAAATTTTTACACATATCCCATCCACTTTCATTAAACAAAACATTTTAATACCCCGTGATGCCACAACCCTTTCCCATTTTTTTAATCCAATATTATCCTAACCTTTCCTATTATATTGCTGTCTTTCCATCAGAAACTCCTGGAAGTCCCAAGGCTGGGGCTAGGGCGGGCAGGATCTGCTGCTGGGCGGCGATGGTGCTTGAGCAGCACAGTGGCTGTGCGATTTGGCGATTGAAGCTGCTGGAGATGGCGGAGCCATGGATGGTGCATGCAGGGGAGCTGGCGCGATGCTGCTGGTGTGGGCCGGGCCAGATGCAGGCGATGGTGGTGCTGCGCATGCGGCTGTGCAGGAGATGGAAGCTGGAGCCCCTGGTGCGCAGCAACTGGAGGAGCTCCCTGTGAGCAGCCCTTGCTGACCAGGAGGCGCGATGCGGGCTGGCTGGTGCGGATTGGGCAGATGGCGGAGGCCGACCGTGCAGAGGTGGCGCGGTGTGTGATCTGGTGCGCGGCCAGACCAGGTCAGATGGTGGCTGGCGCGGGCTGCTGAAGCCCGGAGGCAGAGCGATGGCGCTCTGGTGCTGATGGCGGCTGGGTCACTGCTGAGCTGGCTGAGGAGGGCGCATGGTGCTGTGGCGGGAAACACAGGCGGTTTGTGCGATGGCATGACGGTTTGATGCTGAGGCGCGCTGGTATGCTGGACCTGCTGAGCTGGAGCTCAGATGGATGAGGCCAGGGCTGAGCACGATGGTATGTTGACGCGGGTGTGAGCAACTGTGAAGGCGGCTGAGCTGGCATCTTGTGCAGAGCACGGTGCCCAGGCGATCTGCTGGGCAGGGCGATGGAGGTTGGGCATGCAGTGGCCAGATCTGTTGAAGAGCTCGTGCTGAGCTGGAGGTTGTGCGACGTTGGCGATCCGGGTGTGGAGTGATGGCGATCCTGGTGCGTTGGTGATCCGGGAGGCGCCCGGGCATCTATAAAAGGACCCGAGGTCCTCTTCTCCAGGGGTTAGCTAATTTTTCAGATTTTAGCTCTTTCTATCTTCTGTAGTTTTCTTTTGAGCAGAGCTGTGAGGGTTGAGGGTTTTGGTTCAATAATTTTTTGGGTTTTCTTCTTCGGTTCTGTAAGGGCTTCTCCAGTAGAGAGTTTGGAGATATTTTTCTGTGCCATTTCTTTCTGCACTTTTCCTTTCAGCAGAGCAGGAAGGGAGACGGATTGGGAGTTTTGGAATTTTTTTTTTTTTTTAGTTTTATTGTTCCATTTTCATCTGTAATGGTTGAGATGGTGTTAGTTCAGCAATTGGTTGTCTAGTTCAGATTTTTGGGATTTTGCTGTTCTCCTTCTCTTCTGCTGTTCTTCCGGAGGAGTGAGTTTGTTTTCGTTTATGTTCAGCATTTGTTGGAGATGTTTGGGTTTTATTCTGTGCAGATCTGTGTAGTTCGGTGCTTGTGAGTTTTCAGCATCTGTAAGGGGAGAAGGACGATCCAGGCGATTTCCTCTGTTCATCTGGAAGGCGACTGCAATTTTGTGGGCTTCTTCTTTGCTGCTAGAAGGGGAAGCAAGGGGATCCGTCTTCTGTAATTCTGGTTGGTGTGTTGTGGAGCTTTTAGAGTTAGCGGAGAGCAATTAACATTTGAGAGATCAGATAGTTTGATTCCTCTTCTGTTTTTATTCTTGGAGATTTCTATTTCGATTAGTAAACTTCTCTTCTCTGTACAGATCGGAAGTTTGATATTGCAAGTGATATCTCATTATTTGACTTGTTCTTCATCCCTCGAACTGTGAGGGTATATTGCATTGCTTACAGTTTGTATTGCCCTCAGTAGATATGATGCTTAATTTGATCAATCAACAAGACTTGTAGTTCAGTTTAATGCATTAAGAATTTCAGACTTGATGATGCTTATTTGAGTAGTATTGTAGATTCTTGTTCTTATTTTCTATCTGATCCCCTGAGTCGTAGGGGTACATTGAGTTGATAGTGTTCTTTTGAGAATTCGTATTTTGTCATCTTTCCGAATCATTTCAGAATTAGAAGTTCGTGTGTTTCTAGTTTAGATTTCTGTCTACCGGCTCGTCAGAAGAGGCGTCAGCCCAATTAGGCATGACCTTATCGCGACGCAGTGGTGGTCGTGATAAGGGTTGCTGTCGTGACGCGCTTTCCTGTCGTGACAGGGTTGCTGCCACGACGCGTTGCCCCATCACAACAGGGTGGCTATCGCGGTGCCCTTCCCCGTCGTGATGGCGTCGCGATGGCTTTGGGGGTCGCGACAGTACCTGTGATGTCTCGGGTGCTTCCGTGGGGCCGGTTGTGTGTCGGCATGTGCCCCAGGGCAGGCTTTGCCCTTAGGACCTTCTGGTAGGGAGCGCGGCAGGTTACCCCCCTGCGTTCAGTGACCGAAGGTGACACCTTCGTGGCCGTGTCCTAGCAATGGTTCCAGGAGGGTCGCGTCTATCTAATAATCGATTGACTGGCGGTCAATCGATTATTAGCAGAGCGATGGGTTTTCCATACCGACTGGTGGTGTTCAGAGGTTCTGGATGGTCCGTGCATGCCTCTTGCTTGCTGGGCTTGTCGTGGGTTACAAGCCAGCGGTTTGGCGTGGTTTCTATTATGCTTGACCCGCCTGTTCGCCCAGTGCTTGTCACTTGAGGGCTTGTCCCGTTCAAAGGTTGTCTCCATTGTCTGGGACCCCCATCCTCGAGAGCCTTTGAGGGCGCATTCGGGGCTACGAGTGTGCTCGAGTTGGCAGCTGAGTTGGCACACTCTAGAGATGAGGGGAAAACGAGGTTTGGACAGTGGCGCTGAGTCGTTTGTACATCTCTCTTGTCTAGGCTTGGGACACCGAGGACGGCCGGAGTTCTACCTGGTGCAGGCTAGCCAGTCCCTTGTCTCACTACCTCGCTCTACGTTGGTTTCGGAGCTATGTAAGGAGGTCAAGATTGAGGCCGCAGCTTGGCCAGGCTATGGTGTTGCGTGTGTTGTGTGTTCTTGGCAGCTCTGTCTCGCCCTGCCACAGAGGCGGAGGCAGGAGCTAGGCTAGTGAGCAGAGCATGTGGACTACGGGTCCCCCTCTTACCTGCTAGAGGTGGTGGCTTGGTTGCTATTGTTATGACGATGCTTCCTCACGACGTTTCCAAGTGTTACTCGTTGCCCGAGCTTACACGGTGGTTACAGCCTACCTGTGTCTAGTCTCCGTGGGCATCACTGGTCTAGCCTTGTGCAGACCCATGCTTCTGGTGGTTTCCCCTTCTGTGTTCACTCGGTTCCACAGTCCGTTCTTGGGTGCCAGTCTGTGGTGGCACCAGCGTGTGTGGCTTCCTGACCTCACGGTGTGTCTGGGGTCCGGGGTGGTTCTGCTTGTGGGCCCTCGACCTTGTGGAGGTCTGAGGTGGCCGTGCTTGCGGTGAGACGTCGTTCTCACCTGGTTGTTGTGTGGTCTCGGCGGGTGTGCCGAGACATGCTTCCACTTTGTGCCCGACTCCATTGGTTTCTGCAGGAGTCGTGTGTGTGTCACAACCCTGGTTGGTGGTCGTGGTGTTGCACTGTTCTGTTCCGCTGCTTAGTAGTACCCTGCTATAGGTGTTTCCCGCTTTATAGCTTTTTAGGGTACTTTCCTATTTTCGGAGTTCCTGCTGATCTGGCCGGTGAGGGACTGGTAATCCCTACTGGGCCTTGTTTGCGAGGCTCACCCCCCTACTTCCTTCAGCTAGGGGCTCATCGTCGCGGGAGCTTAGTGTCGGACGGGTTGCAGAGGCGGCTGTGGCGCCGTGTGTTGTCAGCAGCAATAAGAGCGAGTGTTGTAAGTACTTGTACCTGAGTGAGTTGAGAGTTGTGCTTTGCAAGTTCTCGGGGTATGCCCCTTAAGGACTGCACATTTCTTCTTGTACCTGTGCTTTTACTTGGGACACGTTGTATAGTCGTTATATATTGTTATAGTTATTTAAATTCAGTACATATCTCACTAGACTATTTCTTCTAACCCTTCCAGATCTTCAGATCCGTGGGTGGCGACACGAACTTCAGGGTCCCTGGCGGGGGTTCGGGAGGTCGGGTCGTTACATCAACGCCACCTTTCTAGAGGCAAGATAAGAAGAAGACAGTTGTGTCCAGCAGCCACAGCATACAGTAGTAGCTCCGAGTCAGTCAGCAGTTGCACCCCAGACACCTCGCTTCAGGCCCAGCGACAAGAAGGAGTGTCCTCATTGCGGAAGGACACACGAAGGCTCAGAATGTTGGAAGCTAGCAGGGAAGTGCCTGAAGTGTGGCAGCACCAAGCACCAGATCAGAGACTGCCCTAGACTTCAGCAGTTTCCTCAGAGAGGAGCGCCAACCCCAGTAGCGGCAGCAGTAGCGGCTCCAGTGACAGGGAAGCCAGGAAGGCCTCGGGCCCAAGCCCGAGTGTATGTGCTAGCACATGAGGATGCAGAGCAGGCAGAGAACATCACAGAAGGTACTATTTTAGTTATGGGTGTGCAGGCTCGAGTGTTATTTGATATGGGTGCTACACACTCATTTATTTCCCAGCAGTTTGCTAAGAAGTTAGCGGCAGAGTCTGGAGTTGAGGTAGAGGAGTTAGAGGTTCCCTTGTCTGTGCACACAATGGCAGGTACTGTAGCGACCAAGAAGTGCATCCCATCTTTACCTGTGTGCATTGAAGATCGAGGCTTCTTTGAGTGCTTCTACTTGCTCAAAATGAAATACTATGATGCCATACTTGGTCTGGATTGGCTTGAGGAGCACTATGCCTTGGTCGATTGTAGGGGAAAGAGAATTACTTTTCGTTTTCCTAGAGAGGATGAGTTCTTACATCCGTTGTCGAGGGATCTTGCGGGAAGGTTTGTGATCTCCACCATGAAGGCTATGAAGATGGTGAATAAGGGTTGTGACGCTTTCCTTGCCATTGTGGTCTTAGTTCCTAAGCCCGATCAATCACTTACCCTTGGGGAGATCGAGGTTGTGCAGGATTTCCTAGACATGTTCCTTGATGATTTGTCTGGATTGCCACCAGCAAGGTAGATAGAGTTCACTATAGAGTTGATTCCAGGCACCTCACCTATCTCTAAGGCTCCCTACCAGATGGCACCTACGGAGTTAGCTGAGCTGAGGAAGTAGTTGTAGGAGTTTTTTGACAAGGGGTTCATTCACCCTAGTGTGTCACCATGGGACACACCTGTATTATTCATGAAGAAGAAGGATGGTTCCCTTAGGTTGTGCAATGACTACACGAAGCTCAACTAGGTGACAGTGAAGAACAAGTACCCCTTTCCATGCATTGATGATTTGTTCGATCAATTGCAGAATCAATTGAGTATCAAGGGAGAGGATGTTTCTAAGACTGCATTCAAGACCCGTTATGGACACTATGAGTTCCTTGTGCTTCCATTTGGTCCAACTAACGCCCCTGCAGCATTCATGGATCTCATGAATAGGGTGTTTAGACTATACTTAGATAGATTTGTTGTGGTGTTCATAGACAATGTATTAGTTTACTCCCCTGATGAGGCTATACATCGTGAGCATCTAAGAACAGTTCTAGAGGTTCTCCAAGAGCACAAGCTGTATGCCAAGTTCAGCAAGTGCGACTTCTGGATGCGGGAGGTTCACTTCCTTGGGCATGTCATTTCAAGCGCTGGAGTTGTTGTTGATCCAACGAAGGTTCAGGCAATGTTAGAGTGGGAGACTCTGAGGACACCATCTGACATCAAGAGTTTTCTTGGGTTAGCAGGCTATTACAGGCAATTCATTGAAGGCTTTGCCTCCATAGCAGCACCTTTGACCAAGCTGACCAGGAAAGGGGTTAAGTATGTGTGGTCTGAGGATTGTGAGAGTAGTTTCCAAAAGCTAAACACAAGGCTGACATCTGCACCCGTGTTAATTTTGCCTAGTGGTGCCGAGGGTTTTGCGATCTATTCGGATGCTTCACAGATAGGCCTTGGTTGTGTTTTGATGCAGCATGGTAAGGTAGTTGCCTATGCTTCTCGCCAACTAAAGGAGCATGAGCGTAACTATCCAATCTATGACTTGGAGTTAACTGCTGTGGTCCATGCACTGAAGATCTAGAGACACTACCTCTATGGTGTCAGGTTCGAGGTGTTCACAGACCATAAAAGCTTGAGGTACTATTTCTCTCAGAAGGAGTTGAACCTGCAGCAGAGAAGGTGGATCGAGTTTCTTAAGGACTATGACTTCGAGCTTCAGTACCATCCAGGGAAGGCAAATGTCATGGAAAATGCACTCAGCAGAAAGAGGTCTTTACTTCAGCATGATTGGAAGATGTTATAGGATGCGGCTTGTGCTATGACTGAGCTAGAGCCACAACTACGTCAGGCTTTCATGGCACAGTTGTCTATCCAATCCACTGTGTTGGACTAGGTGATTGAGCAGCAAGGAGCCGATCCTAGACTTCAGGAGATGGTGGGCAAGGCAGGTATTGCTCGGGAAGAGGACGGTGTTATTAGATTTCAGCACCGAGTATGTGTACCAGATGTCGTGGAGGTTCGTGAGCGAGTACTTGCAGAAGCTCACAGGTCACGGTTCTCCATTAACCCAGGCAACACCAAGATGTACTGGGATTTGAAGAGATCCTTCTGGTGGTCAGGCATGAAGAAGGATGTGGCAGAGTTTGTATCTCAGTGTTTGGTGTGTCAGTAGGTTAAGGCCAAATGTCAGAGACCATCAGGCCTTATGCAGAAGATGGAGATACCTATGTGGAAGTGGGAAGCAATCACCATGGATTTTGTGATGGGTTTTCCCAGGTCAGATAAAGACAATGACTAGATATGGGTGGTCGTGGACCGATTCTCCAAGACTGCTCACTTCTTACCTATGAGGAAGAAACACTCTGTGGAGAGCTTGGCGAGGCTTTATGTTGGCACCATTGTGAGACTGCATGGTGTGTTGAAGTCTATTATCTCTGAGGGAGACCAGCGGTTTACATCGAGGCTGTGGTAGGGTCTTCAGGAGGCTTTGGGTTCTCAGTTGAAGCTTAGTTCGACATTTCACCCTCAAACAGACGGACAGTCCGAGAGGACGATTCAGATGCTCGAGGACATGTTCAAAGCGTGCATGCTGGACTAGAAGGGCGACTAGGAACGTCACCTACCTCTTGTGGAGTTCGCTTACAACAATAGTTTTCATGCAAGTATCGGCATGGCTTCATTCGAGGCTTTGTACGGTGGACCCTATAGGTCTCCTTTGTGTTGGGAGGAGACAGGTGATAGTTAGTTGGTGGGACCTGAGTTGGTACAAGAAACGTTAGATAAGATCTAGCTCATCAGGCAGAGGTTGATTACAGCACAGGATATGCAGAAGAGCTACATCGACAATAGAAGGAAGGACTTAAAGTTTGAGATTGGCGAACATGTTTTCCTCGAGGTTTCACCTACACGAGGTGTGGTCAAGTTTGGCAGGCATGGCAAGTTGAGTCCTAGATTCATTGGCCCGTATGAGATTCTCAGGCGAATGGGCAGTGTGGCATACGATCTAGCTTTGCCCCCAGCACTAGAAAGTGTGCACCCTGTCTTCCACATATCTATGCTCAAGAGATACGTGCAGGATCCGTCAAATGTTATAAGTCACGAGCCAGTGGAGCTTCAGCAAGATTTGTCTTATGTAGAGCGATCAGAAGCCATCCTAGATCATAAGGTTCAGCACCTCAAGAACAAGGCTATAGCATTCGTGAAGGTGTTGTGGGGGAACTTCTTGTTGCCCAGATAGCAAGCCCAGAGGGGGGGGGGGGGGTGAATGGATTGCTAAAAAATTCTTCTTCAAAAAATACTTGTAAATAAAAACGCTTGACAACAACCACTACGTTGTACAGTTAGAGAGGAATAAAGAAAGACAAGCAATCACACATAGACACAGGGAATAATCCTGGTTCGGATCTCCTATCCCAAGGAGTCCTACGTCCAGTCCCCAAGCAATCACTTGGGATTTCACTATACAAGGGTATAGTCCCCCTTAAGGACACTTACACATCCAGCCGCATATGGCCTTCTCTTCTCAACCAGAAGAGGAAGAACAACACCTGTACCAACAAGTCTTCCTTCTTACCAAAGGAAAACAACCACCTGTTCAACAATAGGTCTTCTCTTCACAACTGAAGAGGATCCACCACAAGAGTGAGTTGAAGGAGGGAGGCCCCAAGACCAAGCTTATTAGCACTTGCTTGATCTAAGGCGAGGTCTGAGAGGCACAAGACGATTACAAGGAATTTCCTCTCAGATCTACGCAAGCTCTCAAAACTAATACACTATTCTTACAAAGAGGTAAGAGCTACAGAAAGATTGGATTGGATGAACTGGCCCTTCTTTTTCTTCAGATGACTAAGGCTTCAAGCTTTTCGAAGATTGAAGAATTCAAATGATCTAACTATATTGCATGGAGTCACCAGTCTTCTATTTATCTTCTACGAATTATTTTGACCATCGTAGTAGCCGTTCAGATGTCTGTTGTCTCATAGCTTCATGCACGTTAGAGAGACTAGTCCTAGGCATGGAGAGGTGAGCCTGCAGCTATAAGCACTTGGATTGATCCTTACACCCTCAGGAAAAGATTTTCTAAATCTTTTATCCTTTCGACAAGTTGATAGATCCATCTTTGACGTGCTTTACTACAAAATCCATGCATGCAATAAACATGGATACCTAGACAACTTATTTTTGTCTACGTTGTCAGTCAATCTTGGTAGTCGTGCAGTATGAAGATATGCTTAGACAGGAAAGGTTATTCTAACATCACACAAATCCATACTCTATGCGATACATCAAGTAAGCAAGAATATTTCGTGTGGAATGATCAAGATCTTAGGATGCACGGGAAGGTTTTTGAAGTCTACAAAATCTTAAGCATATACATATTTAAATGTTACATGAAAATAAGAAGATAAAGCAAGACTATACAAGAACTATATAAAGAGCATTCTGTATAGAAATGATATTGATATCAAATTGATGATATAATCATGTGAGAATGTAATCCATGTTGAAACCAAGTCGATGTGAATATAGTCCATGTATTACTATAATGAAATCGATGTTCTGTACAAAGTTATTACTTAACAGAAATTGATGAGTAGATGAAATCGTTGTTTCAATAATGAAATCGTTGTGAGACCTAAATCATTGTTCAAGTGAAGACAAATCATTGTTTGCGACCAAATCATTGTTTATGATCAAATCGTTGTTTAACTGAAGGCAAATTGTTGTTTTCAATCAAATCGTTGTTTTCGATCAAATCGTTGTTGAAGTACAAGTGAATCGTTGTTTTCGAGCAAATCGTTGTTTTTGAGTGAATTGTTGTTTAAGTACAAGCGAATCATTACAGAGACCAAATCGTTGTTTGAGTTAAAGTGAATCATTGTTTTGATCAAATCGTTGTTTGAGTGAAAGCAAATCGTTATGTGCAATCAAATCATTGTTTTCGAGTAAATCGTTGTTTTCGAGTGAATCGTTCTTTAAGTACAAGCGAATCGTTACAGAGACCAAATTATTGTTTGAGTTAAAGTGAATCATTGTTTTAATCAAATCGTTGTTTGAGTGAAAGCGAATTGTTATATGCGATCAAATCGTTGTTTTCGAGTAAATCATTGTTTAAGTTAAAGTGAATCGTTGTAGCAATGGAAATCGTTGTTTTACTTATGAAATCGTTGTAGCGATGGAAATCGTTGTTTCACTTATGAAATCGTTGTGGCGATGGAAATCATTGTTTTACTTATGAAATCGTTGTAGCGATGGAAATCATTGTTTCACTTATGAAATCGTTGTTTTATAAAGGAAGTCGATGTGTACTTAGAAGAAATGCATGTTCTGAACTTTGAATGACAGTGTGTGAGAGTAACTTACAGATTTTGCTTGAATTATTTCCTGTGGATAAACTTAAAAGGAATTTGTTAGGAAATATTTATTGAGATTTTTTTAATCACCAAAAATTGCATATAATAAATAAAATTATATGGAGATTGACTGATCATCAATCTCCCCCCTTTTGGTGATGACGAAACATAGAACATGGCATGCATTGAAAGTACAGAAATTAATTAACTTCAATTTAATTTTAGGGAATGTCTTTCAGAATAATTTCTCCCCCTTTTTGTCATTAAGCAAAAAGAAAGATAAGGATTAAAGGAAAGAAGATACTAAGAGAAATGGAGCCAAGGAGAATAAATTTCATTACTCAATGGGGATCAGAAATGTAGAAGACAGGAGACAAAAGAGAGGCATGGTGAGTAATTATGGGCCAAGCCTGGAGTTCTTGTTCTTCAAAATAGTTTTTAAAAGCACCCCAAGCCATAGAGTAGGAAGGCCCCATATCAGGAAGCATTCTCTGGATATGGAGTTGCCTCTGAGCTTCAATGAAATTGGCATACTCCTCTTTCCCAAGAGATGTCTGATAGTGACTGATGGTTCCAAAACTAGCATGTTGTAGGAACTTGTCAATGGATATTGGGTAGAAAATATGCTGCTGCTTTAGATCCTTCTTCAAGGGAATATAAACTTTGTACCTCTCAACCCATATGGCAAATGGATCCTGAGCCAAATTGATAGAGTTGAGATCTAGGAATTCATCAGCAGACAGAGTGGGTTTATTTGATCTGGCCAATGAGAGGTTGAGATTGAGCAACTATTGTGCAGCTTGATTATAGTGCTTCTCCCAATCAGATGGTGAGAGTCTTTCACATTTAGACAGAAGAGGAGATAGAACTTCAGACTTGATATTACCTCTATGATATTCACAGAATATGAATCTGTGGAAGGCAAGAGGAGCACCCTGACAGACTATGATTCTGGCCATTACTCTAGCAAATCTTTCAAAGATAATGGTTCCCACAGCAGAGTTCATGAGTAAGGAATGAAGCTTGGGAAGGAAGACAACCTCTGGTAGCTTGAGGGTAGTAAAATCTACGTGAAGGAAGGTGTTGACAGGGTTCTCAGTCCTGAGCAGTGCAATGGCTCCCTTGAACTGACCAAGCTGAATTTCTAGCAATTGATTGAGAAACCGATAGTCTTGGAACATCTGGAAGTACCTGATCAACTTGATTTCCCTTTGGATAAAGGGACCCTAGGTATTTCGGTGGTGGAGAACAAACCATTCCGACAGAGTAAGAGGGTGATCATTGGGAGGAAACCTACCATATTTTGCAAGCACATATTGTCTGTAGAGAGACTGATGGCCCCGAGCCCACTGGTCTTCAGTCTTGGACTCAGTAATGGAAAAAATTTTGGACTGATCTAATTTTGATATATGAGAGAGGGGAAGAACAATGGTTAGGTGTTTAGTGAGGTTAAGATGAGGGAGGCCAAAAATGGTAGCAAATGTACATTTTTGTAAGAATTCACAATATAGAGATCTCCTTCTATTTTCAACAGAAAGAGAGAACCAAAGAGGGAGGAAACGTGGTTCAAAGGAGAGAGCAAGGTCCTTTGAGACTTTCCACTTTTTAGGGGCAGGCCTAGAAGAGCGTGTCCTATGAACATGAGAGGAAACAGATAGGACTGAGCGAAGAATGGCTTCTTCAAACTCATCTTTAATGTCCTGAATGACCTCGCCCTGAATACGAGCACCCTCCAGAATGATAGTTATGAATGATGGAGGAGTGGGTGGATGAAGAGAATAGAAAGAAGTAGGAGGAGGTGGTGCAGATGGTCCAGTAGATGATGGACCAGCAGATGAGGGTCCAGCTGGAGGTTCCTAAAAAGTGGGAGGAGGAGTAATAATAGGAGAAGATATAGGTGATGAAGAGGAGGTAGTAGGAAAAGGTGTGGGTGAGGAGATGTGCTTTGGAAGAGGTTGTTTGAAGGTTTTCGGTGCTAGAGGGGCAGTGGAGGATGAAGGTGGAGTGGAAGGAGCTGGAGTCTAAAGCGAAGAAGGAACAGGTGGCTCTGGGGGCACAGCAGCCTCTTCTACAGGCTCTTGAATTGTGGCTTGCTCTGCCTCTAATTCCACTGGCCCTGACTATCCAGGTGATGGCCCTAACGGCCCAGACTCTTCTATAGATGGCCTTGGAGGCCCTAATTCTTTTTCAGGAGGCCCTGGTGGCCAGATAACTCCATCATCAATTGGCTCTGATGGCCCTGATTCCTCAACAACTGGCCCTGATGGCCCAACTACAGGTTCTTCTGCTACTGTTTGAGTGGAAGCAAGAGGGGCAGGAGTTGTCAATTGCGCCCTCACAAATTCTGAAAGATCTGTCACTAAATTCTTCAAGCTTCCCTGCTCAGTCTTCATCTCCTGGAGCTCAGTTTTGACTGCTCCAATTTCCTTAACTCCAATGCTCTGACTAAGAAAGATGGAAGTGATGTCGGATTGCACAGAGCACAGAATCTCCCCATGCGCATTTAATCTGTTGATGATTGGCTTCAAGCGCACATGAATTCTCTTTTTCTTTGATCTATGGTGTGCCTTCCTGGTGAGCAAGGGAATTGAAGGGGCAACACCTTTACCTCTCATTTCTGAGCCTCCAACAGGCTCCACAACAACATCATCATCATTACCATCAGAGGTGCTTTCCACAAGACCTTCTTGATATTTATCAACAGGGGCAGTTATTGTGGGCTCCCCCTGAACTTCTGCTTCCTCTTGAGTCACAGGCTCCCCCTGAAATGGAGCATCTTCCATAGCCACATCCTCACTGTGACCTGGTGCCACAACTTCCGAAAAAACTGCTTCCTGACTTCCTTCTATAATAACATCTCCAATAGGAATATTTGGGATGATTTCTTCATAAGTCTCTTCCTGCTCCCCCTCAATATGAGCAAGTCTCCAAAGCTTCTTCAATAATAGATGCAATGACTATTGAAGGGGTTTCAACTCCAGATGATTGCCCAATGGGCTCAATATGCTTAGAAGCTATTTCCTCTATCCTTCTTGCTACTGCAATAGGTTCCTCAACTCTGACTGCTGCTTCTTCCTCTTGGACTATTGAGATTTCAGGGGCTTCACCAATAATTGCTTCTCCTTCTGCAATAGAGCTCTTGCTCCAAACACTTCCTACTAGAGAGAAGCCACTTTTCTTCAGATTTCTGGACCGAATAGGTTGGCCCATTTTCTCCATTACTTCTCCCTTCAAATCAATGCCATAATGTTTGAAAATTCTGGTCAGCAAATAGGCATATGGTAGAGATACATTCAATTTATTATTTTTGTCCCATATTATCTCTACAGTGAATTTCATCTTTTAAATAATTACTTGAGCCATGTTGATATCCTGATTCTGGATGGCCCAAAACATCATGTCTGAGTCTGCTTTTGGGCAGGTTGAGAATGTGGCGCTTCTTGGCACTAGAATCTGACAGACTATAAAATGAAGAATTCTATTGAACGCATTCAACTAGTTGATATCTATTTTTACATCTTTCAACTTGTACTATGTTTCGATGATTCCTAATCCCTTAACATGAATATCAACAGAGTCTACCCCACTGCGACCGACGGTAGACACACCAAATAGCCTCTCCAGAAGATCATAGGTGATGAGAATGGGGGTACCTTTAACTGTGGAGGAGAGGGACCCATCTTCTTCTATCTTCAGGCAGGTGTAGAATGCCTTCGCTAGGTCTAGGTAGCTTGATTCAGAAACTGTGACCATTTTCGTCCACTTCATCCTTTCTATGGCTTCTACTATACTTTGCATCCCATTCTTCTCAAAATCTGCAATATCCACTACCTTGATACCACATAGCTTGACCTTGACTACTGCAAATCATTCCAGTTGATCCGTCGTGAGGAAGGCGACGTTGTAACCACCTACGTTGCTGGAACTCCCAGAAGCAGCCATGGAATCGAACAGGGAAAGTTTCTGGAGGATCGTGGGGAAGAAAGGAACAAAATCCCTCAAGAGATTTTTCGCGAGAACAGAGAGATCCTTCGAAACCGCACAGAGAGGAGTCTGAAATCGATAAGGGTTTCGCGAGCAGGAGAGTCGAAGGAGATAAGAGAAAGAGGGAGAGGAAATCGATGCGGCATGGATTACGAATTTAACGGCAAGTCATAAAGTTGCTTTTTGAAACAACAGAGCATTAAATGCGAATAACGACAAAAGAGCAGAGGGTTACACAAGTGATAAAGAATTATATCTGAAACACCATGGCAATTTATGACGCACGCAATTAAAGGTTTTGCTTAAATTTTAGAGGGAAGAGCAAGTGTTATTCTGAGATTTATTATTTCAGTTACATGCAGATATATCTATCACAAATTACACATGTCTAATTCCCTTCTAAGAGACATAAATCTCTCTTCAGGTAAGGCCTTTGTAAAGATATCTGCTAACTGATTCAGAGTATCTATGAAAGAAATATTTATGTTACCATTAGCTACATGATCTCTAATAAAATGATATCTGACCTCTATGTGTTTCGTCCTGGAGTGTTGTACTGGATTTTTCGTGAGATTTATCGCACTTGTGTTGTCGCACAGCAATGGGATGGTCTTGGTGTGCAATCCATAATCCTCAAGCTGTTGTTTGATCTATAAGAGTTGAGTGCAATAGCTTCCAGCAGCTACATATTCAGCTTCAACTGTTGATAGTGCTACTGAATTTTGCTTCTTTGAGGACCACGAAATCAAGCATCCTGCAAGAAATTGACAACCACCACTGGTGCTTTTTCTATCTACTTTGCATCCAGCATAGTCAGCATTAGAATATCCAACTAAACTAATTTCGCATGATTTTGGATACCATAGACCTACATCATGAGTTTTAGCTAAATATCTAAATATTCTTTTAACAGATATTAGATGGGATTCTTTGGGATCAGACTGGTATCTTGCACACATGCATACGTTGAACAAAATATCAGGTCTACTGGCAGTTAAATACAGTAATGAACCTATCATGCCTCTATAAAGTTTCTGATCAACTTTCTTACCTTCCTTGTCACTTTCTAACCTTGTAGATGTGCTCATTGGAGTGGACAGTGGTTTGGCATTGTCGAATCCAAATTTCTTTAATAATTCCTTGATGTACTTTGCTTGACAAATATGTGTTCCTTCATTGCCTTACTTTATTTGTAATCCAAGGAAATAATTGAGCTCTCCCATCATGCTCATTTCAAACTCTCCCTGTGTGAGCTTCTCAAAGTACTTGCACAAAGATTCATCAGTAGATCCAAATATAATATCATCTACATAAATTTACACAAGTAATATGTTCTTGGCTTTTGATTTAATGAACAATGTGCTATCTACCTGTCCTCGGATAAAACCATGATTTAATAAGAATGCACTAAGTCTTTCATACCATGCTCTAGGTGCTTGTTTTAATCCATACAAAGTTTTATGCAATTTAAAAACATGGTTTGGAAAATCTAGATCATCAAAACCAGAAGGTTGTTCTACATAGACTTCCTCCTTTATATAACCATTTAAAAATATAGATTTTACATCCATTTGAAAAAGTTTTAAGTCCAATGCACATGCATAAGTAAGTAATATTCTAATAGCCTCTAGTCTAGCCACTGGTGCATAGGTTTCATCGAAATCTATGCCTTCCTCCTGGGAATAGCCTTGAGCAACCAGTCTAGCCTTGTTTCTAGTGATAACACCAGCTTCATCCAATTTGTTCATGAACACCCATTTGGTTCCAATCACAGGATGATCTGATGGTCTCGGAACAAGGGAGCAAACCTGATTTCTCCTGAACTGATTAAGTTCATCTTGCATGGCTAAAATCAGGGATTCATCAAATAGTGCTTCATTGACTATCTTTGGCTCTATTTGAGATATAAAAGCTAAGTAATCAAAAGGAATAACATTACCTCTTGTTCTTACCCCAACTGTTGGATCTCCAATGATGTTGTCAGTAGGGTGATCTTTCTTGTATCTCCATTCCCTTGGAAGATCATCATGAGTAATGTCTTTTTGTTGTAGTTCTTCCAACGGTGGATCTTCATTGTCTTTGATTGTAGATCCTTTCAGCTTTTGTGAGAGACTATCTGTGTCTTCATCATCACTTATAGTTTCCTTTCTCAAGGAAGGGTTAGATTCATCAAAAATAATATGAACGGTTTGTTCAATCAATAAACTTCTTTTATTAAAGACTCTATAACCTTTGGGTTTAGAGGTGTACCCCATAAAGATCCCTTCATCGGATTTGGGATCCAGCTTACCTATATCTCTCTTACCATTGTTGTGAATGAAGCATGGACAACCAAATGTTCTGAGATGGCTGATCTTGGGCTTTCTTTGCTTGTACAGCTCATAAGCAATCTTCTTCAGAATTGGCCTGATCATGACTCTATTTATAATGTAGCATGTTGTATTTATGGCTTCTACCCAAAAATATCTTGGAAGGTTGTATTCAGATAACATGGTCCTATCCATATCCAACAAGGTTCTATTATTTCTCTCAGCTACTCCATTTTGTTGTGGTGTTCTTGGTGCTGAGAAATTGTGTTATATACCTTGATCATTACAGAATTCTGCAAATCTTTCATTTTGGAATTCTCCTCCATGATCTGAACGGATGCTTATAATGTTGAACTTCTTATTGGACTACTTTGCTGAACTTCACAAAGCTTTCAAATGTGTCATCTTTATGCTCCAAAAATGATACCCATGTGAATCTTGAGAAATCATCAACTATTACAAATCCAAAATTCTTTCCTCTCAGGCTAGTAGTTCTCATTGGTCCAAACAAATCCATATGCAATAATTCTAGCAGTTTGGAAGTGGTGACCACTGTCTTTGATTTGAAGGAGGATTTTGCATACTTTCCTTTTGCACATGGTTCACAAACGCTATTCAATCTTGTGTTTATCTTTGGTAGTCCTACTAGATCATGTTTGATAAGCTTTCTTATTCCATCTAAACTACAGTGACCTAACCTTGTATGCCATAATTCTGCATTCTGATCTTTGCTTGATGCTAGACACACATCTTGATTTTTGAGATCTTTTAGATACAGTACATATAAATTCTTTTCTCTGCTGGCTTTGAAGACAATTGTGTCACATTTGATAATCAGACACTTGGATTCTTGAAACTTGATTTGATGACCCTTGTCACATAGTTGACTAATGCTTATTAAATTATGCTTGAGTCCTTTGACATACAGAACATCTTCTATGAGGATTCTATCTTGACTTCAAATAGATCCACATCCAATTACTGACCCTTTTCCATTATCACCATAGGTAACTGTGCCTTCTTCATCTTTGATATGAGAGAATAATTTCTTGTTACCTGTCATGTGTCTTGAGCACCCGCTGTCAAGGTACCACTTTGATGCTCTAAGATTTCCTTGCAATCAATTAATGAGATTTAGGTACCCAAGTTCTTTTGGGTCCTGATTGGTTAGTTTCTTCAGAGTTTCTTTTGGGAATCCATTTTAGATGTTTAGTTGTACACGTTATTTTAGTGTGTCCTAGTTTGTTACAGTGTGTGCAACAAGGAATAATGTTCATTATCTTATTTGGCTTATGATTTTTATTTTTGTTTATTTTATGGATAGGAGTTTGTTCAACTACGAATTTTGGAGTTGGATAAGTTTTAGGATGTATTATAGTTTCTTCATTGTCTGGTGGAGTGTATCATAAACCATACTTTTTCTTACCCGATCTTCTTGCTCCTTTTAATATTAGAGAGGATTTACCATTAGTAAATTTTTCAATTGTGGCCATTAAATATTCATTATCTTTCGTTAGTGTGTTAACTTCATTTTTAAGTTTGACTGTGGTTTCCTGATTTTCTAAATTTAGTATCTTTTCATTCTTATTTTTTACATCTTCATATAGCAGTTCATTTCTTCTTTTTAGTTCCGTAATTTATTTTTCTAACTGTTCAGTTTCAGGTTTTAGATCTGAATTGGTTATTTCAAGACATGTATAGTTTTTCTTAGTTGTTTTTAACAGTTTACATACATCTTTATATTTACTGTAAAGTTCATTAAAGGCATCTTCTAAGCTATCAGAATCTGATTCATTGCAAGAAGTAAATGAAGAATCAGAAGTTACCTTATCATCAGTGTTTGCCATGAAGGCCAGGTTGGCCATTTCTTCTTCTTCTTTGCTGGAGCTTGACTCACTGTCTGAGTCATTTTTATTATCCCATGCAGCGGCCATGGCTTTCTTCTTGTATCTTTTGAACTTCTTCACATTGTCCTTCTTGAATTTAGTTTTCTTTAACTTTGGACACTCAGCTTTGATGTGTCATGGTTTCTTGCATTCATAGCATATAGGCCCAGACTTCTTGACTTCTTTTCCTTCTGATCTTTTGAAGTCTTTGCCTTTCTTGAAGTATCTTCTTCCAGACTGGTACTTCTTCTTAGCTAGTATTCTTTGTAGTCTTCTAGAGAGAAAGGCCTCTTCATCTTCACTGCTCCCATTTCTTTTCTCACTGTCTGATTCGCCATCAGATGTGTCTTCTGTAGCTTTGAAAGTATTGTTGTGCTTCTTCTTGCTGGAGAATTCTCCCAGCCTTTCCATATTTATTTCATGAGCCATTAAAGACCCAATTAGTTTCTCAAGTGACATTCTTCTAAGGTCGTTGACTTCTTCTATGCTGTCACTTTTGCAGTCCATGAGGCTAGCAGGGATCTTAATATCTTTCTCACTATGTCTCCTATCTCATAAGTTTTTCCAAGCCCTGCCAAACCGTTGGTGATGTTTGTGAATCTGCTGTACATTTGAGTGATGGACTCTCCTACTTGCATTTGAAAACTTTCATATTGTGTAACTAGAATGTATATTCTTGTCTCCTTTACCTTGTATGTTCCTTCGTATGTGAGCCTAAGCTTTTCCCACATTTCCATAGCAGATTTGCTGGCAGAAATCCTGTTGAACTCTTTCTTACTAAGAGCACAACATAGTATACTCTTTGCTTTGTTGTTAACAAATATTTTCTTCTTGTCTTCATCTGTCCATTTGTCTTTTTCATTGGTTACCAAAAGATCTCCTTCCTCAATGATAGACCATAGTTGGAAATCGAGACCTTGAAGGAAGAACTCCATTCGAGTCTTCCAGTAGTTGTAATCTTCACCGTCAAATAAAGAAGGTCTATTGACGGACTGACCTTCAGCATATTCTTGAGCTGCCATTTATCTTGCTCTTAAGATCGTGAGATCTTCTTCTTGAAGAGACTTGGCTTTAATGCCACTTGTTGCCTAGATAGCAAGCCCAGAGGGGGGTGAATGAATTTCTAAAAAAATCTTCTTCGAAAAATACTTGTAAATAAAAATGCTTGACAACAACCACTACGTTGGACAGTTAGAGTAGAATAAAGAAAGACAAGCAATCACACATAGACACAGGGAATTATCCTGGTTCGGATCTCCTATCCCAAGGAGTCCTACGTCCAGTCCCCAAGCAATCACTTGGGATTTCACTATACAATGGTACAGTCTCCCTTAAGGACACTTACACATCCAGGCGCAGCTGACCTTCTCTTCTTAACGAGAAGAGGAAGAACAACACTGTACCAACAAGTCTTCTTTCTTACCAAAGGGAAACAACCACTTGTTCAACAACAGGTCTTCTCTTCACAACTGAAAAGGATCCACCACAAGAGTGAGTAGAAGGAGGGAGGCCCCAAGACCAAGCTTATTAGCACGTGCTTGATCTGAGGCGAGGTCTGAGAGGCACATGATGATAACAAGGAATTTTCTCTCAAATCTACGCAAGCTCTCAAAAATAATACACTATTCTCACAAAGAGCTACAGAAAGATTGGATTGGATGAATTGGCTCTCCTTTTTCTTCAGATGACTAAGGCTTCAAGCTTTTCGAAGATTCAAGAATTCAAATGATCTAACTATAGTGCATGGAGTCACCAGTCTTCTATTTATCTTCTACGAATTATTTTGACCATTGTAGTAGCCATTCAGATGTCCGTTGTCTCACGGCTTCATGCACGTTAGAGAGACTGGTCCTAGGCATGGATAGGTGAGCCTGCAGCTATAAGCGCTTGGATTGATCCTTACACCCTCAGGAAAATATTTTCTAAATCTTTTATCCTTTCAACAAGTTGACGGATCTATCTTTGACGTGCTTTACTACAAAAGCCCTGCATGCAATAAACACGAGTACCTAGACAACTTCTTTTTGTCTACATTGTCAGTCAACCTTGGTAGTCGTGCAGTATGAAGATATGCTTAAACAAGAAAGGTTATTCTGACATCACACAAATCAAGACTCTATGCGATACATCAAGTAAGCAAGAATATTTCGTGTGGAATATCAAGATCTCAGGATGCACGGGAAGGTTTTTGAAGTCCACAGAATCTAAGCATATACATATTTAAATGTTACATGAAAATAAGAAGATAAACCAAGACTATATAAAGAGCATTCTGTATAGAAATGATATTGATATCAAATTGATGATATAATCATGTAAGAATGTAATTCATGTTGAAAGCAAGTCGATGTGAATATAGTCCATGTATTAATATAATGAAATCGATGTTCTGTACAAAGTTATTACTTAACAGAAATCGATGAGTAGATGAAATCGTTGTTTCAATAGTGAAATCGTTGTGAGACCTAAATCATTGTTCAAGTGAAGACAAATCGTTGTTTGCGACAAATCATTGTTTGTGATCAAATCGTTGTTTAACTGAAGGCAAACCATTGTTTTCAATCAAATCGTTGTTTTCGATCAAATCGTTGTTTAAGTACAAGTGAATCGTTGTTTTCGAGCAAATCATTGTTTTCGAGCGAATCGTTGTTTAAGTACAAGTGAATCGTTATAGAGACTAAATCGTTGTTTGAGTTAAAGTGAATCGTTGTTTTGATCTAATAGTTGTTTGAGTGAAAGCAAATCGTTATTTGCAATCAAATCATTATTTTCGAGTAAATCATTGTTTTCGAGCGAATCGTTGTTTAAGTAAAGCGAATCGTTACAGAGACCAAATCATTGTTTGAGTTAAAGTGAATCATTGTTTTGATCAAATCGTTGTTTGAGTGAAAGCGAATGGTTATTTGTGAGTTCTTTTTGAGTAAATCGGTGTTTAAGTTAAAGGGAATCGTTGAAGCGATGGAAATCATTGTTTTACCTATGAAATCGTTGTAGCGATGGAAACCATTGTTTCACTTATGAAATCGTTGTAGCGATGGAAATCGTTGTTTCACTTATGAAATTGTTGTAGTGATGGAAATTGTTGTTTTACTTATGAAATCGTTTTAGCGATGGAAATCGTTGTTTCACTTATGAAATCGTTGTAGCGAAGGAAATCGTTGTTTTACTTATGAAATCATTGTAGCAATGGAAATTGTTGTTTCACTTATGAAATCGTTGTTTTATAATGGAAGTCGATGTGTACTTGGAAGAAATGCATGTTCTGAACTTTGAATGATAGTGTGTGAGAGTAACTTATAGATTTTGCTTGAATTATTTCCTGTGGATAAACTTAAAAGGAATTTGTTAGGATATATTTATTGAGATTTTGTTAATCACCAAAAATTGCATATAATAAATAAAATTATATGTAGATGGATTGATCATCACTTCTCATGAGAGGAGGCTACAAGGGAGCTTGAGGAGGCCATGAAGAAGCAATATCCCCATCTGTTCGGTTAGTACTTTGCTCTAACTTCGGGGACGAAGTTTTCTTTTAGGGGGAGAGGGTGTAAGGCCCTAAATTTCTATGTAGTTTATGACTGTTTTGATGTTTTATTGTGTTGAACCACTCTTTTGGTTATCTCATATTTTGGTGATAACTAAAACTCTTGACTAAATAAATACTATGTTCATGTCATAGGTACCATGCAGAAATTCAACCCACCTTTCCTAGACTCATTAGGACTTGAATTAAACCCTAATCCTATAAGTAATCGTCATAAGACTATTGGGGGAAGTTTACCATTACGTTGGGGTCATGAGGAGGCGGGCTAGAGCACTAGGAGAGGAGGAGATCGTCCTGGAGGACAACATCTTCTCCGACCTATTCTCTGCTGCGACCTGTGTAGAAGACCCTCTTAGTTCCACTTCAAGGTAGGTGATCTCGGGCCAGAACTAAACAAGTGCTATACCATCTAAAAGAGCATCGTGTCTAGTTTATTCTGCATCTGTTTTGCCCAATTTCGATCAAGCATGCTAGTCGTATTAAGCATTTTCTCTAAGTCATGCAAGTCTAGCGCTTTTCATGGTTATGTTGTGATTTACGCAAATCGAGGTCATTTTGGGTCAAACCAAAATCATGACTCTCATCTACTTTATGTCCTTAACACTTTTCATGTTTAGAGTTTTGTCTAGATATCGCTAGTTTTCATGTTATAAGTCTATCATGAAGGGTGTATCAGTTTTCTGCATTTTCGGGCAAGACCCAAGAACGCGACGTATCCAGACGTCGCGATTCTGGATGCATGAACACGACGTATTGGTACGTCACGATTCAAGTAAAGGTGACCGAGTTTTTCGTCACGTTTTAAAGTCTGACGATCAACCTTGACACCTCAAATTGTGTGTCGCGTGGGTTTCTAGACCAGTCTTGAACGCGGCGGCATGTACCGTCACGATTTGACAGTTTTTTCGCCCATCCGATTTCGTACGGTTTTTATATTTGAAGATTGTAGTCAATTCTTGAACAGGACATATCAAAATGTCACGATTCAAGAATCGTCGTGACATATCAGTCAGTCGCGTTGTGAACGTGACAGACATGACCATCGCGATCTTGGTTAGGCAATCGATTCATGTCTGAAAGGCGACGATCTGTCACGTCCTGATTTGAACACGACGGGTAGGTCTGTCACGATTTAGTCTCTTTGCACCGAGGCTTGTTTTAACTGTGAATGGATCTTTGAAGTGCGACGACTGTGTCCATCACGATTCAAAGGCCGACCCGAGACTGTTCCTTTTAGTTAGTCAGTCAATCATGTGTGTATCTTGGTCTGTAATCATGCTACTTAGTTAAGAATAGGCCTAAAAGTGACCAACCCATTTGAAAACTATAATGACATGAGCATGATTCTAATGTACAAAATGATGTGATTGATTTTACGTTCATTTGGTTATCATCTTGTTTTCTAGCTTGATATGAAATCTGTCATAATAAGTTGTGATATGAATCTGTGGAGGATACATGTTAGAACGGACATGCTTAGTTTAAGCTTTACTATTATGTTACTTGCTTGTTGCATGTGGACTTTCCTTATTTACATGCTTTCTGAGGTTTCCATATTTTGTTCATCCATTGCATGCATGATTAGGAAAGTTCTGTGTCACGACACTTACACGTTTGCAGATTAGGCACACCCCTCTTGGGGAATTGTAAGCTCTTTTCCGATCATTTCGTATCGACAGACTGGCGACCTTTTCCTAAGAGCTCCGTAAGTCTCCGTACTCTGTGGATTCCCTCATAGAGACCGAGTTAGTTGTACCATAAAGTACGTTGGAGATAGAGAGCACTTGTACCAGTACGATATGTCATTAGTCATCCTCTTGTAAAGACACTAAATATTATGAAACTTAAGATACGTCGTTATGCTGTCCAAATTGATCTCTCGAGCTTTTGTCATACCTTGAACTCTATGAATGATCATGTCCCTATTACAATGAGCTTGTTATTGGAAATCCGTGACCATAATATGTATATGTTTGATCGGCACAACGTAGGACTTCGGTCCATTTGACTAATGCCTGTGCAATAAGGGCCATGTCTGGTCTTGGGGAGGAGTGCCCCATCGTACTTATTAACCGCGGGAGTATGGACTTGTGGTGCTTGGCATGGCACTGGTATGTGTGCAAGATTTGTGTGAATGTGTCTTCGTTTGATATGATAAGTCGATATGATACATTTGATCATGTGAATATGTGATATCTGTGTGAAAATGGCCAATCCTTATGATATGATTTTATTCTTGAATTACCTGTCCAATGTATATGAAAGTCAATAATTGTTTCATTATGATGTTTGTTCTATTCAGCCAATTGACTTGTTAGAAATGCACTCATGTATAGTCTTCATGTTCCTGTTATGATCCTGCTTATTTAATATGCTAATCATGTATATTAGTGCCCGCACATTGAGATGTAAATCCTACTGTGCTAGTTTGCTCACCCTATCATCCTAAACATTTTAGGTAGTGATGATGAGTTCGTGGACACTGATGGGGTAGGGCATGAGTGAAGAGTACCTATCACATGTGGAGCTGAGATTCTAGGAATAGATGTTGGAGAAGTATTTGTAATGACGATACATTTTCATAGAGATTATTATGTAATTTGAATAATGGGCCCTGTAACGCCCCGAAATTTTATTTTTGAAAAACATGAATAATATGGTTATTAGACCTGATTATTATTATGAGTTCGAAATAATTAATATCTAGGATTAATTAGCGTTAATAAATGTTACCCCAATGTCGTACTCAGAGGTGCGCGCTCCGATAGGGCGACACCGGAATTCTGAAAAAAAATGAAATTTGAAAACACCACAATTTTCAAAAAAATATAATGATATCAGAAATTAAATATCCGGAATTGTTGATGTATGGATTTTGAGATTAAGCCGACACAACTATTTTCTGGGTAATTTTTCACCTAGTGAAAAATAAATTCTAACAATTAAACTAAAATCACCATAATTTGTAAAATCATTACATTAGCATATGGCTGAAATTTCAACACAAATGGACATCATTTGAATATATTTACACAACGATTATTGGGTCAGCTGATTTTTAGCCCATTTACGATAACTATTTTTGGGATTTTTCCTTGCTAGCGTAACAGGGGCTACATAAGCCCATGACATTGGGGGTTAAATGGGCTACATGTCCTCACCTTATGTGTAACCATTAGAGCTTGCATGGTAAACGTGTAAGCAGTAACAACCAAATGGTTTTTACTACGACACATCAATGGTCTATGTGTCCTCATGCATGGGAGCTTTGCTGGGTTATAAAAAACCCCCCCAACACCATCGCACGAACCTTTTCAATGTTTGCTCCTGTT
The DNA here is from genome assembly GCA_014218235.1 of Colocasia esculenta. Taxonomy (NCBI): domain Eukaryota; kingdom Viridiplantae; phylum Streptophyta; class Magnoliopsida; order Alismatales; family Araceae; genus Colocasia; species Colocasia esculenta. The sequence goes on along the minus strand of CM024763.1, from coordinate 97,202,705 downwards.
GGCTCTTGCTCTTGTTTCCTTCTTCTGCTGGTTTGGCCATTGCAGCTGGATCTACTATTCTTGCACCTACTTCTACTTCTGCTCGTGCTACTGCTGGAACTATTGTTGGTTGTAGCTGTTGGAGCCAGAGTAGCAGTTTCTTGATGATATTATTGTCATTGCGTTAGTGAGCTACAGCTGCTTCTTCCTTTGTTCGTGGTCAATTCTTCACTTTATACTCTTTATTGTTTGTTGTGGACCTCTACGTCGAGGAGAAACTCACTCTATTCAGTCAGGTAGGATTCTTTCTTCCTCTCTTATTCTTGTCTCTTACCTTTGCTAGAGGATTCATGACCACGTACATGCTTGTCTCTAATTTTGTAAATCCTCTTTTGAACTGTGTGTTCATCCCTTGCAATCATGTTTTAGTATGTGTGTTTGTAGGATTCCTTCTTCTGATCATCATCTTTTATTTCTCTCCTTCTTGTCTCCTTCTTTTGTCAAGAACCTTGTGTTTTAGTGTTTTAATATGAACCTATTCTAATTTATGTTGTTGAAACCAGTAGAAATGGTTTTCTTTTCTATAATCACCTCTCCTTCTTTTGTTAGAATCTTAAGTCTGAGTGTATACTATATCCACACCTTGATTTGTGTTCTGAAAAGATCAATAGGTATGCCTTTCTGTCCATTGTGTTCATGCTTTAGTTAATGCTCATGTCTTAGCCAAAATATACTTGTGAAGAAATTATTATTAGATGCAAGGAAAAATCTCTTAGAAGGGTTGTATATACTTTAATCTTCCTTTCATAAGTTTTTCATACCACCCATGTTGTAGGATTCTTCTTCTTCCTCTTCTTCTTTCCTTCTAACTGTGTTCTGGAAGCAGTGGTAGTGTCGACACACCCCTGACCTGTGTCGACACCACAGACTCCTTTGCTCTTCACTGTCTTCGGGAAGCAGTGGTAGTGTCGACACACCCCTGATCTGTGTCGACACCACAGACTCCTTTGCTCTTCACTGTCTTCTGGAAGCAGTGGTAGTGTCGACACACCCCTGACCTGTGTCGACACCACTGACTCCTTTGCTCTTTACTGCCTTCTGGAAGCAGTGGCAGTGTTGACACACACCTGAATTGTGTCGACACCACTGGCTTGACAAACCAAGTCGTGTTGACATGTCTGTCCAGTAGTGTCAACCTGTCCTCAACACAACATATACCTTTGTGAGGGATCATTCTTTTGGCATCCATATCTAGCTATGAATTATTCTTAAATATCCCAAGTTTGATTGTTTCCTACATGGCTACAACCTTTTGAAATCAATGGTACTAACTCCTAAACCTTTGTTCTGTGAGAGATCTTGAGTACTTGTGTACCCTCACTTGAATCTTTTACAAGAATGAGTTATGATGACAATTTTGTGGGTCTTTGGACTCATTTAAGATATATGCCTGTGCAAATAGGGTTGGTCCAATCCTGGGAGGAGCACCTGAATTCGTTTACTGGCCGTACGGAACGATAAAGGATCCCTAGATGTTTTGCATTGCATCAATACTGTTTAATTATGGTCATCATGTTACCTGTCCTATGTGAATATATATATATGAGCCAAATTATGAGATTCACTGTGAATTCCTGAGAATGCTTTGTATTTCAATACCACGGTTCTAATTTCACTGCCATGATAAGATGCTTACTTGTCCTTCTGTGATGTCAGACTAGTCTTTTGTCTTGATCATCATATATTTTAATTCTTATGATTTGATAATGTGAATCCTACTGGGCTAGTTAGCTCACACATCCTACCCTTTTCAGGTGACCAAGATGGAGGTGAAGTTTAAAGGGTGCTGAGTGGACCTTCCAACTTCAAGGAGCTACTGTTTTATTTTCTTTAGTATTGAATATATGGAATGTAATATAACCAAGTTACTCTTTTCTGTTCCTCACTTAGTTTGTAATGAGGAGTACTTTGTAATAAAACTTCCTCTTATAGAATTATGAAGGGACAAATATTAGTATTAGTTCTTGTGCCTGTTTTCTGTCACTTCCAATAAATAGACTTTTATTAGGACGTGACAGGCCCTATGGTTGGCTCTGATGACTATCGATGTTGTATGGTGTTATCATTTGACTTTTAATGGAGTTTATTTTATGTTGATGTCGCATCCAATTTTGCTCTATTTATGGTCTGAATATAACTACGCATTCCGAATTTCCGCGTCGGGGTGTGACAATGAGTGTTCTTTTTTTTTTTTGAAAAATCTGCAGGTGTTTTGTCGTCATAACAAAGGGAGAGATTATTGTATTCTAATAATTTTTATGATAACAAAGTATTGGATGGGTTGATTATTTATGAAATAATAATGCGATAATTGTTTAAACTATGTATCTCATGAGTTTGGTATTTCACATGTATTTGAAGGTCTAACTTGTGTGTTTTTGTGTGCCAAAGTTTTAGGAAATAATCGTATTCACATGGTTAAAAGATGGAGCCCAAACGATAAGAAAACATGGCATCGATAGACTGAAAACTATGGCTGGCCGATTGATCCTTCCAGTAACTTTGGGCTACCAAAACTAAGGGACATTGGTCGACCAATGGCCTTTATAGGTCAAACAATAGAGCAGGACTGGTAGATCGAAAATTGTGGCCGGTTGATCAATTCTTCCAGTAACTCCAGGACCTCTTTGTCTGGTCAACCGATAGCATGCTTCGGTTGACTGATGCTACTTTGCTATTTTGAATGGTTTGAATTTTTATATGTCTATTGGTTGACTGACTTGACTCATTGGTCGATCGATTCCATCATATTCCTAAACGAACTTCTCAAATCAAATCTTATTCGTCTCAAACTCAAAAGTTACCAGATCAACAAGGAAGATTTAGGAAACCTTTTAGAGCATAAAATGGGAAATCTTTCACAATTTGTAAGTAGAACCCTAGGTGTTGGGGTTTGTTCTTGCTCTAGAGAGTTGTTGCTGAAGCCTTAGATGTCTTGCCTCAAGCTATTAATGTGCTAAACATTTAAAGAGGGTTCCAAATGTTTTGAAAGTGTCTTGATGTTCTGTTGGATCGAAATGGCAGATTCACAGTCCTAGAGGAGGGGTGAATAGGACTTTCTTACTTTTCAAAATTCTTCTGAAAATCACAATACTAAATAGATGTGTTAGTACTGGGTGTGGTGTGTGTGATTCAAGTGTGAACTTGGCGGAAAACAATCACATAATAAATTGCACAAGAGATTTATCCTGGTTCGGCCCTTCCCACATGGAAGTCCAACATCCAGTCCTCAAGCCAACCACTTGAGATTTCACTAAACTGCCAATCAACTTGGCCTTCTCTCACCCTTGAGAGGAAATTACAACACCCACTTGCTCCAAAGCAAGTCTTCCCTAAAACAGGGGTAAACAAGACTGCCTTATACCAAAGGCCTTCCCTTCACAAGAGGGGCAATGCAGAATCAAACTTCTGCAGAAAATACAACATAAATGAAGGAAGAAACTCTTGTGTGATTGCCTCAAGAATGAGCACAGAACACACACTTTCCAGCAGGATTGAAAGATAAGGAGTTTAATCTAAATCCTAGCTGCAGCTATAAGCGCTTGGATTGATCCTTACACCCTCAGGAAAATATTTTCTGAATCTTTTATCCTTTCAACAAGTTGACGGATCTATCTTTGATGGGATCTATCTTTGACGTGCTTTACTACAAAAGCCCTGCATGCAATAAACACGAGTACCTAGACAACTTCTTTTTGTCTACATTGTCAGTCAACCTTGGTAGTCGTGCAGTATGAAGATATGCTTAAACAAGAAAGGTTATTCTGACATCACACAAATCAAGACTCTATGCGATACATCAAGTAAGCAAGAATATTTCGTATGGAATGATCAAGATCTCAGGATGCACGGGAAGGTTTTTGAAGTCCACAGAATCTTAAGCATATACATATTTAAATGTTACATGAAAATAAGAAGATAAACCAAGACTATATAAAGAGCATTCTGTATAGAAATGATATTGATATCAAATTGATGATATAATCATGTAAGAATGTAATCCATGTTGAAAGCAAGTCGATGTGAATATAGTCCATGTATTAATATAATGAAATCGATGTTCTGTACAAAGTTATTACTTAACAGAAATCGATGAGTAAATGAAATCGTTGTTTCAATAATGAAATCATTGTGAGACCTAAATCATTGTTCAAGTAAAGACAAATCATTGTTTGCGACCAAATCATTGTTTGTGATCAAATCGTTGTTTAACTGAAGTCAAATCATTGTTTTCAATCAAATCGTTGTTTTCGATCAAATCATTGTTTAAGTACAAGTGAATCATTGTTTTCGAGCAAATCATTGTTTTCGAGCGAATCGTTGTTTAAGTACAAGTGAATCGTTATAGAGACTAAATCATTGTTTGAGTTAAAGTGAATCGTTGTTTTGATCTAATAGTTGTTTGAGTGAAAGCGAATCGTTATTTGCAATCAAATCATTATTTTCGAGTAAATCGTTGTTTTCGAGCGAATCGTTGTTTAAGTACAAGTGAATCGTTACAGAGACCAAATCATTGTTTGAGTTAAAGTGAATCATTGTTTTGATCAAATCGTTGTTTGAGTGAAAGCGAATGGTTATTTGTGAGTTCTTTTTGAGTAAATCGTTGTTTAAGTTAAAGGGAATCGTTGTAGCGATGGAAATCGTTGTTTTACCTATGAAATCGTTGGAGCGATGGAAACCGTTGTTTCACTTATGAAATCGTTGTAGCGATGGAAATCGTTGTTTCACTTATGAAATCGTTGTAGCGATGGAAATCGTTGTTTTACTTATGAAATCGTTGTAGCGATGGAAATCGTTATTTCACTTATAAAATCGTTGTAGCGATGGAAATCGTTGTTTTACTTATGAAATCATTGTAGCGATGGAAATTGTTGTTTCACTTATGAAATCGTTGTTTTATAATGGAAGTCGATGTGTACTTGGAAGAAATGCATGTTCTGAACTTTGAATGACAGTGTGTGAGAGTAACTTATAGATTTTGCTTGAATTATTTCGTGTGGATAAACTTAAAAGGAATTTGTTAGGAAATATTTATTGAGATTTTGTTAATCACCAAAAATTGCATATAATAAATAAAATTATATGTAGATGGATTGATCATCACTTCTCATGAGAGGAGGCTACAAGGGAGCTTGAGGAGGCCATGAAGAAGCAATATCCCCATCTGTTCGGTTAGTACTTTTGCTCTAACTTCAGGGACGAAGTTTCTTTTAGGGAGAGAGGGTGTAAGGCCCTAAATTTCTATGTAGTTTATGACTGTTTTGATGTTTTATTGTGTTGAACCACTCTTTTGGTCATCTCATATTTTGGTGATAACTAAAACTCTTGACTAAATAAATACTATGTTCATGTCATAGGTACCATGCAGAAATCGCAACCCACCTTTCCTAGACTCATTAGGACTTGAATTAAACCCTAATCCTATAAGTAATCGTCATAAGACTATTGGGGGAAGTTTACCATTATGTTGGGGTCATGAGGAGGCGGGCTAGAGCACTAGGAGAGGAGGAGATCGGCCTGGAGGACAACATCTTCTCCGACCTATTCTCTGCTATGACCTGTGTAGAAGACCCTCTTAGTTCCACTTCAAGGTAGGTGATCTCGAGCCAGAACTAAACAAGTGCTATACCGTCTAAAAGAGCATCATGTCTAGTTTATTTTGCATCTGTTTTGCCCAATTTCGATCAAGCATGTTAGTCGTATTAAGCATTTTCTCTAAGTCATGCAAGTCTAGCGCTTTTCATGGTTATGTTGTGATTTACGCAAATCGAGGTCATTTTGGGTCAAACCAAAATCATGACTCTCATCTACTTTATGTCCTTAACACTTTTCATGTTTAGAGTTTTGTCTAGATATCGCTAGTTTTCAAGTTATAAGTCTATCATGAAGGGTGTATCAGTTTTCTGCATTTTTGGGCAAGACCCAAGAACGCGACGTATCCAGACATCGCGATTCTGGATGCATGAACACGACGTATTGGTACGTCACGATTCAAGTAAAGGTGACAGAGTTTTTCATCGCGTTTTAAAGTCTGACGATCAACCCTGACACCTCAAATTGTGTGTCGCGTGGTTTTCTAGACCAGTCTTGAACGCGACGGCATGTACCGTCACGATTTGACAGTTTTTTCGCCCATCCTATTTCGTACGGTTTTTATATTTGAAGATTGAAGTCGATTCTTTAACAGGACATATCAAAACGTCACGATTCAAGAATCGTCGTGACATATCAGTCAGTCGCGTTGTGAACGTGATAGACATGACCATCGCAATCTTGGTTAGGCAATCGATTCATGTCTGAAAGGCGACGATCTGTCACGTCTTGATTTGAACACGACGGGTAGGTCCGTCGCGATTTAGTCTCTTTGCACCGAGGCTTGTTTTAACTGTGAATGGATCTTTAAAGTGCGACGACTATGTCCATCACGATTCAAAGGCCGACCCGAGACTGTTCCTTTTAGTTAGTCAGTCAATCATGTGTGTATCTTGGTCTGTAATCATGCTACTTAGTTAAGAATAGACCTAAAAGTGACCAACCCATTGAAAACTATAATGACATGAGCATGATTCTAATGTACAAAATGATGTGATTGATTTTACGTTCATTTGGTTATCATCTTGTTTTCTAGCTTGATATGAAATCTGTCATAATAAGTTGTGATATGAATCTGTGGAGGATACATGTTAGAACGGACTTGCTTAGTTTAAGCTTTACTATTATGTTACTTGCTTGTTGCATGTGAACTTTCCTTATTTACATGCTTTCTGAGGTTTCCATATTTTGTTCATCCATTGTATGCATGATTAGGAAAGTTCTGTGTCATGACACTTACACGTTTGCACGATTAGGCACACCCCTCTTGGGGAATTGTAAGCTCTTTGCCGATCATTTCGTATCGACAGACTAGCGACCTTTTTCCTAAGACCTCCGTAAGTCTCCGTACTCTGTGGATTCCCTCATAGAGACCGAGTTAGTTGTACCATAAAGTACGTTGGAGATAGAGAGCACTTGTACCATGTACGATATGTCATTAGTCATCCTCTTGTCAAGACACTAAATATTATGAAACTTAAGATACGCCGTTATGCTGTCCAAATTGATCTCTCGAGCTTTTGTCATACCTTGAACTCTATGAATGATCATGTCCCTATTACAATGAGCTTGTTATTGGAAATCCGTGACCATAATATGTATATGTTTGATCGGCACAACGTGGGACTTCGGTCCATTTGACTAATACCTGTGCAATAAGGGCCATGTCTGGTCTTGGGGAGGACTGCCCCATCGTACTTATTAACCGCGGGAGTATGGACTTGTGGTGCTTGGCATGGCACTGGTATGTGTGCAAGATTTGTGTGAATGTGTCTTCGTTTGATATGATAAGTCGATATGATACATTTGATCATGTGAATATGTGATATCTGTGTGAAAATGGCCAATCCTTATGATATGATTTTATTCTTTAATTACCTGTCCAATGTATATGAAAGTCAGTAATTGTTTCATTATGATGTTTGTTCTATTCAGCCAATTTACTTGTTAGAAATGCACGCATGTATAGTCTTCATGTTCCTGTTATGATCCTGCTTATTTAATATGCTAATCATGTATATTAGTGCCCGCACATTGAGATGTAAATCCTACTGGGCTAGTTTGCTCACCCTATCATCCTAAACATTTCAGGTAGTGATGATGAGTTCGTGGACACTGATGGGGCAGGGCATGAGTGAAGAGTACCTATCACATGTGGAGCTGAGATTCTAGGAATAGATGTTGGAGAAGTATTTGTAATGACGATACATTTTCATAGAGATTATTATGTAATTTGAATAATGGGCCCTGTAACGCCCCGGAAAATTTTATTTGTTGAAAAACATGAATAATATGGTTATTAGACCTGATTATTATTATGAGTTCAAAATAATTAATATCTAGGATTAATTAGCGTTAATAAATGTTACCCCAATGTCGTACTCAGAGGTGCGCGCTTCGATAGGGAGACACCGGAATTCTGAAAAGAAAATAAAATTTGAAAACACCACAATTTTCAAAAAAATATAGTGATATCAGAAATTAAATATCCGGAATTGTTGACGTATGGATTTTGAGATTAAGCCGACGCAACTATTTTTCGGATAATTTTTCACCTAGTGAAAAATAAATTCTAAAAATTAAACTAAAATCACCATAATTTGTAAAATCATTACATTAGCCTATGGCTGAAATTTCAACACAAATGGACATCATTTGAATATATTTACACAACGATTATTGGGCCAGCTGATTTTTAGCCCATTTACGATAACTATTTTTGGGATTTTTCCTTGCTAGCGTAACAGGGGCTACATAAGCCCATGTCATTGGGGGTTAAATGGGCTACACGTCCTCACCTTATGTGTAACCCTTAGAGCTTGCATGGTAAACGTGTAAGCAGTAACAACCAAATGGTTTTTACTACGACACATCAATGGTCTATGTGTCGTCATGCATGGGAGCTTTGCTGGGTTATAAAAACCCCCCCAACACCATCGAACGAACCATTTCAATGTTTGCTCCAGCTGGCTCTTGCTCTTGTTTCCTTCTTCTGCTGGTTTGGCCATTGCAGCTGGTTCTACTGTTCTTGCACCTACTTCTACTTCTGCTCGTGCTACTACTGGAACTATTGTTGGTTGTAGCTGTTGGAGCCAGAGTAGCAGTTTCTTGATGATATTATTGTCATTGCGTCAGTGAGCTACAGCTGCTTCTTCCTTTGTTTGTGGTCAATTCTTCACTTTCTACTCTTTTTTGTTTGTTGTGGACCTCTACGTCGAGGAGAAACTCACTCGATTCAGTCAGGTAGGATTCTTTCTTCCTCTCTTATTCTTGTCTCTTACCTTTGCTACAGAATTCATGACCACGTACATGCTTGTCTCTAATTTTGTAAATCCTCTTTGAACTGTGTGTTCATCCCTTGCAATCATGTTTTAGTATGTGTGTTTGTAGGATTCCTTCTTCTGATCATCATCTTTTATTTCTCTCCTTCTTGTCTCCTTCTTTTGTCAAGAACCTTGTGTTTTAGTGTCTTAATATGTACCTATTCTAATTTATGTTGTTGAAACCAGTAGAAATGGTTTTCTTTTCTGTAATCACCTCTCCTTCTTTTGTTAGAATCTTAAGTCTGAGTGTATACTATATCCACACCTTGATTTGTGTTTTGAAAAGATCATTAGGTATGCCTTTCTGTCCATTGTGTTCATACTTTATTTAATGCTCATGTCTTATCCAAAATATACTTGTGAAGAAATTATTATTAGATGCAAGGAAAAATCTCTTAGAAGGGTTGTATATACTTTAATCTTCCTTTCATAAGTTTTTCATACCACCCATGTTGTAGGATTCTTCTTCTTCCTCTTCTTCTTTCCTTCTAACTGTGTTCTGGAAGCAGTGGTAGTGTCGACACACCCCTGACCTGTGTCGACACCACAGACTCCTTTGCTCTTCACTGTCTTTGGAAGCAGTGGTAGTGTCGACACACCCCTGATCTGTGTCGACACCACAGACTCCTTTGCTCTTCACTGTCTTCTGGAAGCAATGGTAGTGTCGACACACCCCTGACCTGTGTCGACACCACTGACTCCTTTGCTCTTCACTGCCTTCTGAAAGCAGTGGCAGTGTTGACACACACCTGAATTGTGTCGACACCACTGGCTTGACAAACCAAGTAGTGTTGACATGTCTGTCCAGTAGTGTCAACCTGTCCTCAACACAACATATACCTTTGTGAGGGATCATTCTTTTGGCATCCATATCTAGCTAGGAATTGTTCTTAAATATCCCAAGTTTGATTGTTTCCTACATGGCTACAACCTTTTGAAATCATTGGTACTAACTCCTAAACCTTTGTTCTGTGAGAGATCTTGAGTACTTGTGTACCCTCACTTGAATCGTTTACAAGAATGAGTTATGATGACAATTTTGTGGGTCTTTGGACTCATTTAAGATATATGCCTGTGCAAATAGGGTTGGTCCAATCCTGGGAGGAGCACATGAATTCGTTTACTGGCCGTACGGAACGATAAAGGATACCTGGATGTTTTGCATTGCATCAATACTGTTTGATTATGGTCATCATGTTACCTGTCCTGTGTGATTATATATATATATGAGCCAGATTATGAGATTCACTGTGAATTCCTGAGCATGCTTTGTATTTCAGTACCACGGTTCTAATTTCACTGCCATGATAAGATGCTTACTTGTCCTTCTGTGATGTCAGACTAGTCTTTTGTCTTGATCATCATATATTTTAATTCTTATGATTTGAGAATGTGAATCCTACTGGGCTAGTTAGCTCACACATCCTACCCTTTTTAGGTGACCAAGATGGAGGTGAAGTTTTAAGGGTGCTGAGTGGACCTTCCAACTTCAAGGAGCTACTGTTTTATTTTCTTTAGTATTGAATATATGGAATGTAATATAACCAAGTTACTCTTTTCTGTTCCTCACTTAGTTTGTAATGAGGAGTACTTTGTAATAAGACTTCCTCTTATAGAATTATGAAGGGACAAATATTAGTATTAGTTCTTGTGCCTGTTTTCTGTCACTTCCAATAAATAGACTTTTATTAGGACGTGACAGGCCCTATGGTTGGCTCTGATGACTATGGATGTTGTATGGTGTTATCATTTGACTTTTAATGGATTTTATTTTATGTTGATGTCGCATCCAATTTTGCTCTATTTATGGTTGAAGATAACTACGCATTCCGAATTTCCGCGTCGGGGTGTGACAATGAGTGTTCTTTTTTTTTTTTTGAAAAATCTGCAGGTGTTTTGTCGTCATAAAAAAGGGAGAGATTATTGTATTCTAATAATTTTTATGATAACAAAGTATTGGATGGGTTGATTATTTATGAAATAATAATGCGATAATTGTTTAAACTATGTATCTCATGAGTTTGGTATTTCACATGTATTTTGAAGGTCTAACTTGTGTGTTTTTGTGTGCCAAAGTTTTAGGAAATAATCATATTCACATGGTTAAAAGATGGAGCCCAAACGACAAGAAAATATGGCATCGATAGACTGAAAACTATGGCTGGCCGATTGATCCTTCCAGTAACTTTGGGCTACCAAAATTAAGGGACATTGGTCGACCAATGGCCTTTATAGGTCAAACAATAGAGCAGGACTGGTAGATCGAAAATTGTGGCCGGTTGATCAATTCTTCCAGTAACTCCAGGACCTCTTTGTCTGGTCAACCGATAGCATGCTTCGGTTGACTGATGCTACTTTGCTATTTTGAATGGTTTGAATTTTTGTAGGTCTATTGGTTGACTGACTTGACTCATTGGTCGATCGATTCCATCATATTCCTAAACGAACTTCTCAAATCAAATCTTATGCGTCTCAAACTCAAAAGTTACCAGATCAACAAGGAAGATTTAGGAAACCTTTTAGAGCATAAAATGGGAAATCTTTCACAATTTGCAAGTTGAACCCTAGGTGTTGGGGTTTGTTCTTGCTCTAGAGAGTTGTTGCTCAAGCCTTAGATGTCTTGCCTCAAGCTATTAATGTGTTAAACATTTAAAGAGGGTTCCAAATGTTCTGAAAGTGTCTTGATGTTCTGTTGGATCGAAATGGCAGATTCACAGTCCTAGAGGGGGGTGAATAGGACTTTCTTACTTTTCAAAATTCTTCTGAAAATCACAATACTAAATAGATGTGTTAGTACTGGGTGTGGTGTGTGTGATTCAAGTGTGAACTTGGCGGAAAACAATCACACAATAAATTGCACAAGAGATTTATCCTGGTTCGGCCCTTCCCACATGGAAGTCCTACATCCAGTCCTCAAGCCAACCACTTGAGATTTCACTAAACTGCCAATTAATTTGGCCTTCTCTCACCCTTGAGAGGAAATTACAACACCCACTTGCTCCAAAGCAAGTCTTCCCTAAAATAGGGGTAAACAAGACTGCCTTATACCAAAGGCCTTCCCTTCACAAGAGGGGCAATGCAGAATCAAACTTCTGCAGAAAATACAACAGAAATGAAGGAAGAAACTCTTGTGTGATTGCCTCAAGAATGAGCACAGAACACACACTTTCCAGCAGGATTGAAAGATAAGGATTTTAATCTAAATCCTAGCTGAAGCTACTTGGGTGGACTTTGAAGTAAAAGCAAATACAGATGCCACCCGAAAGATAGATCTTCAGAACAGGAATTTCTGAAGAGATTCTCTCAAATAGGAACTTGAGAAGGAAGGCTTTGAAGAACACAAGATGAGCTTTCAAAGAATTGTCTTGAACACTATGCCTTGTTCTATATGCTTTCAAGAGCTTTCTTCATCTTTTTATAGTCTTCAAAAACTAGTCGTTTGGAGAAGATAGCCGTTGGAGTAAAATGGCTGTTGTGTTCTTAGCCGTTTGGAGATAAACTTGGAGATCCTTTGGATCTTGGAAGTTTTATCCGAAGGATCATGAAAAATTGTCTCTTCCCAAGGTCTTCAGAAATAGGAGCAGTTGCCACAGCTAGAAGATAGGCTATTTAAAGTCTTGAGCTGAGCAACCCATGCCAAACATGTGCTCCAATAAATACCTGTTTAGAAAGGACAAGACAAAGACAAAAGCATCTCCATACCTTTGTGGTAGGTGGGTCAGTGGAGTACAACAAAAAGTATGGAACCTAGTATTCTTAGTCATTTCAGAAAATAAAGCAGACAGACAGAAAGGTAAAGTATGGGTCTGTCAGTGGTAGGTGAGATGGTCAGAAGCCATGCGTCTGAAACTTACATAAATGCTTTGTGTCTCTTAGAAGATATATAGACTGAGGCAAAGGACACTATGATTGTAAGACTAGAAATAGAATGCAAAGAATGGTTTGCATAATTCGAATGTACTGAATTTCGTTAGAAGAAATATATTAAAATAATGATCATGAAATTTGTCACTGATTTTATACTTAAGAGGTTCAAATTTCAACAAAGAACTAATAGAAATATTTCCTGACAGGTAGAACTACCAACAAGTACAAGTACACAACTAATCAGTGTAGTCAGATGCAGTAGAATAGGTAATTCATTTTCAAGAAGTAAGCATGATTTGACTATAGTGGAAACTATGTAAATCGACTATAATAGAGCAACCATTAGTCGAATGGAGTGTAGGACTATGAGTCGAGGTGGTGAGTCGAATGATCTTTAATTGTGAGTTGTAGTCTTCAATCGAATACAGTCTAAAAGAATGAATCGTAGACATGAGTCGAATACAGTGTAAAAGACATTCGACTGTATGAGTCGAATACAGTGTAAAAGACATTCGACTGTATGAGTCGAAGTCATGAGTCGAATACAGTGTAAAAGACATTCGACTGTATGAGTCGAAGTCATGAGTCGAATACAGTGTAACGTTGTGGACTTAGAAAGATTTTCAAGACTTGTGACTGATCTTCTGAATGAGTCGAATACAGTGTAAAAGACATTCGACTGTATGAGTCGAAGTCATGAGTCGAATACAGTGTAAAAGAGATTCGGCTGTATGAGTCGAAGTCATGAGTCGAATACAGTGTAACATTGTGGACTTAGAAAGATTTTGGGTATTGCATCTGTCTAGAAATTTTTTTGTGATATATCTATATTATGGAAAATACATATTTAGGGATTTTTCATGGTAGAAGAAAAATATGTATTTAAAGATTTGTCATAGCAAAATTATTAATAAAGACTTAGGGGTAGTTGCTCAACATGTTCAAGTGGATGTGCTGAAGGAATTTCAAAACATGGACTTTGTCTGGAAGTGATTCTACATTGGTTGTTGCGTCAACGAGATGTCGTTGTTGGATCTAGATGGAGATAAAGATGTCCTAGAGGGGGGGTGAATAGGACTTTCTGTAAATTAAAATATTTGACTCTGAAATAGCATTAAATAGATATGTTAGTACTTTGTGTGTTGTGTGTGAAACAAGTGTAACTTGGCAGAAAATAATCACAATCAATACACAAGAGATTTATCCTGGTTCAGACCTCCTCTCAATTAGAAGTCCTACATCCAGTCCCCAAGCACACCTTGGGATTTCCACTAACCACTAAAAAACCTTGGTGTTCCCTTCAAAGAGGGGGTATTACAACTACTTGCTCACAAGCAAGTCTTCCCTTAAACCAAAGGGGTATGACACTTCTCCTATTACAGTAGGCCTTCTCTTCTACTAAAGGGAACACACATGGAACAAACCCCATGTTGGTTACAACTCAAGGAGATTACAGACCAAGTGCTGCTCTAAAGATGAGCAAGCACAGATGAACAGAAAGAGATCTTAGGGAAGAAGAATTGTGGCACTTCTCTCTTTATGATTCAAGAGTGGGTCCTAAAAATTGATCTAGTAATTCTAATCCACCCAATGACAGACTGGTTGAACACTTGAGAGCAAGAATGCTTGAAGTGCTTTTCTTTGACAGAGAGCTCTTGCTTTTCTCTTTTTCAGGTGGCTCTCTTGAATGTATCATTGTGTGTGTGTAGGTTTGTATGTGTGTGTCTCTCTCTGTTCATCCAAACTTCAACTTCTTATATAGTCATCAAAATCCTTACAGTCTTCAACTATCTGTTGGAATGTAACCATTTGAATTTTATTCGTTGTGACACAAAAGAAGCTTTAAGAAGTTTATCTATTGGGTCCTTTGTTTCAACGACTTCTTGGCTATTTGTGTAGCTACATGCTCCTGTTGATAGTTGCAATAAAAGCCGGCAAGCACCATATTTATACAAAAAAACTTTTCTCCTTTTCATGGTTAGTCTTGAATTGAATAAAATATTAGATAGTGAAGACAGAAAGCAGTTCATCACAAGACATTTATTTGTTATAGAGAAAAGTATTGTCTTTAAAGTATATGAGGGTAGGTGAGAAATAAAGGAGAATTGGACACCTGCTCGGCACGTAGTATGTTTGGGACAGTCTATCCTTAAAACCTGTCAGTTTAAAGGACACTGACAAAGAATGTGTAAGGCATACAACTATCAAGGAACATTCTAAAAAATAATACTCCAAATATGATCTTATTTTTAAAATAACTTTGAATGCATAGAACATAAAGAACAAGATGTGTAAAAGTACTTCCTAAAGTTTAGAACTCTTAAGTATATATGAAGGATGTACTTCGACTTACGGAAGCTAGAGTAATGTTAGTGTTGAGTTATGATTTGTATAATGATTGACTTGATGCTTGGATGCTTTCTTGTTTTTGATAATGACATAATTGGTGTTGAGAAGACACGAGAAGACATGATCAAATGAGATAACTCTATGACTATATATGCCTTCATGATATCTTGCTTGAAGTGTCTTTTATGTAGGTGAGAATGAAAGTACAAGACAAGAAGCAAAACTCAAGCACAAAAGAACTAGAAAAATACAAGAAGTACTCAGCTGTCGACAGGCCTGAAGCCATCTGTCAACAGCCAGTGAAGACAGTGAGCAGACAAGCTTCTGGAAAATAAGAAAATTCAGTAGCTGTCGACAGACAAGGTTCATCTGTCGACAGATTAGTCCAACCGGTCGACAGCCAGAGGTCATCTGTCGACAGCCCAGCCTCCTAGCCAGAAACATGCTTCTGGAAGTCAAGATTGATGCAGTAGATGTCGACAGCGAGAAAGCATCTGTCGACAGCCGCAGGTTAAGTCACAACATGTGACAGACATGTGATCTATGTTAGGGTGTTCTCTTCTCTCACGATTCTCATAACTTGGACACACACATATATAGATCTCTTGGCCTATTTTCAGAGTAAGAAGCCTCCACACCAAACCCTAAGCAAAGAACAAGAAGAAGAAGGCTTTATCTACTCCTCTGCTTCAAGTCTCCAGGCTGTTCAAAGTGAGATCTGTCTCGTACGAGGAGTTGAAGCAGATTCATCCTCAAGACAAGCTTCGTCATCATCATCTGATCTTCATCGACGTGAAGCTTGAAGTTCATCTGGATGAACAAGCTGAAGAGTTCAACCATCTGATTTGTTCTTCAACTCTGAACTCTTATTTCACTTTACTTTCCATCACTTGCGTGTGTGTTGTTGGTTTGAGCATTCCTTGCGCTCAACCCAAGTGTGTGTGATTGATCTGAGAGCGTGCTTGTCTCAGACATCGTGTGTGTGTTGGTGTTTGGGTCGAACTTGCTTGATAAGCAATTTACCGTGTGTGTGTGTGGACGGTGGACGGTGGATACACGAGTTGTGTAGTCTGAACCACCTTAAATCCTCGTGTTCTATGGTTTGCATGATCTGACGTTAGATGTATGCTAGGCACGATCATTTGTTCACACACTCGTCATACTGCTAATCTCCTAAGCGCACCCTACACACACATCAAAGTTCAGATTTGATCCATATCAGTTCGAATTTTTCTAAAGTCAGTCTTAATCTCAAAAAGAAGGTCAACTTGTGTTATTTGGTAGTAATATATTCAACCCCCCTTCTAGATTACTGCTTTAGGTAATTCCGCACACCCTTCAATTGGTATCAGAGCGAGGCTTCTCCGATTTTACAGCTTTAATAGCTTGATCCAACGATCAGGAGAAGAGATTTTGTTTAATGGAAACTAACAAAGGTTTTATGGCTGAAGGATACTCAGTGTCTAGGCCTCCCTTCTTTGATGGAACTGACTACACATACTGGAAAAACTGAATGCAAGTGTTTCTGAGAACTCAAGACTATGAGCTATGGAAGATCATAAGCAAGGGACCTTATGAGCTACCCACTGATGAAGACACCTAGACAAGGGAACAGATCCGCAAGGGAACCTTGAACTGGAGCGCGTTGAACATGATGCAATGCGCTGTGCATCCGAAGGAATACTCAAGAGTCTCCACATGCAAATCTGTAAAGGAAATGTGGGACAAATTGGAGCTGATATATGAAGGTACGTCCGAGGTAAGGGAAACCAAGGCTAGCATGCTTGTGTCTGAGTATGAAATGTTTAAAATGAAAAATGAAGAAACAATTTCAGACATGTTTGCTAGATTCATGATTATAATCAATGGTTTGAAAGGTCTTAAGAAAGAATATAGTGAGTGTGACTTAGTAAGGAAGATACTTCGGTCTCTTCCATCTTCTTAGCATACTAAGACCACTGTCATTGAAGACTCTAAAGACCTGTCCACAATGAAACTGGATGAATTGATAGGATCCATGATGACCTATGAAATAAATCTAAAAAGAAAAGAATTTGAGGTTAATCCAAGAAAATCCATTGCATTGAAAGCCTCTAACAAAGCCTCTTCAAGCTCCAAGAAAGAGATTCAACAAGAAAATGATGAAAATGAAACGTCTAGTGAAAGTGAGAATGATGAAATGGCTATGCTCACTAGACAATTCAAGAAATTCCTCAAGTACAAAAAGAAGGGGTCATGTAATTTCAAAACTCCTCCAAAAAGAGATTTTTCAAATAAATTCGATACAAACAACAAAACTGACATGACTGTTTGCTATGAGTGCAAGAGACAGGGACACATGAGAGGTGAATGCCTAGAGCTCAAAAAGAAGCAATGACGAACAAATTGCAATCCTAACTAGAGAGATAGAGCTCTTGAAAATTGAAAAGGAAAACCACTATGTTGAAATGGATTGCATGAAAGAAAAACTTCAAGAGAATGAAAAAGGAAAACAAATTCTAAATAAATATATTGAAACCCTTCAAAATGAGAATCAAGAAATTCAGAAAAAGATGGAAGAGGCTCAAAAAGAATTAAACGGAAAGAATGAAGATTTGTCAAGATTTGTAAAAGGAAAAGAAAATCTTGATGCTATTTTGGGAGTCAGGTCAAACATAACAAGGCATGGGCTTGGATTTCAGACTAAAAATCAAAAGAAATTTGGACAAAAACTAATCACACCCTTTGTTCAGGACAGTCCAAGTACATCTAAACAAGTTCAAGCTAAAAGTAAAGAATTGAAAACTAAAAAAAGAATTCAGTTGGTCAACAAACAATGGCACCTGTCGACAGCCTCAAATTGAACTGTCGACAGGTATGGAAATCTGTTGAAAAATCAAAGCCAACCAAGCAACAAAAAGGACAAAAATATTCACAAGTTCAATACAACAGTAAAAAAACTGCAAAAACTCAAACTCCATCATGCAACTGTTACAAGAAACTTGGCCATACTAAACAACAATGTTAGAATAAATTGAACATGTTGAAATGCAAACAATTGTGGATTCCAAAGCATTTACTTTCTGGTATGATTGAAAGAATGGGACCCAAAGTAATTTGGGTAACAAAATCTCTTTTCTGATCTATATATGCAGGAATGCCTAGCAGCCCAAAATCAAAACAAGTGGTACTTGGACAGTGGCTGCTTAAGGCACATGACGGGCCATAAAGAAAAATTCAGTTTGCTGGTTGAAAAAGATGGAGGACAAGGCGTGTTTGGAGGTAACAATAAGGGCCAAATAATTGGCACAGGTAAGGTAGGTAAGTATGCCTCTAACTCTATAGAAAATGTGATGTTAGTTGATGGTCTAAATCACAATCTTCTGAGCATTAGTCAACTGTGTGATAAAGGCCATAAAGTGATTTTTGATTCGGATGCAAACCAAATCATTGATAAAATTTCAGGAAGTGTCAAATTCTCTGGAAAAAGAGTCAGTAACATCTACCTAGTTGATCTAGATGAACCAAAAAATAAAAACTTGTGTCTTGTTGCAAATAGACAGGCTGAACTGTCTTTATGGCATCATAGGCTAGGCCATTCAAGGTTCAACGTTCTGAACAAAATCATGAGAATGAAACTGGTAAGTGAATTTCCTAAAATTCATTTCAATAAAAATGTGAGTTTTTGTGATGCATGTGCATAAGGAAAACAAACCAAAAGTCTTTCAAATCTAATGCACCCATAATCACTTCAAACCTTTTGAACTGTTGCACATGGGCCTTTTTGGACCTACAAGAGCACTTAGTCTCATGGTAAACGTTTTGGGTTTGTCATTGTAGATGATTTCTCTAGGTTCACTTGGGTCAAATTTTTAGCTCACAAAAATAAAGTTCTGAAAATTTTTGAAGAGTTCTTTAACAAAATTGAACATGGAAACATAAACAAAATATGCTCAATCCGTACTGATCATGGGGGAGATGTAGACACCCGTTTCTAACTAATGAGTTGAACCATATTTCTTGCTATCCTAGTGAGCCCCTAGTTGGTCACTCACCTTGAGCCCATCATTAGCCTTGTTTTGAGCCCATTAACAACTCAAGTTGCCTTGAAATCCCGTCCATTATCACTTAGAGAGAATCCTTAGGCCTAAAATAATCATTATTCCTTCACATGATTGGCTGATAATTCGCATATAACTGACCTCCTTGACGCGTCGTATAGTAGCGCCGCGTCTCAGTGTCGTGTCCCTGCAAGCCGCCGCGACAGTCCATGCATACTCATGCACGTGGGCTTACTGTCGCGATGCCCCGCCCCGTCGTGTCTCCAAGGTCGCTGCCCTACGATACTCCGCGACAGCAGCTGTGCATGCAGGCCTCCGCAACCACCTCCTATTTATCTTCCCATGGGTTTATCTTTATCTCCAAGCAATATCTGAACCCCTTGGGCGAGGTTTGGGGCTAGGGGACTCTTTAGAAGGCCTATAGGACTCTCTCACAGGAATTTTAATGGGATTTATCTCTCATTTGGGTTATTAATCATTTTAAGGGGATATTCCCTTTCAAAAAATCTATAAAAGCAAGGCCCTCTCTTCATACAGAGGGGAGCTCCGATTTTCACCCCAAAGGGCTGCCGAATTCTCCACTGACCTATACTTAGCCTCATAGCCCTCCCATTTCCTCTCCTTCCCTCACATTCCACCTCACAAAGCTCATTATTTCATCATCTTTGGAGCGTGAAGTGTGAGGAGGGCGACCCCCACTTCATCCAGGAGCTTTTGCACGGTCATTTGAATGTCATCTAAGACAGGGAGTCGCCCTAATGGGGCTCATTCTAATCTCCTCCCCTTTTCCTCTATTTCTTCATGCTTTTTGTTTTATTTCTTGATAGGTTGCATCCATTCCAATTCCCACATTTTTCTACTACCCAAGGGGTTTAAAACCACCCCCAGGTTCGTTCCCACCATGTTTCCCCTTTTCTTTTCATCTTTGGAGTAGATACTACGCTTAACGTATTCTAATAGGGCTTTTTCTTGTCTCTTTTGTTTTTGGCAGGCATCCAAACTTGTTTCCACAAGGAGCTCTCGTCCTCCGGCCAGCTGGAGGGTGGGAAGAAGGTCCTTATTCAACATCTCCCGCACACAGAGAACGCGACGGCAGACGGCGACCCGACAAGAGATGCGTCAGGATCAAGTGACGCGTTAGCAGCATCGTCGAGGCAGGTATGACGACCGCGATACCAGGTCCGCCTCCTTTCTCTCTCCTTTTCCTAGTTTAGTTAGCCTATGTTATTTTCCTTCTCATTTGGCAACTATCTAGGTGGCGATCACATCCTATTTTCCATGCTATTAGATTTAATACGTGTTTGCGTGTTGAGGGGGGGCACAATCCCTGTGATTACACCTTTTGGCGATCACGGTGGGACCTTCAATGCTACCCTCGTGGATTTAGTTTGCCTGCTTGCCATGTTTTCTTCCTTATTTGTCATTTTAGTGCCCTGTTAGTCTTTTTTGTTCTTTGTTTCCTGCTTTTTGTCCCTCAGTTCATGTCGCGGCGTATCGGGATGATGCGATAGTGTCGCGTCGCTTTCCAAGGATGCGATAACATGTCAGTATTTTTATTCTCATATCTACCTTATCCTGCTTCTATGAGATCATGCGTCTCTGTTCCATGTCTCTGTACCATGTATTGTAGTATTTTTGATGTTAGAATCCTATTAGGGTTCAGGTTTTCCTTTTCTTTTCATTTGTAAGTTTTGGGGACCTGTCGCGGCATAGCATAGGGACGCGACAAGGTCGTGCTGAGGGTGAGCGTCGTGTCAACAGGTACGCTTTGTATGTTGATGTTTTCGTCCATGAATCGGTTTCTGGGTGCTTCCTGATCTATGCTGTATTATTTTAGTGGTTTTGTGCTTTTATTCATCTGTTAGGGTAGCCTGTTTGAGTCCGTATTGGTGATTTAATTTGTTCTCGGGGCTCTGTTCTTATCGCGGCAGCCCGCCCTGTCGCGATAGTGTCGTGGTGTACACGGCCACCGCGACTCTGCCTGAGAGCTAGTTGGTCATCCTGCTTGGTCTTCTTTTGTTACTTGTGCATACATTTTGGGCACTTAGGCCCTTGCATACACTACTCATCCCATTTGTTCAGGTTCCCCCTTGGTTGAGTGAGCCCTCTCACCTACGAGCACTCGTAGGCTGACTTGGGCCCACCTTCCGAGGACCTCTATAAGTCCTCGTGACCATACGCACGTTGCGGTTCACCACGCCGGTTGTACCCGTTGTTCCCATTAGTCCGAGCCACCCCTTGCGTGTGAGTGTCCCACCCCTTAGCTGCACCGGAGGACTCGAGTTCATACCTATTAGGGTCCACTTGACTGAGTGACATCCCCTTAATTAATTCATCTAAAGGTCAAGTTCGAACCTTAAGAAATTTGCGCATTAATCATGACAACTTGAGTGTTTCGGTTCATCCCTTCTCCTCTCAATCTTTCTTTTTGTGTTAGAGTCTAGGTGTTGTCAGTACCACCCCCTATTAGTTTTGGGAGTGCATGCGTCATTGTTTAGGGAGATCGAGTCAGTCCCCTCCGATCCTTGTATTCTATCATAATCCCTTATTCGACATGGACCAATTCTGGGTCCTTGCCGACGATGTCCTGCCTATTGGGCTGCTCGAAGAGGTGGCCCAACCCTCTACGGCCACACTCCCGGGGCATATCCAGCCTCCCCTCATCATCGGGAGTCAATCCCGTCCTCCTTCTCCTACAGGGGGGGATGACCCCCACTCACAATTCAGTCAACTCCTTCCCCATCTCACTCCGGACCAAGTCCGAGAGTTTCTAGCCACTGCCAAGGGGAAGCGACCTTTATCTCCCCCAGGTCAGAGTTCAGTCCGACCGGCGGATTCCTCCGCCCATATTGCCTCAGCACCCCATCTTCCTTCCTCAGGGGCAAACCCCACACCCCTCCGTCCTCGGGCCATCCATTTCTCGGAACCGAGCTACCTTCCTGCACGAGAGGTCCGGCCTCGATCCCCTCCAACTTCAACATATTATATGGCCGAACCTGCTCCCCTCCCCCATGAGAGGTCTCACTCTTTTGAGCAATCTCGCTCCCTTGTTTCTGCACATCATGATCAAACCCCCTCCAACTTCTTCGCAGAGTGGACAAGTATGAAAAAGGAGCTACATGATCTCAGGAGGCAAATTGATCCTCGCAAGGTAGCCGATATTGCTCTCCCATCGTTCCAATACCTCTGGGTACCACCCCAGTCGGAGCTCCCTGTTTACTGGCGATACTCTAGGGTAGGGGACCCATATGTTCACTTAAAGGATTTTGTTTATGAATCTGCACCGCACAAGTATGACTGCCACCTCATGGCATACTTGTTCAGAAAATCCTTAGATGGTCAGGCTCTAGAATGGTTTTACTCTTTGCCCCCCGAAGAAGCCGAAGATTTCAAAATTGTACAAGAGAGGTTCTTGCAGCAATTCCAAGATCGGGTTGGACCCGAATACTCTTTTGTGGATCTGGTTGCTGAAAAGATGAAGCCCGAAGAGGAGTTCTCGACCTATGCTGACCGGTGGCATTCATTGGCTGCCAAGGTCTGCTGCCCTATGCCAGAGGAGGAGAAAGTAAAACTCTTAATCTCCAATGCTACCCCAACCTACCGAGCCATCTTGGCCATGAACGACATTACTACCATGCACCAGCTATATAGCCGAGCCCGTTTCATTCAGACCCAACTCAAAGACTCGCCTATACATTCTATGTTTGAGACCCCTAAGGCATGTTACACCAAGAAGCCGCAAGGCCCAGTTACCGAAGGGATCCAGACCAATGAGCAAGTGGGTGCGGTTAGTAACCCCCAAGGCCCGGTAGGTAGGGCTCCATACACTCAGCAACCTCAGCAGCCATGGAACAACAATAGACAACAACCTCCTCAAGGTCAGAACCCTCTGCATGATCAGCACCAATATTCCCAAGTTCCCCCGCCTCAAAATGGCTACGCCCCCAGAAAGCCCAATGGACCCAAAAGAGCCTAATATCTCCCTCTGCCTGAGTCTTTGGCCGATGTCTTTGCAGCTCTCATGTCCTTGAATGCCCATAGACTCCCTCCTGAGAAGGCAAATTGGAATATGGCAGCGGATCAAACAAAGTACTGTGTCTATCATCGCCATCCGGGCCACAATGTGTCGGATTGTTTCCAATTCCGGGACATAATATATGATCTTCATGAGCAGAACCAAATTGATTGGGCAAAAATGAAGAGGCTAATCCAGACATTGAGGGACCAGGGTCAGAGGCAACAGCAGCAACAGCAGAGGCGACGGTAGCCGCAGCAGCAACAACAACAACAACAACAACAGTTCCAACCCTTCCAACAGTAGTACCAGCAACAGCAACAACAACAGCAGCCGCAGCAGCTGGCAAACGACCTTGCATAATCCGCAACCCCATGCCACAACATCAGCCTGCTCCAAACCCCCAACCTGCTCCACCACCTCCTCCACCCGCACATGTTAACCCTGTCATCCACCACCCATCGCCAGAAGCTCAATGGGCCTTCGACGATGAACATGAAGTGGGCCAGCTTCTGGTAATATCCCATGTCACTACCCCAGCGCCTACGTCCACTGTGCCTCCCTCCTTTACACCCACCGTCGCCGCCATCACCTCACCATCTCACAACACCTCTGTCATATCACCCATCATCCCTTCACCTGGCAACATCTCTTCCTCCCCTACGCCAACGCCATTACTAGCCAACCCCTCCATTCTTGACACCTCACCTCCTCCACTCCACCATAACCTTGCTCTGCGGAGCGGGCGGATGTTCCATCGGATGTACCCTAATGCATCCGTGCCCATGCCAGGTCAACCGGAGCAGCAATCTAGCACCTAATAGCAGCCAGATATGGAAGAAATAGATCCGGTCCCGGGGACCCAATATGATATTTTGAAGCATTTGGATCAAACCCCCACCAAAATCTCTATATTAGAGCTAATCAAAAGGTCACAAACTCATCAAGATGCCCTAAGGGCCTTCCTGCAGAGGGTCATGGTCAGTGAAGACATGAACCCTAATAATCTGCCTTCTGTACTTTCAATTGTGAATAGGGGACCCACTATTACCTTTTCTGATGGTGAGCTAGCTGCCCCTGAAGCCAGAAAGATGCCTTTATGTGTAACACTCACCATAAATAAAGTGGCCATTGACGCAGCGCTAGTGGATACAGGAGCCTCAATCAATGTTTGCCCACTGAGCACCCTAAGAGCCTACAACATCTCAGAACACTAGCTACAGCCTACCCCCACCACTATAGCTGCCTATGACAATTCTCGGCGTGCCTGTCATGGGGTTATCACGTTGCAAGCAGAATTAGGACCACTCGTCATGTCAGTGGAGTTTTATGTGCTGAATATTGATCACACTTACAAGGCCATCTTAGGGCGCCTGTGGATTGAGTCACTAGGGGCAGTGCCTTCCACGGCACACCAATGCTTGAAATTCCCCTTCCAAGGGCGGATAGTCAAGGTGAAGAGCGTAGCAACAACCCACACAGTGGAAGCAGTTGAGAGGGTATTACCTTCAGTGTGGCCATCAAATAAGCCCGTCATTTCAGTGCTCGATGTCAATTACCCCTGGGCTTATACATTCTCTTCTAACCGCCCAATCGGGTCCCCATCTGTGGTAGTTGTCAGAAAGGATGTGACCACGAATGCAAAAGGTTGGGATATCATGTTCAGGCTCGGTTATCAATCAGGGAAAGGTTTGGGTGCTCATCTCCAAGGGAGAACCAAAATAGTGGCTAGCACAAAGAAGTTCACAAAACATGGTCTAGGATACTCAGAATGGGCTCCGTTCTCATCTTCTGCGCAGTCAGACTATGGCCCACTCACCTGGACATTATATGAACATTTTGTCAGAGGGCCTGTGTAGCCTGGGTACAATACTATAGTAGAAGAAGCACCAAAGTCAGCATACCAAACCCTGGAAGCACAACGACCCAACAAAAAGAAGAGAGCCGAGACAGATACAGAAGCACCTGATCTTGAAGATTTGATTTCATCACTCAACCTGTTATTTGAGGAATCAGAAGCCGAAACAGAAGAGCCAGAATCAGAGGATCTCAGCTGCTTGTTCAGTGAGGATGACGAGCCACAGTCTCAGGCAGCAGCATTATCAGCGTCAGCAGCCACCACCAAGCGACAGTTGCTTGGATTTGGTGAGGAAGTTGAGATAGTCAGTTCAGCCGTTCAAACAAAGGACTTCTGGCCAGGGTTTTCCCGGCCCCCCAATCATTTTATTTCATCCATCATTCTTTATAATTTCTATTTCATTCCCTTGTCTCCTCCTTTCATTCTCCAATTCTCTCCCGATGTTGTTGAAGCACTAGTCTGCCCTTCACCTCTCTTCACCATTTTTCTTAATGGCTCAGTTCTATCCTTTTTCCAAAGCCTCTTGATGTAATGTAGTTCTTTTCATTAAAAAAAACAAAAACAAAAAAAAAATCAAAAATCAAAAAATGTGTGTTCCCAGTTTGTCTTTTCCCCATTTCTTCGGACGGTGATCCCCGTCTTCTCCTTTCCCTTTTCTTCGGATGGCGATCCCCGTCTTCCCCTCTCTCCTTTCATCGGACGGAGATCCCCATCCCCCCTTTTCTTTTCTGACTCCTCCTTCCTGCTTTCTGCCTTCTGCCCTCTGGCTTTCACTCTCGACGGCAATCCCTGTCATCCTCGCGCTTTCCCTCTGCTCCGACGGCGATCCCTGTCACCCCTGCACTCCTTCTCTCTCGCTGACAGCGATCCCCGTCACTCCCCTGCTTCCTGGGCGGCAATCCCCGCCATTTTTCTCCTTCTGTTCAAGCTGTGCCTTCATCTGATTGATCGACATGGTCGTTTTGGGCGATCTGGGTGAGGGGCCTTCTGTTCCCCTGCATCCCAACTCTGCTGCCGGAACCCTGAGCTCGGGTGGCCTGCCTCCTCCTCCAGTCCCATTGGAGGACCTTTGCGGCCCTGCCGCACCCTTTCCTTTCCATTTCAATAAACCTCTGGACCCTCCTCCAGAGTCTCCTGTAAATGTTAAGTCTAGTTTAGATTCAGGGGTAGAGTCTAGCAAGTCCCCGTCCCCGTCCAGGAAGAAGAAGGGTAGTGGCATACCCCATATGTACCTGTTAGACCTAGTGCAAAGGTGTGGCGCTCTTCTAGCTGTCGAAGAGTTCGTCCAAGAAGCGATGGTTCTGAAAATAGAGGATCTGCACAAAGAGGACGGGCTAGACAATGGATTCGGAGTATATGAGATTTTAGCTGAAGAGGACCCATTGGATGAAAACGATTGCGACATAGAGGATGCTCCCAAGATGTATGCTAGTGGTATGAGGAGATTTGATGAGCCCACCTCGACAATAGACGAACCCACCAAGGAGGTAAACGTGGGAACAGAAGAGGACCCAAGGCTTTTGACCATAGCTTCCGGTCTCCCTCCTGAAGAAGAAGAAGTACTCATAGAGATGTTAAGGGAGTTTAAGGATTCCTTTGCCTAGTCCTATCACGACATGTCCGGCATTGACCCCGAATTGGTAGAACATAGGCTAATCTTAAAGCCAGGAGCAGTTGCCGTTAAGCAAAAGCTAAGGAGGTTCCTCCCCCACATTACTTTGAATATGAAAGAGGAAATCGATAAACTACACAAAGCCAAGTTCATCCGTGTAGTCCTCTATCCATTGTGGGTGGCGAACATAGTCTCGGTGATGAAGAAAGACGGAAGGGTGCGTATTTGCATAGATTTTCGGGACTTGAATAGGGCATGTCCAAAGGATGATTTTCCGTTACCTCACTTGGACATTTTGATTGATAACACCGCAGGGTTTAAAACTCTATCATTTATGGATGGGTACGCAGGCTATAATCAGATTCGTCTAGCCCCGGAGGATCAAGAGAAAACCTCCTTCACCACCCCACGGGGAACTTATTGCTATATGGTCATGCCATTTGGATTAAAGAATGCCGGCGCCACCTATCAGAGGGCAATGTTAGCTATCTTCCACGACATGATTCATATTGATGTTGAGGTATACGTGGATGATATCGTGGTGAAGTCTCGGACCAGAAGAGAACACTCCTCCGTGCTTGCCAGGGTTTTTCGTCGCGCACAAGAATACCAATTGAAGATGAATCCAAAAAAGTGCGTATTTAGAGTTTCTTCAAGCAAGCTGTTAGGCTTCATAGTTAGCAAACGGGGGATTCAAATAGACCCACACAAGGCCAAGGCGATAAATGAAATGCCTCCTCCCAAGAACATATCTGAGCTTCGAGGATTGATTGGTCAGCTTCAGTTTATAAGAAGATTCATATCTCAGCACTCCCAAAGATGTCGTCCCTTCTATGAGCTGTTGAAAGGAGGAGTCAATTTTGAATGTAACGCTAAGTGCCAGGAGGCCTTCGATGAGCTCAAAAGTTATCTCATGAATCCGCCCGTGCTTCAGGCGCCTATCCCTGGGAAACCCTTGATCCTGTATCTGTCGACTATTGAGGACTCCCTAGGAGTTGTCATTGCTCAACATGACGAATCCGGCAAAGAAAGGGCAGTCTATTACCTATCCAGGCTCTTTAATCCTTCCGAGCTCAAACTCACCACAATGGAGAAAACATGTGCAACGCTAGTTTGGGTAGTGCAGATATTTAAGCACTACTTCCTAGCTCATAAGGTGAGTTTGATTTCTAGAATGGACCCTATTAGGTATCTCCTGGAGAAGCCAGTCCTCACTGACAGATTGGCACGCTGGCAAAGTTTCCTCTCTCAATTCGATATCACCTTCATAATTCAGAAAGCCATAAAAGGATATGCCATTGCTGAGCACCTTGCTCACCTTCCTCTCCCCCACAGTGACACAGTTCAAGAGGAATTCCCCGATGAAAATCTGTCACTCATCTCTCGCAATCCCTTCTGGTCACTCCACTTTGATGGAGCTCTCAATTCTAGGGGACAGGGCATAGGTGTTGTTTTGCTCACCCCAGAAGGGATCACCATTCCTCTAGCCTATCAGCTCCAATTCTATGCCACCAACAATATCTCCGAGTATGAGGCTCTCATTGCCGGTCTTAAGCTTGCCTACCTCTTAGGCACACGTCATCTCAAGATCATAGGAGACTCTCAACTCGTCCTTCGGCAAGTCCTTTCTACTTACTGCACTCGTGACCCTAAACTCAAGCCCTATCAAGATCTGGTCACACTCCTAGCCAAGCAATTCTGTCAACTCATCTACATTCATACTCCTCGCTCTCAAAATATCCTGGCCGATGCCCTGGCATCCTTGGCCTCTTCTCTCTCCTTCCCTCTCAGCCGTAGTGCTGAGACCATCACTGTTCAAAGGTTAGAGGCTCCCTCCACTCAGGATCGTTGGTTCATTAACCTTAGGAGCTCTCTAGTTTTGAAGGCAGAGAGAAAAGAAGCAAAGGAGTTAATGCTTATGGAGCTAGGAGAAATGATGGAAGAAGAAAGGCCGTGGTACCATGAAATTGAGCAGTATTGCAGAGACGGTACCTTCCCCGAAGAAGCTGAAGCAGAGGACAAGCGAGCCATCCGTAGAGCGGCATTAAGGTATACCATTATTGGTGAAGTGCTCTACAGACGCGCTCTAAATTGAATGCTCCACTGATGTTTTTCGGATGAAGAAGCTTGGAAGGTAGTGGAAGGATCCCATTCCAGTGAATGCGGAGGGCATGTGAATAGCCAAATGTTGGCTAAGAAAATTCTTAGGCAGGGCTACTACTAGCTGACCCTAGAAGAAGACTGTGCCACCTACGTTCGTAGGTGTGTCAAATGCCAGATCTATGCCGATAAAATCCATGCTCCTTCTTCCTCTTTGCATCCACTATCTTCTCCTTGGCCTTTCTCCATGTGGGCCTTTGATATCATCGGGCCTCTTAGTGATCCTAATGCTCAAATAAAACAAAAATCCTTCATTCTCACTGCTACTATGTACTTCACCAAGTGGGCCGAAGCTGAAGCATTTACAGAAATCAAAGGTTCAACCGTGTGCAGATTTATCATGAGGAACATCATCGTGCGGTTTGGAGTGCCAAGAAGCCTCGTCACCGACAATGGACCCCAGTTCATATCTCAAGAGCTTCAGGATCTCTGTAAGAAATTCAACATCTCCTTGCATCATTCGTCTCCATACTATCTGCAGGGCAACGGCCAGGCCGAAGCCACAAATAAAACACTTTTGAAAATTCTAAAGAAAACTTGTCAGTCTAATAAATTTTCTGATTGGCCAGAGAAATTGGTCGAGGCTCTGTGGGCCTACCGCACCTCCGTCCGCACGCCCACTGGGCAAACTCCATTCTCACTTACATATGGGATGGAGGCGGTATGTCCACACGAGATCCTCATTCCTTCGCTAAGGGTTCAGCTAGACAAGGAACTTAATCCCGATGAACATCGGGAGGCGTTGCTTACACAGCTAGAACTCTTAGACGAACGACGTTTAGCTGCAGCCGATCATGTTCTTTCATATCAAAATAGACTCTCAAGGTCTTTTCAAAAGAAAGTGATTGAGCGCAAATTTCAACAAGGAGACATGGTTTTGAAGCGAATTTTTATAAAACATGGAGGTCCGAGGTCCAAATTGTCAGCAAACTGGGAGGGGTCGTACGTCGTTAAGGAAGTGTACCCCGGAAACGCGTATAGGCTAGTTAATGCCGATGGTGAGGAACTCTCTCACCCATGGAATGGTTTGTACCTTAAAAGATTCTACCCCTAATGTTGATAACAACACCAATTTGCAAAAGAATGTTGTTGGCCATATGCCTCACTCTCCCTCGTTGTGGTAAATGACCTCTATGTGCAGCCACACACACACAACACGGCGACCTAAGGTCAATTCCCCTTTGTTTATGGTGTTTTTGCCCAACTCTCGTGTAGGGAACCTAAGGTCAATTCTCTTCTTACTCGGACAAGGTCCAGGGGCAAAGGGGAGGCTAGCATGTAGACCAGCAAGCAGTATAGATCATGTGAATGAAGTCTTAAAGAGGGACGGTCAATTCAAAAGAAAAGCAAAAGGAAATGATGAAATAGCAAAAGAAAAATGATAAAAAAATAAGGGGCATGTCAAAGAGTGGCAGTACAGTTCCCTGCAGGACGCCCTTGAGCCCGGTCGTACGCATGCCCCCAATTCAAAAAGAGCAATGACCTTAAAGTCCTTGGACAACAGACGAATTTTCACATGTAACATACTCATTGCAAGTCTTACAAGTCAGTAACTCCGACCCCAAGACCAAGTCTTGTCTCATTGCTAATCTTCCTATCCTTCCTAAAAATGACCAAAGAACCCCTACGTCTGTTCTGCATTGGAACATTAACATTCAAGGGGTGAGAAGCTTTAGTAAGCCAAAGATAAATGCACGCTGCACATAGATATTATTCGTCAAACAAGAGATGGAAATGAGGTCCATGGCTAACTACTCAAAGAGCAAGAGATGTTGTTATCAAAAAAATCTCAAAAATCCAAAAAAATAGAAAATCTCAAAAAATCCAAAAAAATAGAAATTCTTAAAAAGCAAAAAAAAAATTAGAAATCTCAAAAAGCCAAAAAAATCAGAAATCTCAAATCCAAAAAAAAAATCTCAAAATCCAAAAAAAATCAGAAAATCCAAAAATCCAAAAAAAATCAAAAATCTCAAACAAAAAAAATCAATCAAAAATCTTTAAAAATCCAAAAGAATGTGTGTACATACCGCTTTCCTTTAGCATGCATTGTTTATTTTCCTTTCTGCCTATTTAATAAGGCTCAGCCCCTTGACAATTACAAAGTCAGATTCATGTTTATTTAAGCGCAAGGGGCTGAGTCAAAGGGCAGATCTAACATGTTTTGCTAAGTGTGCAGGGGCAGGTAATTCTAAGGGACACGCAGCGTTGTACTTAGTACTTTCTGTCTCTCTCTCTCTCTCCTATGTTTGAAACTCATCTCACACTCGTGTCATTTGCAAATCACTCATTCCATAAAGATTGACATAAAGTAAAATTTTCACTAAGAGATGAACAATATGTACAAAAGATAGAGGGGATGTGGTTCACAAGCTCCTCACTGTCCACCACCACTCTCCCCAGATCCCTCCTGTCTCTCTGCTGGTGGTGGCATCTCACCACCATCCCTACCACCCTGAACACTACCCTCACCGCGGTGGCGCCTCTCATCCTCCTCGTTCCTCAGCCGACTGGAGGAACCTGCCAAATACTATCTAACTGAGGCGCCACTCGCCCCACTAACACTAGTCCTACTCCTGCTCCTACTCCTAGCTGCCTCTCCGAAGGTCTTCACCATATCCCAGAGCTCATCGATCCTAATCTGCTGCGCCAACACCTCTGTGCACAGTCTCACTATCTCTGTCTGATCCGCTGATGACCCCTACACTCGCAGTGTCGCCAGCTCTGTCGTAGCCTCTGCCACCCTCTGCTCTACTGCCTCCGCCCAGATGCACAGCTGATCTCTCTCGACCCTCGCCGTGTCAATCTGCCCCTGTAGCTGATCGGCGCGGTCGGTGGCGGTCCTCAGCTCCCTCTTCAGCAAAGGAATGGTCTAGTTAGTGCCAAGTGTTTTTAACTTTCAATCTAAAAGGTCTTTCTTACTTACCCGCTCCTCCAGGTCCCTCTGTGTCTCCTCCGCGAACCTGACTGCAGCCGCCAGTCGATCCTCCAGATCTGACTGGGTGCTCTCCGCTGCTATCGAGGAGGAGGCACCAGCAGCTGTGGCACTCCTTACTCTCTCCAACTCCCTCCGCTACACAAGAAAATTCATGTTAAATCCCCAAATCAGCTTTGAAAATGGTTAAGTACCGAAGTCTGAGTAAGTACTTACTAGCTGCTCTGCCTCCCTCTGTGCCACCTCGCGATCCTGCGTCGCTGAGAAGAGCAGGGCTCGGAGTGATGCAGTCTCGCCAGCCACGTCCACCTGCAACACATGTCCAACTCATTAATTCAAATTCCATAAAATCAAATTCAAAGAGTTGTAGTTTAGAGGTTTTACCTGGTGTCGGACGCTCTTGTACACATTTCCTCCGTACTTCAAGGCGTATGCCTAGAGGTATGCATCGTCCGTGGTCGCGGTAGACTTGACAGCCCTGCCCCGGTGCTCCCAGTTTGGAATCTGTTCCTTTGCCCGCTCACGCCAGTCGGTCGTGTCGTGGAGCCCCCGGAAGCTCCGACCGGGTCTGCGGAACCGGTCACGAGTGTAGGGAACTCCACAGCACTCTGCCGAAGTCCTAGCGAGCGTTGGCATAGGAATAGATGCAGAGGTAGCACAAGGATGAGTGCATGCACCCACACCGACCTACCGAAGTAGGGGCGGGCCAGCACCAACCAAGGTTGTCCCTCGTTGCTCTCTTCCAAATATGGTTGCCATTCCACCTGCACAACAAAGTTCAGTCAGTCATCAAGCAATCAAATCAAACACTAATCAAAGAGAAGGTTTAGAGCACTTACATCCAAGTGAGGGTAGTTGTCTATGGCCTCCTGCAGGCGCTCCAACTGGTCACCAAGGCTGCGGGTGTCCCGGCGAGAATTCCAACGGCGTGCAATGGGCACGAGGCCCGGCCGTGTGAGGATCCCTCTCCCTAGGACTGGAAAGTGAAGGTAAGTCCAGACCTGCAAAGTGAGAAGCTAATTAGGTGATAGTTTAAGGCAAAAATGCATTTTAATTTAAAGGGTTAGGGAGAAGAAACGTATCTGGAGAAAGGGGAAGAATCCGCTAGTCGAAGTCTGCCGCTCGGAGGCACCCAGGCTGTCGAACTGGTGCGCTAGAAAGGCTGCCCCCCAAGCATACCCCCCTACCTCAGCCAAGTCCTCCAGGAGAGGCAAGATGTGGCAATGGACTACGTCGCCCCTCGTGGCAAACAGAAGTCTACCAAGAAACAGGACGAGAAAACGACGCAAGTCTAGGTCTGCCTCCACTCCTGGCTCGCTCGCCAACTCCCTCCGGTTAATCCTAACCAATCTCTCGAAGTGCTCATCCTCAGTCTCTCCCGCCTTCTTCCCCACCTCGAATAGACCTAGGCTCTCCTGCAGTGCTACCCGGGGAACTAGGGAAGACCTGTGATCTACGGGTAACCCTAGCAACCGCTCAGCTATGTCCTGGTAACACGGGTGGGTAAACCCGCTAACCGGCCTCCCATAAATCCTGAGCCCTGTGATCCGGCTCACGTCCTCGAGGCTGGGGATCATGTGTCCCCATGGGAATACGAAGGCGGTCGCCTTCGTGTCCCACCTACTCCGCAGAGCCTGGGTGAGAGCCGGATCTGCCCTCATTCTCCCTATCCTAAAAATATCCCCGAACCCCATCTCCTCCACTCTCTCTCTCTGAAAAGGGGGGAAGGCTAGGAAAACAGCCAAAACTAGCGTCCAGGATACGCGGGTCCTCATCTCACCCTGCAGGCGCGAAAGTTTTGTTAAAACAGTCAGTGTTTTGGTATTCGGTTCAAGTCGCGACCCCCATAGAGTCGCGACCCCCATAGAGGTCGCGACCATGTCGTGACAGTGCAGTGCACCGCGACCTTGGCGCGTCACCTTTCTAGGCTGCGATAAGGTCGCGTCGGCATGCATCGCCATGACATGGTCACGGCGCCCCTGACCGTCACGACAACCTGTCGCGACGGGTCGCGCTGACATGTTCTCAGGACCGGACCGGCTAGAGCCTCCCTTGTCTGAGCCTCTTTCCCATGGGCATCACGCCCTACATCTGCCCTCTAGGGGCTCCGTATACCATTCCTACACATGCATTCAAGGATTAGGGTCGATTTTACTTACCGATTTCATCGCCTTGGCCCTCTTCATCCTCGCCTCTTCTACGTTCATCACCGGGGCCTCCGCCTCTTCCTGCACCTCCATTTCAATGTCGGCCTCCTCCTTCTCGACCGGGGGCGCCTCCACCCGGTGTCGGGAGCTCCGGCGCTCCGCGTGGCGTTTTGCCTGTGAGGATCCTTCGCCGGCGTTTCCTCCTTCCATGTCGATTCCGGGGTGATTAGGTCGAGTTAGGAAGAAGTTGGAGCAAGGGAGCAAGACCAAGGAGCAAAGATTGCACAAGGGGTTTGGAAGATTCAAGCTTGGAGTTTGAAAAGAAAGCAAGGAAAGGGGAAGAGGAAGGCGCCCTTTGCGTTTTGAATTGCTCGGTTCGAGTCACGACATAGCGATGGGTCGCGTCTTTGTCGCGGCGTCTTAGATGGCCGCGACATGATCGCGACTGCCCTCCTTGACGCGTTCTTAAGGTGGTCCTAAGGGTTGTCGCGACATAAACAGAGCCCATTGCGTATGCAGGAAAATTCTGTTTTCTTCATTCATCAAGTCTATACATTCACTAATTCTTTCCTACAATCAATTAAATGCCAAAATTCTGCCCTAACTACCATCTGATGTCCTCCCTACAATCAATCCAATTATTCTCAGATGTCCGCCGCTGCCGGTTGAATCCTCTTCAATGCTTCAAGGTATTCCTTGGTCACGTCCTCATCTTCCACTACCTCGTCTTGAAGGAGACCCAATGCACATCCTTCCCAGTGGACAATGGCGCTACGCACGTCGCGCTCGTCCTGCTCGTCGCCCCTCTTCCTCTCTTGAACGGGCGGGTAATGCGATAGGAGAGGAACAACCGTGCGAGCCGCACCGCATTGGAGGTAGCAGCGATCCGGGTTGTAGAGAACCAGCGCTTCATTGCCCAGCAGTCACAAGGCCAGTCTGGTGCGCTGAGGAAGGTGGATCATCCGGTTGTGCAGGAAACGCGGGCGCATGTCAAATTTGGTCACGATCATCCTTTTGAAGTAGTCACGCCATGCCTTCAGCCCTTTTACTTGAGCAGTCTTGCACCAGGCTTGAGTAGACATGCGAAGAGACCCGCCCACGAATGTTAATGGATGATGAAGCATTGTCTTACACTCTGTGGCCAAGTTCTCCATCGCCCGAAACTAAATGTGCATGCCCATCCAAAGCTCAAGGGCGATGACCGAGCCATAGAAGGGGCCCCCGGTAGCTGCAGAAGTAAGTCCAACATAGAGATATCCCAAAATCGCCTGGCCAATACTCATACCTTCTGAAACTGAGGCGATGATGCTGAGATTGGCAAAGGAGATCGCGTCGTCCGTCGCAGGAAAGAGAATAACCCCGCAAATGCAGGTTGCGGCCGCCTTAGCCATGGCGATATGATTCCGAGTTTTGCGCTTACATTGAGAGATGATCCACTGCGCAATAGGGAGAAGGTGAACATGCATCCTGCTGGTCATGGAATGCAAATCAGTCTTCCTCATAGTAATCTCCGCAAGGATGCTCCACGAATTGATCGGTGCCACAATGTATGAGATCGCAAGCTCCTCGCCCCTCTGGTACCGTGGGAGGCCGAGCATTATCTCCAGCTCCTCCAGTAAGATGGTGGCCTCAAACGTGGGGAAGACAAATGTATGTGTCTGCGGATGCCACAGTTCCACGAGCGCCGTGACACTATCCCACATGTGCACGATTTTGTCATATTTCTTGGCAAGGATGAACACCGTGGATAGTCCCCACTCCTTCAATTGCCGTATTGACGCAGGCGGCAGTAATTCAAGCATGGGCGTTAACCAGGGCACCCTAGAAAACCTCCTCTGCCCAGGTAAGATCTGAGAAGAGATAGAAGAAGAAGGTTGAGAGGAAGAACGGAGTGAAGAAAGAAGAAAAAAAAAGGGGAAACAAAGCAGAAATTCAGATTTTGGAAGAAAAGAAAGATGCTTACTTGAAGCTCCGGGCGCGTGCTTATGTGGCCCGGGATGGCGGAGAGTCTCTGGAGATCTGCGTGCTATTCACGGGCCGCCTTCGGTCTGGCATATGGCGGGATGTCCTCCTGGAAAGCAGAAAAGCTTCTCTTCATGGCTGCAGGAGAGAGAAATCAGAAGAACAGGTGAAGCAGGGGTTTAGCTGCAGGATTAGCACACTAAATTCCCCTATTTATAGAGCTCTAGGAGGTGCAAACCCATCCTAACCCCGCAACTAGATCTTAGGATAAGATTAGGAGAGGTTTAGGAGTCCTAGTGGTAATCTAGAAGTCCTAGGATAGAGATAAACTTGAGTCTCCTGCATTTTTGGGGCTCGGGTCGAGTCGCAACACCGCGATATGACGCGACCAGGTCGCGACATGGCGGGGCGCCGCGACTATGTTGCGATCACCTTGGCCGCCGCCTCTCTAGCTGTTGTGTGGTTTCTTATGTCTGTGCTTAGTGTATTTGTTTGGTTGATTATATTTGTGTATATATTGTTGTTTCATGTTCATTATGTCTGTTTATTCTCAAAAACAAAACAAAAAACAAAAAACAAAAAAAATTAGAAAACCAGAAAAGGAAAAGAGGTCGTCACAGGTAAGTCAGGTAAGTATTTCTTCCCTTACTCCCCTGCATTATTATATGGTATTCTAGCTATTATATCATGTCAAGGACCGACTGATTCTCAATGTGCTCTGGGATTTGAGTTCCCCTTTACCAAAAATAGTGATAATCTAGGTGCACATTGTCAATCGTTGGATAGGCCGTTAGGTCAGGTAAGTTCGGGGACGATGGATTCAGGCCTGCACTGCGGTTGTGGGTAGTCTCTTGACCCGTTGTTATTTGACTTAACATTATTATCCTTGATGTATTTTCTATTTTCTCCTTTTCTTTGAATTCGTTTTAACGATTTCTTTTCTTTTAGCCCAGCATGCATCATGTAGGATTTTGAGCTTTCCTGACTCATTCCTGATTATTGATGAGCCCTTGTTGAGTGTCCAATCATCCTTCATATTTTAAACCAAGAAATCAAATTACACTCCGAATCGGAAGGTTTGCCTCTGAGTGAGTTGTTCCTGTCAGTTTGACAAGACTTTCCCTGTCTGGATTCTCTATCCAATTTTCATCCCATTCCTTTGATCCGTTTTGGTTGCGAATCGCTCCCAGGATAGAGTCATGAGTTACCTACCTGGCACGCACATGTCCCTCCAAAACGAAACCTGCATGCCAATCGGCTAGGGTACCTCTCAATCGTGGGGTTGATCGTCTTCTTCTTTTCTCCTTCTCGTCTAGACTTGTGTTTTTCTTTGCATTCTGCTCGAGCAGCTAACTCGGGGGGGCTTTCATGAAGATTCCAATTTCTTGTTGGTTAGACTGTGTGTCTCTTTACCTTGGCTCCCACTTTTCAGTCCACTCCGCATCATTTCCGTTCCTCTGTCACTTCGTGACACTTCCACTCCACTCCCGCTTCGTCTCCTTGCAAAGTGGAAGCCAAGGAGGGGCAATCTGCAGACACCCGTTTCTAACTAATGAGTTGAACCATATTTCTTTCTATCCTAGTGAGCCCCTAGTTGGTCACTCACCTTGAGCCCATCATTAGTCTTGTTTTGAGCCCATTAAAAACTCAAGTTGCCTTAAAATCCCACCCATTATCACTTTGAGAAAGTCCTTAGGCCTGAAATAACCATTATTCCTTCACATGATTGGCTGATAATTCACAGATAACTGACCTCCTTGACGCGTCGCATCGTAGCGCCGCATCTCAGTGTCGCGTCCCTGCAAGCCGTCGTGACAGTCCATGCATACTCATGCACGTGGGCTTACTGCCGCGACACCCCACCCCATCACGTCTCCAATGTCGTGGCCCTACAATACGCCGCGGCAGCAGTTGCGCATGCAGGCCTCCGCAACCACCTCCTATTTATCTTCCCATGGGTTTATCCTTATCTCCAAGCAATATCTGAACCCCTTGGGCGAGGTTTGGGGCTAGGGGACTCTTTAAAAGGCCTATAGGACTCTCTCACACAAAGTTTAATGGGATTTATCTCTCATTTGGGTTATTAATCATTTTAAGGGGATATTCTCTCTCAAAAATCTATAAAAGCAAGGCCCTCTCTTCATACAGAGGAGAGCTCCGATTTTCACCCTGAAGGGCTGCTGAATTCTCCACTGACCTATACTTAGCCTCATATCCCTCCCATTTCCTCTCCTTCCCTCACATTCCACTTCACAAAGCTCGTTATTTCATCATCTTTGGAGCGTGAAGCGTGAGGAGGGCGACCCCCACTTCATCCAGGAGCTTCTGCACGGTCATTTGAACGTCATCCAAGACAGGGAGTCTCCCTAATGGGGCTCATTCTTCTCTCCTCCCCTTTTCCTCTATTTCTTCATGCATTTTATTTTATTTCTAGATAGGTTGCATCCATTCCAATTCCCATGTTTTCCTACTACCCAAGGGGTTTAAAACCACCCCAGGTTCGTTCCCACCATGTTTCCCCTTTTCTTTTCATCCTTGGAGTAGATACTATGCTTAACGTGTTCTAATAGGGCTTTTTCTTGTCTCTTATGTTTTTGGCAGGCATCCAAACTTGTTTCCACGAGGAGCTCTCGTCCTCCGGCCGGCTGGAGGGTGGGAAGAAGGTCCTTATCCAACATATCCCGCACACAGAGAATGCGACGGCGGACGGCGACGCGACAAGAGATGCGTCAGGAACAAGTGACGCGTTAGCAGCAACGTCGCGGCAGGTATGACGACTGCGATACCAGGTCCGCCTCCTTTCTCTCTCCTTTTCCTAGTTTAGTTAGCCTATGTTGTTTTCCTTCTCATTTAGCAACTATCTAGGTGGCGATCACATCCTATTTTCCATGCTATTAGATTTAATATGTGTTTGAATGTTGAGGGGGGGCACAATCCTCGTGATTACAGGAGAGTTTGACAATAATTTATTTTCTGACTTCTACAGGAACCAAGGTATTGATCACAAATTTTTCTCTCCAAGAACTCCAGAACAAAATGGAGTAGTAGAGAGAAAGAACAGAACTTTGGTGGAAATGGCTCACACACTTCTGGTTGAAAGTCAACTCTCAAGGAGTTTTTAGGTAGAAGCTGTGAACACATCATGCTACATCTTGAATAGAGCCTTGGTAAAACCTATAATGAAGAAAACCCCATATGAGCTTTTGAAAGGTAAGAAACCCAGTATTCGGTATTTCAGAATCTTTGGCTCCAAAGTCTTTATTCACAATAATGACAAAGTTGATCTAGAGAAATTTGAAGCCAAAAGTGACCCAGGTATTTTCCTAGGCTACTCTGAACACTCTAGAGCCTACAGAGTGTTCAATAATAAAAACAAGACTGTGGAAGAGACTCCACATGTTGTCTTCAATGAGTCTCATGCAAAAACTAACAATTTAAATGCTTGCAGGTGTGATGATGAAGAAGGAAACATACTTGAAGAACAAGCTGAGAAGCATCTATCGATAAACCAAAAAGAAGCTATCGACAGACCTGAAGAAGACCAACAAAATGATGAAATTCCTCAAGAACAACATCCACAAGAACAACATCCTCAAGAACAAAATCAACAAGGTCAGTCTACAATAACAAATGGTAGGTACTCAAAAGATCACCCACTTGAGAATGTCATTGGAAATGTAAATGATAGAGTCACACTAAGTCTCACTTTAGAAACATTGTTGAACTGGATCATTTAGCATTTATCTCTCAAGTGGAACCTAAAAACATTGAAGAAGCTCTAAAAGAAAATTCTTAGATATATGTCATGCATGAAGAACTTGGTCAATTTCAAAGGAATAATGTATGGAGCTTAGTTCCTAGAACCCCTGAAATCTCAGTAATTAGAAGAAGATGGGTGTTTAGGAATAGGCTAAATGAAGAGGGAAAAGTGGTAAGAAACAAAGCTAGATTGGTTGCAAAAGGGTATAATTTGTGGTAGACTTTGAAGAATCCTTTCCACCAGTAGCTAGGCTTGAGGCAGTAAGAATCTTGTTGGTATATGCATGTTCTAATAAATTCAAGCTATTTCAAATGGATGTTAAAACTGCCTTCTTAAATGGTTACATCAAAGAAGAGGTTTATGTATCTCAGCCACCTGGATTTGAAGTTCATGACAAACATAACCATATTTATAAATTGCACAAAGCTCTCTATGGTTTGAAACAAGCACCAAGAGCTTGATATGATTGTCTGAGAAACTTTTGGTTAGTAAAAACTACTCCAGAGGTAAAGTGGACCAAACTCTCTTTACTAAATGTGTTCACAATCACATAATTGTTGTTTAAGTTTATGTGGATGACATCATTTTTGGTTCCACTAACCCCTCACTGTGTGAAGAGTTTTCAAAACATATGCACAGTGAATTTAAGATGAGTTTAATGGTGGGAGCTACAATTCTTTCTTGGCTTGCAGGTCAAGCAATATGAAGATGGCTTCTTCATTAACCAAGAGAAAAATATCAAGGAGCTATTGAAAAGATTTCAATTCAAACAAGCCAAACTAGTATCTACACCTATGAGCACAAGTGTAAAAGTGGAAAGTGATGAAAAAGGTAAAATGGTAGATGCAAAGCAATACAGAGATATGATTGGCTCTCTCCTTTATCTTACTACAAGTAGGCCAGATATTCAGTTTAGTGTTTGCCTTTGTGCTAGATATCAATCTAGTCCAAGAGAAAGTCATTTGATTGCAATTAAAAGGATCTTTAGATATCTCTCAGGGACATGTGATTTGGGTTTGTGGTATCCAACTGGTTGTAATTTTGATTTAATTTCATATTCTGATGCTGATTATGCTGGTTGCAAAATTGATAGGAAAAGCACTAGTGGGTATTGTCAATTCCTAGGGGGTTGCATGGTTTCGTGGGCATTCAAGAAGCAACACTCAGTTGCACTCTCCACTACAGAAGTAGAATATGTTGCTGTAGGGAGTTGTGTAGCTCAAATGTTGTGGATCAAGAGTCAATTGTGTGATTACAACATTGACATTGGATGCACACCTATCTTATGTGACAACACTAGTGCTATCAATCTTTCAAAGAACCCAATTCAACATTCTAGGACTAAACACATTGAGATAAGACACTATTTTCTAAGAGATGAAGTTGCCAATAAAAATCTTGAACTCAATTTTATTCCAACTGAAAAACAACTGGCTGACATATTCACTAAACCCTTGGGAGAAGATAGATTCACATCCTTGAGAAGGGAACTTGGTCTGTGCATAATTCATTGAACATCTGATGAACAGTCCATCCCCATGTACTTTTAAATTAATTACATGCCTATTTTGGTGATAAACAAAACACTGTCAAAAGTTTTTCTAACTATGTTTTATTTAGCCTTAATCACAGGAAATACCCAAAGAAAGTCAAGCACTTGTGGTAAGTACTTACATACTTTGTTTTCAGAAGAGCTGTAACGATTTCCTCACAAGCTGTAACGATTTACTTGAAAGATTGAATAACCTTGCTGTATCAAACAAGTCGATGTTATAACGACTCTGTAAGTTATCGTAACGACTTCTTCAGAAGTTATAACGACTTGCTCATTATAACGACTCTGTAAGTTATCGTAACGACTTCTTCAGAAGCTATAACGACTTGCTCATTATAACGACTCTGTAAGTTATCGTAACGACTTCTTCAGAAGCTATAACGACTTGCTCATTATAACGACTCTGTAAGTTATCGTAACGACTTCTTCAGAAGCTATAACGACTTGCTCATTATAACGACTCTGTAAGTTATCATAACGACTTCTTTAGAAGCTATAACGACTTGCTCATTATAACGACTCTGTAAGTTATCGTAACGACTTCTTCAGAAGTTATAACGACTTGCTCATTATAACGATTCTGTAAGTCATCGTAACGATTTCTTTAGAAAGTTATAACGACTTGCTCATCATAACGATTCTGTGAGTCATCGTAACGATTTCTTTAGAAAGTTATAACGACTTGCTCGTCATAACGATTCTGTAAGTCATCGTAACGATTTCTTTAGAAAGTTATAACGACTTGCTCGTCATAACAATTCTGTAAGTCATCGTAACGATTTCTTTAGAAAGTTATAACGACTTGCTCGTCATAACGATTCTGTAAGTCATCGTAACGATTTCTTTAGAAAGTTATAACGACTTGTATCTCATAACGACTTCTTAAGTGTTTCACAACGATTTCTTCAGAAACACAACGACTTGCATCTCATAACGATTTGATAAGTGTTTCAT
Organism: Colocasia esculenta; assembly: GCA_014218235.1. Classification (NCBI taxonomy): domain Eukaryota; kingdom Viridiplantae; phylum Streptophyta; class Magnoliopsida; order Alismatales; family Araceae; genus Colocasia; species Colocasia esculenta. Next base: position 97,160,540 of record CM024763.1, on the reverse strand, counting down.
AACGATTTCTTATATCATCTGTTATAGAACGACTTGGTTGTGGTAACGATTTCATAAGTCATCATAACGACTTCTTATGAGTCTACAGCAACTTGATCATAACGATTCTATCAGACTTTCATAACGACTGCATAAGTCATGTTTCCATTAATTAATTGTTTTCCTTGATTTAAGATACGTTGAATAGTCAAAGTCGCATCACGTCTGTTTGACTGCCATGCATTTAATAAAGACTGAACGTATCTCTGTACGGATACAGAACATATCTTCCATTCTCGTGTATCCTCTGCATGCATCTTCTAGAACGATAAACTGTCACTACCATATTTGTGTCTATCTGCTCTAACGTTGATTGACATCTGGAGATAGTATAGCTGTCTACCATTAAAGCTCAACCTTGCAGAACCTTAAGGATATACTATCCTACAACATCTGACACAGAAAGAACTACAAGCCAGCTAAGAAGATCTCATCACTTTGTGTGCTCCAAAGAACAAAAGACTGTCGACAGGGTGATCTTCGTCGTGCCGACGTGGGTGGGTACAACCGTACCGGCATAACGTGGGTCGTCACAGAGATTGGTATCAGAGCGACCGATTGAGATCGTACATGAATATACATAAGTCATCGTCTCCATTACATGCTAAATCTTTATAGAATTGTCCACATGTGTAGAATTGATTAATAATGAGCAAAAGATAGATAAGAAAATGGGTTGGGAGTTAATTAACGAGCCCTGATTGATGGCTGAATTTTATTGCAGCCATGACTTCGCGTGGTAGGCGTGGAGGTGTTCCTGCTCGTGAGGGCGAGCAGAGAGGCGAGGAGCGGGCTGAGCAGCAGGTCCCGACACCTCAGGGTCCTGTGCTTCCCCCACCACCGCCTGTGGACTATGGGGTGTTCATGCAAGGGTTAGTGCAGGCCATGCAGACGCAGGCCCACACCCAGGCAACACTCCAGGCTCAGTTGGAGGCTCAGGTTAGTATACTTTGTTAAAGAGTAGTCTGTTTGATTTAATTGCATGATGTGATGGTAATTATGTAATGCTTGTTGGTTGTTGTAGCAGGCTCGAGTTCCAGCTCATGACCATGGTGGCCCTTCCACCATGGAGAGATTTAAGAGGATGTTGCCACCCTCTTTTAAGGGGGAGAGCGACCCGTTACTAGCTGAGAGCTGGATGAGGGAAATAGAGAAAGTCTTCCGAGCTATGAGGTGTGCGGATGAGGACAAGGTTACCCTAGCCACCTACATGCTACAGGTATGTGTTTGTTTGTATGCTTGTGTGTTCTGTTAAGTTAGAGTTGTTAGTTAGTGCTTATGAAGGGTATATTGCAGGAAAGAGCTGATGTGTGGTGGGCTTCATTACTGCGTACCCGATTCGAGGATGGAGCGGTAGAAGTTGCTTGGGATGAGTTCGTGAGGCTCTTTCGGGCCAAGTTCGTCCCCGAGCATGTTCAGGATCGCATGGAGCAGGAGTTCCTCTCTTTAACTCAAGGCTCCATGACTGTGCTCGCATATGAGGCAAGGTTTGCCGAACTTTCTAAGTATGCACCTCATATAGTTGCTGATGAGCGCAGGAAGGCAAAGAAGTTCGTGATGGGCCTTAAGCCATCACTGAGGACGAGGCTCGTAGCGTTTGACCATCGCACCTTGGACGAGGCCCTTAGTGCAGCGTGCAGGCAGGAGAGCGAGATGGAGCAGTACCTTGAAGAAAAGAAGGCTTCTCAGAAGAGGCCCGCGGCCCCGTTTCAGCGGCAGGACAAGAAGAAGGCAGTATACCAGACACCGCAGTACCCAGTGGCAGTCGGCAGCACTCAGGTACCTTCTGTACGTTCCTCTGGTGGCAAGAAGGAGTGCCCTCATTGCGGAAGGGCACATGGTGGTACGGAATGTTGGATGATAGCGGGCAAATGCCTAAAGTGTGGGAGCAGCGACCACAAGATCAAGGACTGCCCAAGACTTCAGCAGGGAGCTCAGCGAGGAGCGCCAGTTCCAGCAGTAGCAGCAGCAGCGCCAGCGACAGGACGACCAGGAAGGCCTCGAGCCCCGGCTCGAGTGTTTGCGTTAGCTCGTGAGGACGCCGAGCAGGCGGAGCATGTCACCGAAGGTACAGTTTTACTTTTCGGTGTGCACGCTCGGGTTTTGTTTGATACGGGTGCTACTCACTCGTTCATTTCCGAGCGGTTCGCTAGGCAGTTAGCCCTAGAGTCAAGCATAGAGTCTGAGGAGTTAGAGGTCCCTTTGTCTGTGCACACCCCTGCGGGTACGGTATCGACTAGGAAGTGCATTCCGTCGTTACCTGTGTGCATTGAGGATAGATTCTAGATGGGTGCTTCTTCTTGCTAAAGATGAAGGACTATGATTGCATTTTTGGTCTGGATTGGCTAGAGGAGCATTATGCGTTAGTGGATTGTCGTAGGAAGAAGATTGTTTTCCGCATTCCTGGTGAGGACGAGTTCTCTCATCCATTGCCAAAGAACTTAGCGGGAAAGTTAGTTATCTCTGCCATGAAGGCGATGCGCATGGTGAACAAGGGATGTGACGCATTTCTTGCCAGCGTTATGCTGGTACCCGATGCTGGTTCGTCACTGACTCTTGCAGAGATCGATGTGGTGCAGGACTTTCCAGATGTCTTTCCCGATGACTTGTCTGGATTGCCACCCGATAGGGAGATAGAGTTCACTATAGAGTTGCTTCCAGGCACCTCTCCTATCTCGAAGGCCCCTTATAGGATGGCACCTGCAGAGTTAGCCGAGTTAAGGAAGCAATTGCAAGAATTGCTTGATAAGGGATTTATTCGCCCTAGTGTTTCCCCTTGGGGCGCACCTGTATTGTTCGTCAAGAAGAAAGACGGGTCACTTCGGTTGTGCATTGATTATAGGAAGCTAAACCAAGTGACTGTGAAGAACAGGTATCCCTTACCTCGGATTGATGATTTGTTTGACCAGTTGCGAGAGGCATCAGTCTTTTCCAAGATTGACTTGCGATCTGGTTATCATCAGTTGAGGATTAGGAGTGAGGATGTGTCCAAGACGGCATTTAGAACCCGTTATGGACATTATGAGTTCTTGGTCCTTCCTTTCGGGTTGACAAACGCCCCTGCAGCGTTCATGGATCTCATGAACCGGGTGTTTAGTCCGTATTTAGATAGTTTTGTCGTAGTGTTTATTGACGACGTGTTGGTCTATTCTCCGGATGAGGCCACGCACCGTCAGCATCTGAGGTTAGTGTTAGAGGTTCTTCGTGAGCACAAGCTGTATGCAAAATTCAGCAAGTGCGATTTTTGGTTGCGCGAGGTTCATTTCCTCGGGCATGTTATCTCCGGCGCTGGTGTAGCTGTTGATCCAGCAAAGGTCCAGGCAGTTATGGATTGGGAGACTCCCAGGACCCCTTCGGAGATTCGTAGTTTTATTGGGTTAGCTGGTTATTATCGGCGATTCATTGAGGGTTTCTCATCCATCGCCGCCCCCTTGACAAAGCTGACCCGGAAGGGTGAGAAGTTCGTATGGTCTGAGGCGTGTGAGCGTAGCTTTCAGCTATTGAAGGCTAAGCTTACTTCTGCTCCGGTATTGGTATTGCCGAGTGGTCTAGAGGGCTTTGCCATTTATACGGATGCATCTCAGATTGGTTTAGGTTGCGTGCTCATGCAGCAAGAGAGGGTAGTGGCTTATGCTTCTCGTCAGTTGAAGGAGCATGAGAAGAACTATCCGACTCATGATTTGGAGTTAGCAGCTGTGGTTCATGCACTAAAGATCTGGAGGCACTATCTTTATGGTGTCAGATTTGAGGTGTTTACCGACCACAAGAGCTTGAAGTATCTTTTCTCCCAAAAGGAATTAAACCTGAGGCAGAGGAGATGGATTGAATTCTTGAAGGACTATGACTTCGACCTTCAGTATCATCCTGGAAAGGCGAATGTCGTAGCGGATGCTCTTAGTAGGAAGAGGTCTTCGCTCCAGCAGGATTGGAAGATGTTGGAGGATGCAGCATGCTCTATGACCGAGTTAGAGCCATCGTTGAGTCAGGCTTTTGTAGCTCAGCTATCCCTTAGATCCTCAGTCTTGGATGAGGTAATTGAGCAGCAGAAAGCCGATCCTAGATTGTTAGAGTTAGTGGGTAAGGCGGGCATTGCTCGTGATGAGGACGGTGTGATTAGATTCAGCACCGTGTTTGTGTCCCCGATGTGGTAGATGTCCGTGAGCATGTGTTAGCGGAGGCTCATAGATCGCGATTCTCTATTCATCCGGGTAACACCAAGATGTATCAAGATTTGAAGAGATCATTTTGGTGGTCCGGCATGAAGAAGGATGTTGCGGATTATGTGTCTAGGTGTCTAGTATGTCAGCAAGTGAAAGCCGAGCGGCAGCGACCATCCGGCCTTATGCAGAGATGGATATCCCAGTGTGGAAGTGGGAAGCTGTCACTATGGATTTCGTATCGGGTTTACCTCGATCTAGAAGGGGCAATGACTCGATTTGGGTAGTCGTAGATAGATTCTCGAAGACTGCTCATTTCTTGCCTATGAAGAAGAAGCAGTCAGTAGAGAGTTTGGCTAGATTGTATGTTAGTGGTATCATTAGATTGCATGGTGTGCCGAAGTCGATCATTTCGGATCGAGATCCGAGATTTACTTCGAGGTTGTAGAAGGGTCTTCAGGATGCGTTAGGTTCGGAGCTTAAGCTCAGTTCGGCGTTTCATCCCCAGACCGATGGACAGTCCGAGAGGACTATACAGACGCTCGAGGATATGTTGAGAGCGTGTGTTCTGGATTGGAAGGATGATTGGGAGCGTCATTTACCTCTTGTGGAGTTCGCATACAACAACAGCTTTCATGCTAGTATCGGTATGGCTCCATTCGAGGCGTTGTATGGTAGGCCCTGCAGATCTCCTTTATGTTGGGAGGAGACTGGTGATAGGCAGTTGATCGGACCGGAGTTGGTTCAGGAAACTTCGGATAAGATTCAGCTTATCAGGAAAAGGCTTGTTGCGGCACAGGATAGGTAGAAGAGTTATGCCGACAACAGAAGAAAGGATTTGGAGTTCGAGGTTGGCGATCATGTCTTCTTGAAGATATCGCCTACTCGAGGTGTTGTCAGATTTGGCAGGCATAGCAAGCTAAGCCCTAGATTCATTGGCCCATATGAGATTCTCAGACGTTTGGGCAACGTGGCGTACGAGCTAGCTTTACCCCCGGCTTTGGCTAGTGTTCACCCGGTATTCCACGTATCTATGCTCAGGAAGTATGTCCGAGATCCGTCTCATGTGATTAGTCATGAGCCAGTGGAGATCCAGCCAGATCTTTCGTACGTCGAGCAACCGGTAGCCATTCTTGACCGGAAGGTACAGCATCTCCGGAACAAGAGTATCGCGTCGGTGAAAGTTCTATGGCGGAACTTCTCACGTGAGGAGGCTACGTGGGAGCTTGAGGATGCGATGAAGAAGAAGTATCCCCTTTTGTTCGAGTAGTGTCGTTCTAACTTCGAGGACGAAGTTTCTTTAAGGGGGAGAGGGTGTAAGGCCCTCAAATTTTTGTCCTTATTTATTTATCATGTGTAATTTTATGCTTGTATATGTATATGCATTATCATATAAGTATTATGCATACCTTAGCTTGGTGTACTTATGAATGTATGTATATACTTAGTTGTATATATTATCGGTGGATTTCGTGACATAATGAGTGTGTACATTACACCCTATGCATTGCATGCATGAACTTAGGAGAAATTAAGGTTTTGCATGGTTTTGGGTTCTGGCCGAAGGGTTAGTCGACGTCAACATGAATGGACGTTCACTTATTGTTAACGTCCATATAGGTGGACGTCGATTATTAAATAGACAGCCTTATCGGTGGACGTCTACATCCTGACAGGCCAGTCCGCAGCAGCATGGTGTGCCATGCTTGATGGGGCGTGGCAACCACTCCCCCAACGGCTCCTTGGCCTTCCAACCGACCTCTTGCGTGGGGTGAGAGGGTCCTCTCTTAAGAGAGCCCTTGTTGCAACCTCTAGAGCTCTCTTGGCTCTTTGCAAAGAAAAAAAACAAAACCCTAGTGAGCTGTGAGAAAACCTGAGGTTTGAGAGCTTTGATCCGGCGATCCAAGGCTCTTCCTGGCGATCTACTTCGACAAGGAGGAAGACAACACATCCGACTACACATCCCCAGCCCCGGATTTCAGAGGGGAGCATCACAGAAGCCGGAGTGGAGGCATCTTGGAGGCTTCTTGGGACTGCCCAAGGAGAGCTTCTCCAACCATTTTGATCCCTTTAGGAGTTTTTCCAAAGGCAAGTACCCTTGCACCTTGTCCATGTATGTGTCTAGGAGGTTTTGTCATTTTTATGGATTTTCCTCGTGTCCTGGATCCCCTACATTCACCATTCTTTAGAGCTCGGACTGTGTTTTTGCACAGGTCCGAACTTGACGGCAAGATCTATTGCCGTTGAGATCTTTAGTCAGCGGCTAACGATGTTACCGCCAACTTTGTGAACGGCCAGAGTATGCCGTTAAGTTCTTCTTGACAGAACAGTGAACTGTTCTGCCCTATATCTTTAATTTCCGGACTTTGGCGCATGAGGATATAATGTAAATTTTATATGTTATGTAAAATAGATAATGTGATGTGTGTGAAAATTTCTGTATTTTTCTGTGAATGGCATAATTTATTAGAATTATTGAAAGGCATGTGTAAGGAGGATATTATGCATGTTTAATTTTGTTCCTATGATTTATGAGGAATTAAATGCTGTAGAATTTTATGAAACATGTCTATATGTATCAGTCCATGCCCTGAAAATTTGAGGATTTTTACATGGCTGTGTGAATTACTGAAATTTCTGTAATGGGAATGGAAGCATGAGTAGGTTAATGAATAATTCATAGTAAATTTTGTGTCATGCAATAAATCTGGGAAATTTCTTGTGCCAATATGTATGTGTGATTCATGACTGTGCATGATCAAATCTGAAATCCATGTCATGTTCTATGTTAACTTAGTTTATGAATGGCATGAAACTGGGTGTTTCAATTTCTATAAATACATGTGAATTCAGAAAAATGTGAAAATTTGTATGTGTGTTATTATACCCGAAAACAGCATGTGGTTAAATTTTCAGGAAAATTTGATAACAGTAGCTTACACTATGAGGTTTCCATGTGAAAGTGAGTTATAAATACATGTACCATGATTAAGGTTAAATGAGGTGTGTTCCAATTAATCCATGAGAACTACTAAATGCTTGATTTCTGTTATTAGTGGCATCATGCTAGGAATGAACAGAACCATGTGCATAAATAAGAAAGTGTGAATATCATATGTAAAACGTGTGTTAATCGGAATGTGTAACGTGTAAAATGTGCCGTGTGTGACACTGCTTCCATAGAGGGCTGTGGAACTGTACCATGGAAAAGTCCCCATGGGAAGGTTCAATGTGTTAAGATATCCTAAGGGCATTAGGATGAAATCCTGGAGGTGGACAAGTACCACTGGTTAGGGTGGAGACGTGTTCTCCCGGTCTGCGCAGTGCCAAGAGTCATCACTGTATTGCCTAGGTGATGTGCTATGTGTTATGTGTATGTGATGTGTCCTTCTAGTGGTGGTTTGGACTATGTGTCACGGCAAATAAATTGTGAAATGTGTATATGTGAACATGTGTAAATTGTGTATATGTGAACATGTGTAAAATGTGTATATGTGAACATGTGTAAATTGTGTATATATGTGAGCATGCAAATGTGAAATGGGAAATCATGTGAACCATTTATGTTAGAATGTGAACATATGTACATGTGAAATGCTTGAAAAATGAACCATGTGAAATATGGGAATGTGTGACCATGTGAAGTGAATGTGTTAGAGTATGAGACGATAATTCATGCTATGATAATTCTAGTTCCATGTAAACTGCTAACATGTTATAGTCAAATTGGGAGTGTAGTCTTCATGTGATTAAATAAGTAGAAAGCATGTGATAGGAGGTGTTATTTGAAACATCTTAAACCATGTACCATGTGTTTTGATTTGGTAGAATTACCATGATAGGTTGTCTCTTATTAATGTTCAAGCATGTTGTATGTTGCCTTGCAAATTGAATTAGTGGAACCTACTGTGATGTATGCATGAATGACGTGTATGGAGTAACTTGCTGAGTCTTTTAGACTCATTACTTGCTTCGGCGTACAGGTTTAGTTGGTGACCCGGTACCTTTGGAGGAGACCGTGGAGAGTGACTCCGAGCGCGGAGATTAGTTGGCGGAGTCTTCGTTGTGCCCCTTTTTGTTTCATAGTATGTAAATTGGGACTTGTATTAGAGTTATCATTTTGTAATTGTGGACAAATTATGTATTAAAATGTAGAACTTTAATCTTGTGGACAATGTATTTTGGTTTAATTTCAATTATGAAAGTTTAGTCTTTTAATTGCTATATGGATTATGTATGTTAAATGTGGATGATGAAGGTGATGACAGTTAGTCCTTTACTTCCGCGACTCTGTATCTATATTTGTGTACATCTCAATCAATTGTTAGTGTCGGGTCAATGTCCCGCTGTGGTGATCTTCGTCGTGCCGACGTGGGTGGGTACAACCGTACCGGTATAACGTGGGTCGTCACAGGAAGTTTCTACAGATCCTTCAGTCTAACGTACACCAAAGCTGTGAGACAACGGTCATCTCTTCGTTCTCATTCAATTGGAGATATAAATTCAAGTCGAAGTTCTGAAGAAAAAATATATATGGATCTACAAAGGAAGCATTATTGACATTCAAGAGAGCCTACAACTCTGCCGCTTTCAAGTCTTTAGAAGATCTCTAGAGCCAGAAATTCATTCATTTCCATCTTGGCTCTTAGCTCCTTGTGCTGTGAAAAGAAAAATTAAGGAAGAGCTAGATTAGTTCTGAGAGAGAGCACACTGTGTAGATCTTCGTCTCTCAGTGCTTGTAGCTTCAGATTGAGTTTTGTAAAAGCTTGATCTAGGGGCTAGTCATTCCTTTCAAGACTTTCTTGTGTTTTTCCCTTCGCGTGTGAAGGAAGACCTGGTGGTTTCCAGGGTGGTGTTTTTCCCTTCGGGAGTGAAGGAAGACCTGGTGGTACCAGGGTGTTGTGTTCCCTTCAGGAGTGAAGGAAGACCAGCTGAGCTGGGTGGTTGTTTTTGTCCATAGGGGGACTGTACCCTAGTTAATGAAATCCTGAGGGTTGCTCAGGGACTGGACGTAGGACTCCTAAGGAGAGGAGATCTGAACCAGGATAAATCTGTGTGTTGTGTGATTGTCTTCATTGTGTGATTGTTGTTTTCACTAACCACTACTAATCTCTTTCAAGAACTCTTCATGTTTGATTTTGAGTTCAGGTATTTATCTGATAAATTTAAATTAAAGACCCATTCACCCCCCCCTCTGGGTTAGCCAACCGGGCAACAACATCATGTTTGTATTAATTCTGTGCAAATTGGTTGCCATGAACATGCTTGAATTGCTTGAATGATGTTTTACACCATGCACATATTATGGGGGAGTAAGTCAAAGTGTTTTTGAGTGAGACGCTTGAGGGACACTTTTTCATAATCATCTTGACATCATATCCCATCCATCTAGTCAAAATGTCCCTTGATTAAAAGCCTCAACTCTGCTTTTTGTGTAGCTGTCGACAGCCATGAAGTCAGTTGTCGACAGATCATCTCTTCCAGAACTGAATTCCTGATGTTTCTTAGTCGCTGTCGACAGCCACCTTCCAGCTGTCGACAGATGACACATTTCTGTGATTCCTCCTCCATTCTCCATACCTTCCATGAGTTTGTTCACTATTCTTGTAAAATGGGAGAATTGAACATTTATACTTAATTACAACCTTTCATACTCATATAGTAGCAAAGACATTGCTTTAATCACAATGATTTTGAAATAATATTCTGTGTATGAGTCTAGGTTGTATCATCTAGAATACATTGAACAAATCTAATGGCCTTAACACAACTCAATTGAATAACTTCTTTGTGGGTGCTCATATTTCTGAAATGGTTTGACAAGTAAGAAGATTCTTAGATTTAATGTTCTTCATTGGCTTTGACCTTAAACAATTCTTGAACTTGATTCTTCAATTAAAAAAAAGGGAGAAAAGCTACCTATTTATAAATTCTTTAAAATTAAAAATAAAAAAAGGGGGGAAGGCAGAGCAATGATAGGTCACATACTGAGTAACCAGGGACCTTGGCATCACAAATGTCTGTTTTTGCGTCAAAACGTCCAACTGTCATCTCTGCAAAATGGTATGATGGTTACTTACACTGAGTAACTGGGGGTACAGGCATCACAAATGTCTACCTTCACATCAAAAGGTGAATGTAAACGTAATTACCACTTACCCCACATCAACATGAAAAATCATCCAAAATTTGAAATAGAGTGAAGCCTTCATGATTTTAATCAAGATCAAATTTTTGTTTTTTGTCAAATGCTCATTTGAATGTTAATTTCAATCATCAACTGAACATCACACCACTAAGAAATAAGTAATTCTTCAATGATTTTATTCAATGGGTTATCTTATCTTCATATGTTTTTGTAAGGTGTCTTCTAAATGCTACAACTTTAGATTCCTAGAGTATTATCTCACGACCATTGTATAAAATTGAAATGTCTTAATACTAGTGTGTATGACACTTTGTAATGAGTGTATACCAATTCTCATTCTTAAAATTCCATTTGAACACTCATTCTGCGCCTTTTTCTGGTAAAATCTTGTTCTGGAACAATCTTCACAGCATCTGTCGACAGATGCAATGCGCCTGTCGATAGATGGAATTTTGAACCGTCCAAACCTCCAACCAGTTCACATTGTTGCCCAGTTGACGATCCCAGAGGGGGGAGAATGGGTCTTTAAAAATTAATCTAGAAGATACCTGTAACTAAAAACATTCACACAAACGTTCTTCGAAGTAGGTTAGTGACTGTTAGTTTAAATATCAAACACACAAAGAAGACAATCACACAACACAAGGTTTATCCTGGTTCGGACCTCCTTTCCTTAGGAGTCCTACGTCCAGTCCCTGAGCAACAACTCAGGATTTCACTACTAGGGTACAGTCCCCCTAAGGACGCTACAACACCCAGCTAAGCTGGTCTTCCTTCACACCCGAAGGGAATAGCAACACCCTGGATACCCCACCAGGTCTTCCTTCACAACCGAAAGGAACAACACCCTGGATACCACACCAGGTCTTCCTTCACAACCGAAGGGAACAACACCATGGATACCACCAGGTCTTCCTTCACAACCGAAGGGAACAACACCCTGGATACCACCAGGTCTTCTTTCACAACCGAAGGGAACAACAGAAAAAGAATGAATGAATTCGAGCCCCTAGATCAAGCTTTTGACAAGCAAGGATCTAAAGCAACTAGAACTGAGAGGAAGAGATTTAAGCTAAGCACACTCTCAGAACTACACGGGCTCTCTCAAGATTTTCACAAACTAGTGGAGAGCAAAGAGCAAAACTAAATGGAATGAGGTTCTTGGCTCTAGACTTCTTCAGAAGAATTTTAATGCTTGAATACGCGATCACTCTATTTCTTCTGTTCTTCTGACTTGAATTTATATCTTCAATTTGAAATCTAGACGTTGAAGTGTCCGTTGTCTCTCTTTTGAGTAGTCATTAGACTGAATGACATCTGGAGTCTTGGAAGCTTCCAGTCAACAGTCTTTTGATCACTTGAGCACGCAAAGAGATGAGATCTTCAGAAATATCTGTTGGCTTCTATTTTGTTTAACGTTGTACCATGAAGCTAGTTCAGAGGTCTGCACAAATGTCAATCTCAAATAGCAGACAACTAAGCTGTCTCTGATGTCAGTCAACGTCAGTAGCAATAGACATGAAAATAGTAATGCCAAATAGCTTAAGTCTAAAAGACGTAATCAGAGTAGACACAATAAAGGATGATATAGTCTGCATGCATGCAGAGATACGTTCAGATCTCATAAATGCAAAAGCGTCAGAGAGATGTCTACGTGGACTTTGACTAGTCAACGCTTTTAAGATGAATAAGATATCAAGATATGAAATCGATGGCTATATGACTTATGAAGTCGTTATGAATACTAACAAGTCATTATAGAGAGCAAATCGTTATGAACACTTATCAAGTCGTTATGAACTCTAAAGAAATCGTTGCGAAAAGCAAATCGTTATGAATACTAATAAGTCATTATAGAGAGCAAATCGTTACAACAAGCAAGTCGTTGCGAGTTCTAAAGAAATCGTTATGGTAACTTATGAAGTCGTTACAATACGCAAGTCGTTGCGAGTTCTAAAGAAATCGTTATGGTAACTTATGAAGTCGTTACAACAAGCAAGTCGTTGCGAGTTCTAAAGAAATCGTTATGGTAACTTATAGAATCGTTGCGACAGGCAAGTCGTTACGAGCTCTAAAGAAATCGTTGTGGTATCTTATAGAGTCGTTGTGACGAGCAAGTCGTTACGGGCTCTAAAGAAATCGTTACGGTAACTTATAGAGTCGTTGTGACAGGCAAGTCATTACGAGCTCTAAAGAAATCGTTACGGTAACTTATAGAGTCGTTGTGACGAGCAAGTCGTTACGGGCTCTAAAGAAATCGTTACGGTAACTTATAGAGTCGTTGTGACGAGCAAGTCGTTACGGGCTCTAAAGAAATCGTTACGGTAACTTATAGAGTCGTTGTGACATCGAATTGTTTGAAACAACATGACTTTTCTGTCTTATAAGGAAATCGTTACGAACTTCAACAGAAATCGATATGGACTTAGAGAAATATCATGTTGAAAATATTAAAGCTTCAGAGAAGTAATGCATACCTGTATTGGCTTGTTTGACCTTGGTATTTTTCCTGTACTTAAGACTTATGAAATATTCATTAGATATAATTGATAAACTCTTGTTTGGTTTTGTTAATCATCAAAATATATATATATATGTAATTAATTAAAATTACATGGGGACAGACTGATCATCAATCTCCCCCTTTTTGGTGATGACAAAACTGAACAATAAGCATGGATGAAAAATATCTGAAATTAGTCTGAAGATGCTAATTTTCTTTCTTAAAAAATTATTGTATTTCAGACATGCTAATTTTCTCCCCCTTTTTGTCATTGAGCAAAAAGACAATCTTCGACAAAGAAAGAAGAGAGAAAGAGAATAGGAGTATACAAAGAAGGTCATTTCATTAACTTTGTGGAGGTACTGGTAAATAGAAGGCAGGAGACAGAAGAGAGGCAAAATGGGAGATGGTTTCCCATGCCTGTGCTTCCTGCTCTTCAAAAAGAGTTTTGAAGACTCCAAAGGATACAGAGTAGAATGGTCCCATGGTGGAAGCCATCCTTTTGAGATGAAGATCTAGGTGCTGATAGAGAAGATCAGCATATGCATTCTTGTCCATGTTCATCTTGAGAAATCGACGAGTCCCAAAGCTGGCACAGGAGAGGAATTGGTCCATGGTGACAGGATAGTGGTTGTGGTTATCTCTGAGAGCTTTGTGCATATCCACATACACTTTGTATCTTTCCTCCCAGACCTTGAAGGGGTCATCAACAAGATGAATGGAGTTCATATCTAGGAAAGTAGCTGGAGAAATGGCTGGTTTGCCTTCTCTGGCTTGAGCTTCATTGATTTCAAACAGCTGCTGAGCTGACAGGGGGTAGAACTTGGACCATTCAGAAGATGTCAGCCTTTCACATTCAGACAGAATAGGGGCTAGAACTTCAGCACTTACATGCCACTGGTGATATTCCCTAAACATGAATCTAGGAAAAGCAACCAGGCAGCCTTTCTGTACTTTAATTCTGCCCATTACTCTGGCAAAACGTTCAAAGATGATGGATCCTACAGAGGACTCCATAACTAGAAAGTGAATTTGAGGAAGGGCTACTTCTTCAGGTACTTGGAGGGTAGCAAAATCTACCTGAACATCTGAAGTTTGAGAGATATCCGGAGTCAGAGCTGAAATGGCCCTTTTGAACTGACTGAGCTGAACCTCTGGAAGTCTATGAATATATCTGTAGTTGTTGAATAGCATGAGGTGCCTGATCATTTTGATTTTCTTTTGAATATAGGGTGCCCAAAGTTCCCTATGATAGATCCTGAACCACTCTGATAAGGTCAGGGAGTGGTCCCTTGGAGGGAATCTAGTAGATTTGGCAAGAATGAATTTCTTTAGGAGATCCTTGTGCCTTTGCCCCACTGCTCTTCAGTTTTGGAGTGGGCAAGAGAGAAGATTTTGGATTTTTCGGATTTCGAAAGAGAAATGTAGGGTAGAATGGTGTTCAAATGATCTGTGAGATCAAGAAAGGGAAGGTTAATGATGGTTGCAAAAACAACTTTTGAGAGATATTCTCTGTACAGTGAGGGATGTTTGTTGTCCACTGTGAGAGAAAACCACAAAGGTGGGTATTTGGGTTCAGAGGAAAGGGAGGAAGTAGAAGTAAGCTTCCTCTTCTTGGGGGCAGGACTAGAAGGGTCTGCCCTATGAACATGTTCCCCAACCTTCAACACAGACCTGAGGATCCCTTCCTCAAACTCATCCTTTATTTGTTCCATAAAGGGAGAGTTAAGTTGGGCTCTTTCAGGTATGATAGTGATGAAAGAGGGTGGAGGAGTAGGATGAAGAAAAGAGTGGGAAGTAGTAGGGAGGTCATCAACTGGTCCAAGGGAGGGACCAGAGGAGGAGGAGGATGCTCCAGCTGAGGATGCTGGAGGGGCCTCATGTATAGGAGAAGGAGAAGGAATGGAAGTAGAGGAGGCAGGAGATGACGTGGACTGAAATGGTGTAGGAGAAGAAATTGGTCTAGATTGAGGCTTCTTGAATGTTTGAGGAGCAGGAGGTGCTGTAGGAGCTCAGGGTGGAGTTGGAGGAATAGGTGTGTGAGAGGGAGAAGAGGGAGCTGGGGGCTTGGGTGCCAAGAACTCTTCTGCCTCTATCTGCACAGACTCACTCTCCAATGGCCCTGATGGCCCTAACCCTTGCTTAGATGGCCACGGAGGCCCTTCAACCTGATCAGCTAGCCCTGTTGGCCCTACCTCTTCTGGTACTGCTGCTGCTTCTGGTGCTGCTGCTGCTTCTGGTGCTGGCCCTGATGGCCCAGACACATTTTCTCCAGGCTCCTGAGCTTCTGGAGGAGGAGGAGGAGGAGCTTGAACTCCAACTGCCTTGATAATATCCGAGAGCATGCCTTTCATGCTACTCATCTCTTTATTAAACCATTTCATTGCATTTCTGATTTGTCCTAACTCTTTGTTGGCTGAAGCTTGGCTCAGAAATATAGAATTTACATCTGACTGGAGAGTACATAATAGCTCACCTTGCACATTCAGCCTTTCAATCACTGGCTTCAAATTTATGACAATTTTCTGCTTGACCTGCCTCTCAAAAGGTGTATCAGCCAGGAGAGGAACTTCAGAGGCAACTTCTTTTCCTTTCTTCTTGCCTTCTTTTGCTGGAGGAGGTTGATCATCATCTGAGCTCGAAGAGCTTGCAATCTCTCCTTCTCTATCATCCAAATTTTGAGAATCTCTATGCCTTTCCTTCTGACCATCAACAACTGGCGTTGTTTCTGCTGAACCTTCTTTTGATAGCTCCCCCTCAATAGGAGCATCTTCTTTATTTGATACTTGCTCCCCCTGAATGGGAGCATCTTCCATTACAGAGTCACCCTGAGCAGCTGGGTGCTCTACCTCTACTTGGACATCTTCCATTGGTTCATCAATGTGGCCTGATGCCACAGCCTCTTCTGCAACTCTGCCACTGGTTTCTGGAGCACTAGAGGTGAAAGGAATCGAATCAATAATGTCTGAAAGAATAGATGCAACCACAGTTGAGGGTAGTGGGTCCTTAACTGAAATAATATCCTCTGGGAGAATATCCTCAATTCTCCTTTCTGTAAAATTTACAGCTAATTCTTCTGGAAATTATGAAGCTGGTGCTGATATTCTTTCTTCTTCCACTGCAATTTCAGACTGAACTTCTGCTAAAGAGGGGCCTGATGATTCTGCTGCTCCAACTGCTGGAGCTGAAACTGACTCCACTAGCAATTCTGGAATCATATCTGTTGATCACATCTCCTGATGAACAACTGAGATGATGTCGATGATGGCTTCGCCTTCAGCAACAGAAGCCTTGAACCAGACACCATTTTCCACAGAGAAGCCACTCTTCTTTAGGTTCCTGGACCTGATTGCTTAGCCCATTTTCTCTACAACTGCCCCTGAGAGATCAACACCGAAGTGCTTGAAGATCTTGGTATGTAGATGGGCATACGGCAGGGACACATTTAACTTACTCTTGGTGTCCCAAATCTGATCTCTGGCAAATTTCATTCTTTCCATCATCACTGCGGCCATATTTATCTCCTTATTTTGAATGGCCCAGTACATCATGTCTGAGTCGGCCTTTGTGCAAGAGGAGAATGTTGCACTTCTGGGAACTAAGATTTGACAGACAATAAAATGAAGGAGGCGGTTGAAAGCAGATAGTTGATTTATATCAAGCCTGTCGTCCCTTAGCTTGAAGCCTGGTCCTACAATTCCCAAACCTTTCACTTGGGCGTCCACAGTGTGAACCCCACTA
Organism: Colocasia esculenta; assembly: GCA_014218235.1. Lineage (NCBI taxonomy): Eukaryota > Viridiplantae > Streptophyta > Magnoliopsida > Alismatales > Araceae > Colocasia > Colocasia esculenta. The sequence goes on along the minus strand of CM024763.1, from coordinate 97,143,952 downwards.
AATCCGGAAGTCTTCACATCAAACAACATCTTCAGCAACTCAGGGTCTATTCTAATCAAGGTTCCCTTCACTGAAGAAACTAGGGACCCATCTTCCTCTGATCTCATACAAACGAAGAATGCTTTTACCAGGTGCGGATAACTAACCTCCGAAAAGGTGGTGGCTCCCGTCCACTGCATCTGATTGATCAAGTCTGCCACGCTGCTCATTCCATTCTTCCTTAGATTAGCAACATCGACTTCTTTATTGCCACAGAGCTTCGTCTTCACAAAGGTAAACCTCTCCTGCTGCTCAGGAGTGAGAAACTCGGCGTTGTAGCCTCCCAAACTGCCGGCGATGACTGGTGCGGCCATGGATTCAGGTGGGAAAGTCTCTGGAGGGTTGAAACAGAAGGAGAAGAGAAGGAATCCTCAAGAAATTTTGCGGGAAGGAGGAGGAAAGGTTCAAATTTGCAGAGGGTGAGATATGAGTTGTTAGGGCATCGGCTCATGCGACAGGATGAAAAAGGGGAAAAGGTAGACGATGAGATACGAATCGTTCTGTCGTTGATTTTATAAATAAATTAATGCGATGTGGAAAGTGAGGCGCCAAAAGGCGGCAGAAGAAGACAAAAGAGTTTGACTATTCAAACCGACTTCAATGAGAGAGCGGTTACAAAGATAATTTGAATTTCTTTTGCTTAAAGCCATGGAGGGAAAAATTGCTTAATTCTGAAATTTAATGTGCCAGTTGTAAACAAAAAACTTTTTTCACAAATTGCACATGCCTAATTCCCTTCTAAGAGATGTGAATCTCTCCTCGGGTAAGGCTTTTGTGAAAATGTCTGCTAACTGACCATTTGTATCAATAAAAGATATTTCAATATTACCATTTGCTACATGATCACGAATAAAATGATATCTAACCTCAATATACTTGGTCCTTGAATGTTGAACTGGATTCTTGGTGAGATTTATGGCACTGGTGTTGTCGCACAATAGTGGGATGGATTTGATGTTTAATCCGAAATCTTCAAGTTGTTGCTTTATCCATAAGAGTTGTGTACAGTAATTTCTAGCAGCTACGTACTCAGCTTCAGCTGTAGATAGTGCTACTGAATTTTGTTTCTTTGAAGACCAAGATATTAAACATCCTGCAAGAAATTGACAACAACCACTGGTGCTTTTTCTATCTAGTTTGCATCCAGCATAGTCAGCATCTGAGTAACCTACTAAGTTAATTTCACAATGTTTTGGATACCATAGACCTAAGTCATGAGATCTTGCTAAATATCTAAATATTCTTTTCACAGAAACTAAATGTGATTCTTTAGGATCTGCCTGATACCTAGCACACATGCATACACTAAATAAAATATCAGGTCTACTAGCTGTTAAATAAAGGAGTGAACCTATCATACCTCTGTAGATCTTTTGATCTACTTTCTTACCATCTTTGTCACTGTCCATTCTTGTTGATGTACTCATTGGTGTTGACAGTGGCTTGGTATTTTCAAATCCAAATTTCTTCAAGAGTTCTTTTGTGTATTTTGCTTGACAGATGTGGGTTCCTTCCTTTCCTTGTTTGATTTGTAGTCCAAGGAAGTAATTAAGTTCTCCCATCATGCTCATTTCAAATTCTCCCTGCATCAATTTTTCAAAGTACTTGCAAAGGGATTCATCAGTAGAACCAAAAATAATGTCATCTACATAAATTTGAACTAGTAGAATGTGTTTGACCTTTGACGTTATGAAAAGAGTACTATCTACTTGACCTCTACTGAAACCATGGTTTAAAAGAAAAGAACTATGCCTTTCATACCAGGCCCTAGGTGCTTGTTTTAAACCATATAAAGCCTTGTGAAGTTTGAAAACATGATTAGGAAATTCTGTGTCATCAAAACCCAGGGGTTGTTCCACATAAACTTCCTCTTTTATAAAACCATTTAAAAATACGGATTTAACATCCATTTGAAATAATGTTAAATTCAAAGCAGATGCATATGCAAGTAATATTCTAATGGCCTCAAGTCTAGCTACAGGTGCATAGGTTTCATCGAAATCTATGCCTTCCTCTTGAGAATAGCCTTGAGCTACCAATCTGGCCTTGTTTCTTAAGATTGCACCAGTTTCATCCAGTTTATTTCTGAACACCCATTTGGTGCCAATGACTGGATGGTCTGATGGTCTAGGAACAAGTGACCATACTTGGTTTCTCTTCAATTGATTTAATTCATCTTGCATGGCTACTATCCAAGATTCATCAGAAAGAGCTTCATTGACTGTCCTAGGCTCTATTTGAGAAACAAAGACTAGGTAATCACAAGGAATAACATTACCTCTTGTTCTTACCCCTATGGATGGATCACCAATAATATTCTCAAGTGGGTGATCTTTCTTGTATCTCCATTCCTTTGGAAAATTTTCATGAGTAAGTTCTTCTTGTTGAAGGTCTTCCAGAGGTGGATCATCCTTGTCCTCAATTGATGAGTCTTTTAGTTTCTTAGACAGTTCATCTGTTTCCTCATTATCACTATCTACTTCCTTTCTCAAGAAGGGTTAGTTTCATCAAAAATAACATGTACAGACTATTCAATCAATAAAGTACGTTTGTTAAATACTCTATAGCCTTTGGGTTTAGAGGTGTACCCCATAAAGATGCCTTCATCTGATTTGACATCCAACTTACCAATGTCCCTTTTTCCATTGTTGTGAATGAAGCAAGGACATCCAAAAGTCTTGAAGTGGCTGATCTTTGGCTTCTTCCCTTTGAATAGTTCATATGCAGTTTTCTTCAGGATTGGCCTGATCATTACTCGGTTGATAATGTAGCTTGCTGTGTTGACTGCTTCGGCCCAGAAGTATCTTGGCAGATCATATTCTGAGAGCATAGTTCTTGTCATATCTAATAGGGTTCTATTCTTTCTTTCAGCGATACCATTTTGCTGTGGTGTTCTTGGTGCTGAGAAATTATGCTCAATTCCCTGATCATCATAGAATCTAGCAAACTTTTCATTTTGAAATTCACCACCATGATCTGATCGCATAGACACAATGCTGAACTTCTAATCTTTCTGAACTTTCTTACTGAAGCTGACGAAGTTTTCAAAGGTGTCATCTTTATGCTCTAGGAATGATACCCATGTGAATCTCGAGTAGTCATCAACTATGACAAATGCAAAATTCTTTCCTCCAAGACTGGTAGTCCTCATTGGCCCAAATAGATCCATATGAAGGAGCTCTAAGGGTTTTGAGGTGGTCACCACCGTCTTTGACTTGAAGGAGCCTTTGGTGTGCTTTCCCTTAGCACAAGGTTTACATACACCATCCAATTTTGTACTAACCTTAGGTAGACCTTCCACAAGGTTCTTCTTCAGCAATTTTCTCATGCCATCTATGCTGCAATGTCCTAGCCGTCTGTGCCATAATTCAGTAGATTTATCTTTATTTGCTGCCAGACAAACATTCTGAACCTTGAGTTCTTCAAGATAGAGCACATACAGATTCTTTTCTCTATTAGCTTCAAAGATGACTACTCCATCCTTCAGTATGCTGCACTTAGACTCTTGAAACTTGATCTGATGGCCTCTGTCACATAGCTGGCTGATGCTAATGAGATTGTGCTTCAATCCCTTGACTAATAGCACATCTTCTATGACTGTTTTTCCTTTGTTATTCACAGAGCCACTTCCTATCACTGTTCCTTTTCCATTATCTCCATAAGTGACTGTTCCTTCTTCAGCTTGGAGATGAGAGAATAACTTTTGGTTTCCTGACATGTGCCTTGAGCACCCGCTATCCAAATACCATTTGGATGCTCGAGAGATGTCCTTATCTTCAGTATTTGCCATGAAGGCCAAGTTGGCTTTTTCTTCATCACTGCAGGAGCTTGACTCACTGTTTGAGTCGCTACTGTTTGCCCATGCTGCTGCCATCGCCTTCTTCTTGTACTTTCTGAACTTCTTGGAACTGTCCTTCTTCCTGAACTCCGGCTTCTTTAATTTTGGACACTCAGTTTTAATGTGTCCTGGCTTCTTACATTCATAGCATATGGGTTCTCCTTTTTTCATTTCTTTTCCATCTGGCTTCTTGAATTCCTTGTTCCTTTTGAAGTGCCTTCTTCCAGATTGAAATTTCTTCTTCTTAGCCAAAATTCGCTGTAATTTTCTAGATAGCATAGCTTCCTCATTTTTGCTGTCTGCATCACTTTCACTTTCAGCTGAACTTGCTTCTGGTGAATCTTCTTCAGATTTTAAGGCGTTGGAGTGCTTCTTTCTGCTAGACGACTCTCCTAGCCTTTCCATGTTGATCTCATGGGCCATGAGGGACCCAATGAGCTTTTCTACAGACATTCTCTTCAGGTCATTAGCTTCTTATATTGCTGTGACCTTTGGGGTCCATGAGGATGGTAAGGATCTAAGTATCTTCCTCACCATGTCTCCCATCTCATAGGTTTTCCCCAGACTAGCTAGTCCATTTGTGATGTCAGTGAACCGGCTAAACATTTGAGTTATGGACTCACCTGACTGCATTTGAAATCGTTCATATTGAGTGACAAGAATGTCGATTCTTGTTTCCTTTACTTTGTCTGTGCCTTCATAAGTAATCCTGAGCTTTTCCCACATTTCCATTGAGGATTTGCAGGCTGAGACTCTGTTGAACTCCTTCTTACTTAGAGCACAGCATAAGATGCTCTTTGCTTTGCAATTCAAGGAAATCTTCCTTCTGTCATCATCTGTCCATTGAGCTTTCTCATTTGTGACTAACAGATCACCTTCTTCTACTATGGACCAAATTTGATAGTCGTGCCCTTGTAGAAAGTATTCCATTCTGGTCTTCCAGTAAGGATAATCTTCACCATCGAAGAGAGGGGGTTGGTTGACAGACTGACCTTCAAAGTTACCTTGGGCTGCCATGGATCTTTACTCTTCAGATCATTGGATTCTTTCTTTGCCGAAGAGACTCGCTCTGATACCACTTGTTGCCCAGTTGACGAGCCCAGAGGGGGGGTGAATGGGTCTTTAAAAATTAATCTAGAAGATACATGTAACTAAAAAAATTCACACAAACGTTCTTCGAAGTAGGTTAGTAACTGTTAGTTTAAATATTAAACACACAAAGAAGACAATCACACAACACAAGGTTTATCCTAGTTCGGACCTCCTTTCCTTAGGAGTCCTACGTCCAGTCCCTGAGCAACAACTCAGGATTTCACTACTAGGGTACAGTCCCTAAGGACGCTACAACACCCAGCTAAGCTGGTCTTCCTTCACACCCGAAGGGAACAGCAACACCCTGGATACCCCACCAGGTCTTCCTTCACAACCGAAGGGAACAACACCTGGATACCACACCAGGTCTTCCTTCACAACCGAAGGGAACAACACCCTGGATACCACCAGGTCTTCCTTCACAACCGAAGGGAACAACACCCTGGATACTACCAAGTCTTCCTTCACAACCGAAGGGAACAACAGAAAGAGAATGAATGAAATTCGAGCCCCTAGATCAAGCTTTTGACAAGCAAGGATCTAAAGCAACTAGAACTGAGAGGAAGAGATTTAAGCTAAGCACACTCTCAAACTATACAGGCTCTCTCAAGATTTTCACAAACTAGTGGAGAGCAAAGAGCAAAATTAAATGGAATGAGGTTCTTGGCTCTAGACTTCTTCAGAAGAATTTTAATGCTTGAATACATGATCACTCTATTTCTTCTGTTCTTCTGACTTGAATTTATATCTTCAATTTGAAATCTAGACGTTGAAGTGTCCTTTGTCTCTCTTTTGAGTAGTCGTTAGACTGAATGACATCTGGAGTCTTGGAAGCTTCCAGTCAACAGTCTTTTGATCACTTGAGCATGCAAAGAGATGAGATCTTCATAAATATCTGTTGGCTTCTATTTTGTTTAACGTTGTACCATGAAGCTAGTTCAGAGGTCTGCACAAATGTCAATCTCAAATAGCAGACAGCTAAGCTGTCTCTGATGTCAGTCAACGTCAGTAGCAATAGACATGAAAATAGTAATGCCAAATAGCTTAAGTCTAAAAGACGTAATCAGAGTAGGCACGATAAAGGATGATATAGTCTGCATGCATGCAGAGATACGTTTAGATCTCATAAATGCAAAAGCATCAGAGAGATGTCTACGTGGACTTTGACTAGTCAACGCTTTTAAGATGAATAAGATATCAAGATATGAAATCGATGGCTATATGATTTATGAAGTCGTTATGAATACTAACAAGTCATTATAGAGAGCAAATCGTTATGAACACTTATCAAGTCGTTATGAACTCTAAAGAAATCGTTGCGCAAAGCAAATCGTTATGAATACTAATAAGTCATTATAGAGAGCAAATCGTTACAACAAGCAAGTCGTTGCGAGTTCTAAAGAAATCGTTATGGTAAGTTATGAAGTCGTTACAACACGCAAGTCATTGCGAGTTCTAAAGAAATCGTTATGGTAACTTATAGAATCGTTGCGACAGGTAAGTCGTTACGAGCTCTAAAGAAATCGTTGCGGTAACTTATAGAGTCGTTGTGACGAGCAAGTCGTTACGGGCTCTAAAGAAATCGTTACGGTAACTTATAGAGTCGTTGTGACAGGCAAGTCGTTACGAGCTCTAAAGAAATCGTTATGATAACTTATAGAGTCGTCATGACGAGCAAGTCGTTACGGGCTCTAAAGAAATCGTTACGGTAACTTATAGAGTCGTTGTGACGAGCAAGTCGTTACGGGCTCTAAAGAAATCGTTACGGTAACTTATAGAGTCGTTGTGACATCGACTTGTTTGAAACAACATGACTTTTCAGTCTTATAAGGAAATCATTACGAACTTCAACAGAAATCGATATGGACTTAGAGAAATATCATGTTGAAAAGATTAAAGCTTCAGAGAAGTAATGCATACCTGTATTGGCTTGTTTGACTTTGGTATTTTTCCTGTACTTAAGACTTATGAAATATTCATTAGATATAATTGATAAACTCTTGTTTGGTTTTGTTAATCATCAAAATATATATATATATGTAATTAATTAAAATTACATGGGGACAGACTGATCATCACACATTTTGTCCGATTTTTGTGGGCCCCTTCCATTTGAAATATTTCCTAAGTAGCCCTAAAGGCCAGACCACAACCATTCATGTAACGTCGCGTGTTTTTCGGATCATCGTGGATCCTATGTTTAGTGGTTGTGATGGCTATCGTGAGGCCAATGTGATTTTTGTTGGTACGTGTGCGTGTTTCAAGGGTTTATTGGGCTGATAGTCTGGGCCTGCAGCACCCTAGTATCCTCAGCCTATCATCGTGACAGGGAGGAGTGTCGCGTTCTGAACGCGACCAAGGTGACCGTCGTGTTATGGTGGCCGCCTTAGGGCGTTGATCGTCTGCATGTGCGCCACGTGTAGCGCGCAGAGCGGCATGCAGGAAGGCGACGCCTAGGTCCGTCACGATCAGGTCGCGACGCGACGATACATCGCATTCCCAACCACCGGGTGTTTTTAAGAAACCCCAGTCGGACAGAACTGCAGCGAGTTCTGCTCGGCCAGGGGAAGGGGAGCTGCGGCGATTCTTGCGGGAATCCGTATTTTCGGCGTGATCGTGCCGTGGGAAGCTCACGTGGAGCGAGTGAAACATCGGGGGAGTGTCGTATCACGTGTTGTTCGTGAGGTAAGGTGACTCCTCCCGTTTCCGGGGCGAGAATCGCGTGGAATGTAGGGTTTGATCAGTTTAACGATTTCTACACAATAGATATCATGCCTAGGAACCCATTAAAGCATGAAAAACACTGATTAAGGGTGGTTTGCATGGTGTGGGTTGGTAATCCATGGAGGGGATCCCGGATTAGGGTTTCCATCTGCTAAGGCGACGGATCCCCCTGTCGCGATCAGGTGGCGACGGGCCGACCCGTCGCGTTTAGGTTGTGAACACGACTTGGTTGTATGTCGCGTTAATATGTTGAAGGTGACCTATCGGGCTGTCGCGTTCTGATGGCGACACAGGCCCATGTCGCGACCACAGCCGAGTGGTCTGAATGTGCATGATTTATGTGATATGATTATCCGGTTGTTATTATTCGATGTATTTGGTAATACCGTGTGGTGCATTGGCACCCGTGGCATTCTGGGAGCGCATGTTTTCAAGGCTAGTATGTTGGTTATGTAGCTAGCTAATGGTTTGTGTGTTGGCGTGGTATGCACGCGAGTTGCACTACGTTCACGTGTTGTGAACAGTTGTTACTTGAGGTTTACGTGACGTTTCACGTGGTTTGTGTGTGACGTACACGTAATTCTGTGTGCGTGGCAAGTAGTATGACGCCTACCGTGGTTACCTCTCTAGTTGGGTGCCCCAGTTCTCTGTGAGTCAGGCTATTAGCTCGGGGCTTTGTCCCGGTACTTGTGCTGTACCGTCGATGTCTGTGTCGTCTGTCCTGGACACCCTCACTCCTTTGTTTGAGTTGTACGTCTGGCTGAGGGAAAGACGACAGTGGGACAGTGACTCTTGAGTTTGTTTTTAGTCACTTGTAGCGCGCTCTTAGTTGGGGGTACGGACACCGGTAGTCAACACTGGTCCCCAGCTAGTCCTTTCCAGTGCCTCACTCTAGGGTGCTCTGGCCAGAGACCCTAAAGGTGCCAGGCATGGGCCTGTGGTTGTGTGTCTGCAGGAGTGGTGTTTAGTTGGTCTCCACAGTTGTTTGACTTTTCCACGTGGAGCGGCAGCTGGACCTTTCGTTCGTGGCTGCGAGACTGAGAGGTAGACCTGTGTTAGTTTGTCTGAGTCAGTCACTGGTGTCGCGAACCAGTTCACGTGGCTCATGTGTGGTGGTCTCTACTGTAGCTCGTACACCTGTTTGGGTTTGCCGTTTATTTATTACAGTAGCTTTACGTAGTCGGCAAACGGTGAGTACATTTACAGCTTTAATATCTTGCTTAGTTGTTTTATAAATTGCTAGCGCAGTCTACTGCTTCCATACTTGTGTTTTGGTTGCTCGGTGTTGGGGGAGTTCCCTACTGAGCTAGTGACTAGAGAGGCTCACCCCTACCCCCCCACAGGTGAGGGCGAGGAGGACGTTTCGTTACCGTCGTCCAGTTCGGAGCCGCGTCGCAGCGGTGTTGGACCAGCACCTCCAGTAGTGTAGTTTCTTTTCTCAGTTGTACTAGTTTACCTCGGGGTATGCCCCAGGCTCCTGTACTTTCTTGTACTTTTGTTGAAATTTAGCTATGTAAATCTTGTACATTATATATGAGTTGGTGAATCATATATGTGATCAGGTGAGTTCCTTTGTGTTTTCACGGACGTGTGTATGATATCCCTTGCGAGGCTTCGGCCCGTTCGCGGGAGGCGGACTCGGATCAAGTTCATTAGTGGTTTAACGGGCTTGAACGAGGTGTTCCATCACAATTGGTATCAGAGCAAGGTTCGTATAAATATAAAGGAACTGGGAAATTATATAGCCATATTTCTACATTTGTACACTGCTGGTAGTTGTCCCTGGTTTCTAATGATTTGTTGTTAATGTTTATGGATGTTGTTTTGTTTGTGTAGAAGTTTGAGATGGCTGATAGAAGGGATTGGGGTGGTGGAGGCGAGGACCCTGAAGAGTCCACTCAGCGTATGATTGAGAGGATTTGGGAAAGCCTCACTGATATTCGGATGAGGATGGATCAGCAGGAACCGTACCTCTAGCAGCAGTACCACCAGATGCTGGAATACCCGTGGCCCCTGTTGCACCACCGCCAAGGGTGGAGGTACCCTATGTGGCACCTGTACCACCACCAGTAATGGCAGCAGAAGAGCCAGTGATGCAAGTTGAAAAGTTTTTGAGATTGCAGCCGCCCACTTATACAGGAGGGCCAAATCCAGATACAGCAGAGCATTGGATTCATAAGGTTGAAAGGGTCTTTAGGACCATGAGGTGTCCAGCAGCGGATAAAGTTGTGTTAGCCACATACCAGTTGAGAGGCTTTGCGCAGCAGTGGTGGCATCTGAAGATGCAAACCACCTTTGCAGGCAGATAGAGGAGGTTATTACCTGGCCGGAATTTTTCGAGGCATTTAATGACACATTCTTTCCACTCAAGTGCAGCAGGAGAAAAGAGAGCAATTCTGGACACTTCAGCAGGGTAATACCTCAGTTTTAGAATATCAGATGCGATTTATGGCACTTAGCCGATATGCACCTTATGTAGTATCAGATAATGCTATGATGGTTGAATATTTTATTCAGGGTTTGAGAGAAGAGTTGCAAAATGCGGTAATACCGTTAATGTGTAGATCAGTTGAGGAAGCAGCCCAGAGAGCAGCTACTCTTGAGAGGTCTATTCGGGCCCGTTAGGTAAGTGGGTCAGGTTTGGGTAGTTTTCGGCTACCTCAGCAGGCAACAGGAGTTAGTAGGGGAAAGGCTCCAGCAGGACCTTCTTCTTCAGGTTTTGGTAAATGGGGTCAGAAATTAAAGCAAGTATTCAAGGGAAAAGGAAGAGGAAGAGGGGGTCGTCAGCAGTTTCAGTAGGGGCGTGGTTACACGCCAGAGGTAGAAGAATCGCAGCAGAGTACTGCCAGGCAGCCCACTATTCCACCAGGCTACAGATGTTATAATTGCAATCAGCCAGGACATTTGATCTGCAATTGCCCTTATCCGAGAGAATATGGGTATGGTAGAGGTGTTCAGCAGCCCCAGCAGTCTTTAACAAGTCGTGGTGGAGGTGTACCGCAACAGCGAGGTAGAGGCCGGGTTATGGCTATCACCCGTGCCCAGGCGGAGGCATCGAATATGATAGAAGGTATTATACCCATTTATGATTATTCAGCAAGAGTTTTATTTGATTCGGGTGCCTCTCATTCTTTTATTTCCGAAGAATTCCTGAATTGTATGACTCAACCTTTGGAAGAAAAGTCTTGTGATTTGGTAGTGGAGGTTCCTTCTGGTGAGTTTATGCTCACTTCGAGCTACATAGATGAAGCTCCTGTTGTGATTGGAGGGAACCAGATGCCGGGTCAGTTATATGCCCTGCAATTGATAGATTATGACATTATTTTGGGAATGGATTGGCTTGAGACCTATGGAGAAATGTTAGATTGCAGAAAGAAAAGGATCAGGTTTTGTCATCCTAATGGTGTGGAGTTTGAATATCAAGGTATGCCTTTTTGTACTCCTAAGTTTATAATTTCTGCAATTAGAGCTAGAAAGTTGATAAATGCAGGATGTGTGGTTTATTTAGCTTCAGTGAGTCTGATAGAGGCTAGTCAGTCAGTGGAGGCAGTTCCCGTGGTTAGGGAATTTACCGATGTTTTTCCAGAAGATTTGTCTGGTTTAGCTCCACACAGAGAGGTGGATTTTACTATTGAATTGCTGCCAGGTACCATGCCGATCTCTAAAGCTCCATATCGGATGGCACCAGCAGAGCTTAAAGAATTGAAAAAGTAATTAGAGGAGTTATTGCAGAAAGGGTTTATTAGACCGAGTCATTCTCCGTAGGGAGCACCGGTGTTGTTTGTGAAAAAGAAAGATGGTAGTTTTCGCATGTGCATAGATTATAGGAAGTTGAATGATGTGACCATTAAGAATAAGTACCCATTACCGAGAATAGATGATATGTTTGATCAGTTGCAGTCAGCAAAGGTATTTTCTAAAATTGATTTGAGATCTGGGTACCATCAGTTAAGGATTAAGGAGGAAGATATAGATAAAACAGCATTTAAAACCAGATATGGTCACTATGAGTTTGTGGTTATGCCATTTGGGCTAACCAATGCTTCTGCAGCTTTTATGGATCTGATGAATAGAATCTTTCATCCATATTTGGACCAATTTATTGTGGTCTCTATAGATGATATTTTGATTTACTCAGTATCTGAAGAGGAGCATGCGGCGCATTTGAGATTTACCTTGCAGTTATTAAGAGATAATCGGTTGTTTGCCAAATTCAGTAAGTGTGAATTTTGGTTAAAGGAAATTCAGTTCTTGGGCCATGTCATATCAGCTGAGGGAGTGGCAGTTGACCCAAGTAAAGTGGAAGCAGTGATGAAATGGGAAGTGCCTAAGACAATTACTAAAATAAGAAGCTTTTTGGGGTTAGCAGGCTATTATAGGCGTTTCATTCAAGATTTTTCTAGGATTGCAGCACCCATGACTAGACTGACTAGAAAGGGTGTGCCATTTGTATGGTCTGGTGAATGTCAAAAAAGTTTCATGGAATTAAAGAAGAGGCTTACAGAGGCACCTGTGTTGACATTACCAACAGGTAATGGTGGTTTTGTTGTATATACAGATGCATCTAGAAGAGGGCTTGGCGCAGTGCTAATGCAGCATAGCAAGGTAATTTCTTATACATCCAAGCAATTGAAACCAACAGAAGAGAATTACCCCACTCATAATTTAGAGCTAGCAGCAGTTGTGTTTGCCTTAAAAATGTGGAGGCATTATCTTTATGGTGAGAGATTTGAAATTTTTACAGATCATAAAAGTTTAAAATATATCTTTTCCCAAAAAGACTTCAATCTCCGTTAGCGTAGATGAGTGGAGTATTTAAAAGATTATGATTTTAGTTTGGCTTACCATCCGGGTAAGGCCAATGTGGTGGCTGATGCCTTAAGCAGAAAAGCCTATTTAAGCCAAATGATGATCAAGGAATGGAAGTTATATGAGGAGATAGCAGAGAACTCCCTGTATGTGCCAAGTAGTCAACGACGGGCAATATTAGCTAGTAGTGTTGTGGAACCGTTGCTGTATTGGCAAATTGTTGAGGCTCAAAAAGCAGATGTGAATTTAGCCGAAATAGTGAAAATGGAAGAAGTTACTATTGATGATAACTATGTGATCAGGCTCAGAGGTAGGTTATTTGTGCCAGCAGAAAGAGAAGTAAAGCAGAAAGTATTAGAAGAGGCCCATAAATCCCGGTACACTATTCACCCCGGTAGTACCAAAATGTACCAGGATATGAAAAAGCATTTTTGGTGGCCTCATATGAAAAAGGAAATAGCAGAATTTGTCTCAAGATGTGCAATTTGTCAACAGATTAAGGCAGAACATCAAAAGCCTGGAGGTCTATTGCAACCGTTACCCATTCCACAGTGGAAATGGGATGATATTGCTCTGGACTTTGTAGCAGGTTGGCCAAGGTCAGCCTCAGGACATAATGGAATATGGGTATTTGTTGACAGATTAACCAAAGTGTGCAGGTTGGTAGTAGTAAGTATGTCTTGGACAGCGGATAGATTAGCGAAGGTTTATGTTAATAGAATTAATCCATTGCATGGTATTTCGAAGACTATTGTATCTGATAGGGATCCAAGGTTTACTTCTGGCTTTTTGAGGACCTTGCAGAGAGTAGTTGGCACCGAGTTGAGATATAGCTCAGCTTATCATCCCCAGACGGATGGTCAGACAGAAAGGACTATCCAGACAATTGAAGATATGTTACGAGTTTGTTGTTTGGTTTGGGGAGGTAGCTGGGAGCATCATTTAAGTATGGTTGAGTTTGCCTATAATAATAGTTATCATACCAGTCTTGGGATGGCACCATATGAAGCTCTATATGGGAGGCCATGTAGAACCCCATTGAACTGTCATGAAGTGGGGGAAAGGCAGATGGTGGGTCCTAAATTAATTTAGCAAACCACGGAAATAGTGAAGCTCATTAAAGAAAAGTTGCAGGCAGCTCAAAGCAGGCAGAAGAGTTATGCCGATAATCGGAGAAGACCACTTCAGTTTGAAGTGGGAGACTTTGTTTTTCTAAGAGTTTCTCCTAGTAAGGGTATTATGAGGTTTGGCAAAATCGGAAAGTTGAGCCCGAGATATGTGGGACCCTTTCAAGTGTTAGAAAGAATTGGGGAAACAGCTTATAGACTTGATTTGCCAGCTGATTTTTTAGATGTTCATGATATTTTCCATGTTTCTATGTTAAGAAAGTGCATTGAAGATCCAGCACAGATAATCAGTTACCAAGGTGGTGACTTGAGGCCAGATATGACTATGCCAGAGTATCTAGTGCAGATTACTGGCCATAAGACAAAGAAGTTGAGAAATAAAGAAATTGAAATAGTTAAGGTGAGATGGGAGAATAGGTTGGGTGGTGAGGATACCTGGGAATTAGCCGAGGAAATGGCTAAAGGGTATCCTTACTTATTTGAATAAGGTTTTGCATTTCTTCTTAGATGATAGTACTTGTAAATATGTGTGATGGAACTTCTTGTATTTGAGTTATGAATTTCGAGGTCAAAATTTCTTTTTAGATGATAGTAATGTAACGTCGCATATTTTTTGGATCCTCGTGGATCCTGTGTTTAGTGGTTGTGATGGCTATCGTGAGGCCAATGTGATTTGTGTATGGTACGTGTGCGTGTTTCAAGGGCTTATTGGGCCGATAGTCTGGGCCTGCAGCACCCTAGTATCCTCAGCCTGTCATCGCGATAGGGAGGAGTGTCGCGTTCTGAACGCGACCGAGGTGACTGTCGTGTTATGGTGGCCACCTTGGGGCGTTGAACGTCTGCATGTGCGCCACGTGTAGCGGGCAGAGCAGCATGCAGGAAGGCGATGCCTAGGTCCGTCGCGATCAGGTCGCGACGCGATGATACATCGCGTTCCCAACCACTGGGTGTTTTTAAGAAACCCCAGCCGGACAGAACTGCAGCGAGTTTTGCTCGGCCAAGGGAAGGGGAGCTGTGGCGATTCTTGCGGGAATCCGTGTTTTCGGCGTGATCGTACCGTGGGAAGCTCACGTGGAGCGAGTGAAATGTCGGGGGAGCGTCATATCGCATGTTCTTCATGAGGTAGGGTGACTCCTCCCGTTTCCGGGATGAGAATCGCATGGAATGTAGGGTTTGATCAGTTTAATGCTTTCTACACAATAGATATCATGCCTAGGAACCCATTAAAGCATGAAAAACACTGATTAAGGGTGGTTTGCATGGTGTGGGTTGGTAATCCGTGGAGGGGATCCCAGATTAGGGTTTCCATCTGCTAAGGCGACAGATCCCCCTCTCGCAATCCGGTGGCGATGGGCTGACCCATCGCGTTTAGGTTGTGAACGCGACTTGTTTATATGTTGCGTTAATATGTTGAAGGCAACCTATCCGGCTGTCGCGTTCTGAAGGCGACACAAGCCCATGTCGCGACCACAGCCGAGTGGTCTAAATGTGCATGATTTATGTGATATGATTATCCGGTTGTTATTATTCGATGTATTTGGTAATACCGTGTGGTGCATTGGCATCCGTGGCGTTTTGGGAGCACATGTTTTTGAGGCTAGTATGTTGGTTACGTAGCTAGCTAATGGTTTGTGTGTTGGCGTGGTATGCACGCGAGTTGCACTATGCTCACGTGTTGTGAACATTTGTTACTTGAGGTTTACGTGACGTTTCACGAGGTTTGTGTGTGACATGCATGTGGTTCTGTGTGCGTGGCAAGTAGTATGACGCCTACCGTGGTTACCTCTCTAGTTGGGTGCCCCAGGTTCTCTGTGAGCCAGGCTGTTAGCTCGGGGCTTTGTCCCGGTACTTGTACTGCACCGTCAAGGTCTGTGTCATCTGTCCTGGACACCCTCACTCCTTTGTTTGAGTTGTACGTCCGGCTGAGGGAAAGACGACAGTGGGACAGTGACTCTTGAGTTTGTTTTTAGTCACTTGTAGCGCGCTCTTAGTTGGGGGTACGGACACCGGTAGTTGACACTGGTCCCCAGCTAGTCCTTTCCAGTGCCTCACTCTAGGGTGCTCCGACCAGAGACCCTAAAGGTTCCAGGCATGGGCCTGCGGTTGTGTGTCCGCAGGAGTGGTGTTTAGTTGGTCTCCACAGTCGTTTGACTTTTCCACGTGGAGCGGCAGCTGGACCTTTCATTCGTGGCTGCAAGACTGAGAGGTAGACCTGTGTTATTTTGTTCGAGTTAGTCACTAGTGTCACGAACCAGTTCACGTCGCTCGTGTGTAGCGGTCTCTACTGTAGCTCGTACACCTGTTTGGGTTTGCCATTTATTTATTGCAGTTGCTTTACGTAGTCGTCAAACGGTGAGTACATTTACAGCTTTAATATCTTGCTTAGTGTTTTATAAATTGATAGCGTAGTCTACTGCTTCCGTACCTGTGTTTTGGTTTGCTCGGTGTTGGGGGAGTTCCCTACTGAGCCAGTGACTAGAGAGGCTCACCCCTACCCCCCCCACAGGTGAGGGTGAGGAGGACGTTTCTTACCGTCGTCCAGTTCGGAGCCGCGTCGCAGTGGTGTTGGACCAGCACCTCCAGCAGTGTAGTTTCTTTTCTCAGTTGTGCTAGTTTACCTCGGGGTATGCCCCAGGCTCCTGTACTTTCTTGTACTTTTGTTGAAATTTGGCTATGTAAATCTTGTACATTATATATGAGTTGGTGAATCATATATGTGATCAGGTGAGTTCCTTTGTGTTTTCACGGACGTGTGTATGATATCCCTTGCGAGGCTTCGGCCCGTTCGTGGGAGGCGGACTCGGATCAAGTTCGTTAGTGGTTTAACGGGCTTGAACGAGGTGTTCCGTCACAATTCACCCCCTCACCTTCCCTCAAGAGTTGCCTCCTTTCCTCTTTTCAAAACCCCAACCCTTTCCTCTCCTCAATCGTTCTCTCACATCCCTTCCCTCTGTTCATCTCCTTTCCTCTTCCTGTCTCCTCCCTTTCCTAGTTCCTCTCCTCCCTTTGCCTCACATCTTCTATGGCTACCCTGTCATGCCCCGACGCGGAATATTGAAATGCGAGGTAGTTGCAAGTAAACGGGTACAGAGCAACTACTAGATATCAAACCATTGCACAATGAATAATACTAAAGAAAATTCTTCTCATTAATAACTTTCAAATATCTAGTTACAACCACTAATATCAGAGCCATTCTATAGGTCCCAATTACATTGAAATAAGTAAAAGACTAAACTCAAACTACTACTATAACTCTAACATAGTACTAAGACACTAGGGTGCTCATAACATCACTCCTGGTCGTTCCCGTCCTCTTGAGTGTATAGTTCATCCTCGGTCTCACCTGAGAACACAACGACAAATAACGCAGGGTGAGCGATAATCCCCAGTAGAACTTAAATCTCAATAGTCAAGCAGGCTTTAAATGATTAATGTATTAAAAGACATAGTAACTAATGATAGAGCGAGCGAGTCAAGTAACATGAGAGATAGCATGATAGCATGTGAACGAAATAGCACAAGTTTCCAAATATAGCACGAGAGTCGAGTATAGCACAAATAGCAAGATGGCCATAGCACAAATAGCACAAAGTATAGCATTAGCACCACGAGTATAGTATAGCACTTTGTTGTCAACGGACAACGAGAGAACATAGCACTTTTTGTCAACGAGAGAATATAGCACTTTTGATTGTCATTTAGATAGTCGAGATAGATAGCACTCGAGTGTAATGCCAAACACTCTGATCATTTAACTCCCATGGGCACTAGCACTTTCAGGCTCACATCCCAGGACCAGATCGGGTCCTTTATATATTGCCAGACATTGGTTATATTGTTTATCTTTAGACAATCAGTCAATGGCCAAATATAAAGTACCAAGAAATAGTTGAGAGCACTAGAGGAATAGACGAGATAGTAGAGTGAACGTGAATAGATGAGCGAGTAGAGTATAGATGAGAGCTAGTGGACATTGCACGTAACACGTCGAGTAAACAAGCGATAGTAACAGTTGCACAACACGCGCACTTGGTGTTGGCAGTCAAGTAGAACTCACGACCCTACCACTGGCCATGTTAAGCACAGGTCCAGAGGTCCGGTGTGATTAAAGGTAAGAGCAAACTTCTAATAGTCGTTTGGATCATGTTGATCCCTAAAGGGTGTAATAGGTGTTAGGGTACAACCGGCTCGTCGACCATGTGGGAATCCATGGATAGAGGAGACTTACGGAGGCCTTGAACATGGATTCACTAGTCCGGCAGAAGGAGTATCCGACAGAGAGTTCGTCCAAGTCAAGAGAGAGTGTGTATATAGAAACAAGTGCTCGACATTTTAGAGGAATTCTAGAACAGTGGAGTGTCGATAACGGTATTCCCAAAACAGTGCGAGAAAATGTAGACAAGTATATATTGAAATATGGCAATTTATTTACATAAATTATAAGATGTATTATGAGTTAATTACATGCCAAGTTAAGCCATAATTGGATGGTTCAAAGTGTGTGCATGTATCATGAAATAATAGCTAGAAATAAGTCATGTGTATGTCTTTTAAAATCATACAAAAGTGTACAATTTATAATAGGTATTTTTACTGTGTTTATGACTATTAAGGAAAGGTACAAACACTGTAGATAGTCAAGACTTGCTGAGACAGGGGGTTTCATGCAAAAACCCAGATCGCGACATACCCTAATGAGGGTCACGACGGGGTCAACTGAGATCGCGACGGGGTCTTGTACAGGTCGCGTCGGGCTCATCGGTTCAGGCAGACAGATCGCAACGAGGTCGTTTGAAGGTCGCGACGGGCTCGTCAGATCGGGCAGCAGATCGCGACGACAGGCCCTATCGCGATCAGATCGCGATAGCAGGCTCTATCGTGATGGCCCTGTGAACGCGGCCTATCGGGCCGTCGCGTTCACAGGGTCTGCGCCCGAGTCCGACAGAGACAAGAACAGTATATTGGATTACGGGCCAGACTTACCCTACTCGACATAGGGTGATTCAGAAAATCATAACTATTTGTTCAAGCGATGAAAAATCATGAATTTGATTTCGTTTTGCTCGTGACAATGCCTACGTTTGGTCGATTTCCTCTTCTAGGGCTAGATCTTAAAGAATGAGAGAGAGAGAGCTTGAGAAGTGCTTCTTCCCACGAAATCTCCTCCTCCTTGGCCTCTCCTCCTGGTCCAACAAGTCTTGGGTACGAGCTAGGGCCGGCCATGGGGGTTTAAAGAGAGTATTTATGCCTCTTGTGTTTCTATTTCCTAATAGGACTCTAATTACTATTTAATTCCGAGATTTCATATTTCTCTCCTCTTTCTAAGCATGCCAATTCAAATTTGGGTTAGGTTGGGACTCAAATTCGTGGCCAACCCATTAGGGTAGGTTTAGAAATTCAAATCTAACTCAAATTAGCTATTTAATGTATTAAATACCCTTTTCTATTTAAGTAATAATTTAGTTACGAATTTAGGATATTTTCCTACTATTTCTCTTTTAAAAATCTTTATTTTGGCCCATAAATTTCTAGTGGGTCCATTTAACAAAACCAATTACTTCTTTTCATTTAATGGATTTTATTTAATTCTCTTTTATTTGATTTTATAATTGCTTCTATTTTATTATTATTAAATTTTTATTTTTTGAAAAAAAAAAAACCAGGTTGCTACATCCTCCCCCTCTTAAAAAGAATTTGGTCCCCAAATTCATATGATCATCCAGGAGAGAATGTCTTACCGAAAAGATCGGGGTAGTTCTGCTTGTTGGTTCCTTCTGGTTCCCATGTGGCTTCTTCCACTCCGCGGTTATTCCATAAGACTTTAACCACGTGGATGGGACGGTTCCTGAGCTGTTGTACCTTCCATTCCAATATCTTGATTGGCCTCTCTTCATACGTCACATCCTTGTTCAATACCAACTGCTCGTGGCGAATGATGTGTGTAGGATCATATACATATTTTCTGAGCATGGAGACATGGAACACATTGTGTAGACATGCCAGATCCGGTGGCAACGTCAGTCGGTATGCAACCTCACCAATCCTTTCGAGTACTTCAAAAGGACCGATAAATCTAGGACTGAGCTTTCCTTTCACACCAAATCTTTGGATTCCATAAGTAGGTGACACCTTTAAGAATACATGATCACCGACTTGAAATTCTACGTCTCACCTTCTTTTTTCGGCATAGCTCTTTTGTCTAGACTGAGCACTCTTAAGCCGGTCTCTAATCACCTGAATGTCCTTTGTGGTTCGTTGTACCATATCCAGGCCTAGCCATTACTGTTCTCCCACCTCATTCCAGCATGCAGGAGATCTACATTTTCTTCCGTAGAGTGCTTCGAATGGTGCCATCTTAATACTCGCCTGATAACTATTGTTATAGGCGAACTTAATAAGGGATAGGTGTTCGTTCCAATATCCTTGGAAGTCTATAGTGCAAACTCTCAACATGTCTTCCACTATTTGGTTGGTTCTTTCAGTTTGCCCATCAGTTTGTGGATGGAATATAGTACTAAAGTTGAGTTTAGTACCCAGTGCACCTTGCAGTCCTTTCCAAAAATGAGATGTGAATCTCGAATCTCGATCTGAGACTATGGATGATGGAACACCATGTAGTCTTACAATCTCTTTGACATATAAGGCAGCTAGTACTACTACCGACCACTTACTTTTTATAGGCAGAAAGTGGGTAGATTTGGTTAGTCGGTCGACGATGACCCATATGGCGTCGAGTCCACCACGAGTCTTGGGTAAACCCATGATGAAGTCCATGCCAATGCTTTCCCATTTCCATTCCGAAATATCTAACGGTCTGAGTACACCAGCAGGGCACATGTGTTCCGCTTTTACTTGTTGGCAAGTAAGGCAGTGTGCGACATGTTCAGCTACCTCTCTCTTCATGTTCGGCCACCAAAACGTTCTTTTCATGTCTTGATACATTTTGGTACCCCCTAGATGAATAGTGTACTTGGTCTTGTGAGCTTCATCCATTAGCTTCCTATTTAGTTCTTTATTATCGGGGACACATGTCCTCCCTTGGAACACCAGTCTTCCATCCTCAGTCATAGCAAAGTCCGGTCTTTCAGTTAAGGTTTTCTTGATGCGAACTAAGAATGGATCATTATCTTGTTGGGTTTTAATCTCTTCCAGTAAGTCGGATTGAATCTTGATATTGGCAATCAAGACTCGATCATCTCTATGTTCAATAGTTAAGTCTAGCCTTGTGAATTGTTCTAGTAGTTGCATCTCGCCAAGGACTAGACTTGAAACAGATGCCATTGGCTTCCTACTAAGAGCATCAGCCACGGCATTACCCTTGCCTGGATGGTATTGGATGTTGAAGTCAAAATCTTTTAGGTATTCTAGCCATCTTCTCCGTCTCATGTTGAGTTCCTTCTGGGAGAATAAGTACTTCAGGCTTTTATGGTCTGAGTAGACAGTGAACTTTTCACCATATAAGTAATGTCTCTAGATCTTCAAGGCAAAGACCACGGCAGCCAACTCAAGATCATGCATAGGGTAATTGACTTCATGAGTCTTCAGTTGTCAAGAAGAGTAGGCGATGACTTTCTCCTTTTACATCAGTACACACCCTAGCCCAATCCCTGAGGCATCGGTGTAGACAGAGAAACCTTTTCCCTCTATTGGCAGTGCGAGAACAGGTGTTGAGGTCAGGCAATCTTTAAGAGTTTGGAAACTTTTCTCACACTCTTTACTCCAGGAGTAGGGATTCTCCTTTCGTGTCAGACGTGTGAGAGGAACGGCGATCTTTGAGAAGTCCTTGATGAACCGCCTATAGTAGCCAGCCAGTCCTAAGAAGCTTCTTATCTTGGTGACGTTGGTTGGTCTCCCCCAATTGAGTACAGCTTTGACTTTGGAGGGATCAACTGAGATGTCGTCCTTTGAGATGACATGGCCCAAGAAGGAAACTTCTTTAAGCCAGAATTCACACTTGCTAAGCTTTGCGTACAGTTTGTTGTCTCGCAAGACTTGCAAGATAATCTTCAGGTGTTCTTCGTGCTCTTCCTTAGTCTTTGAATAAATGAGGATGTCGTCGATGAAGACGACCACGAACTTGTCAAGGTATGGCCGATATATGTTGTTCATGAGTTGCCTAAAGGCTACAGGAGCATTGGTTAGACCAAAAGGCATAACGACGAATTCATAGTGTCCATACCTGCTCCTGAAAGCCATTTTGAAGATATTGTCACCCTTGATCCTCATTTGATGATAGCTAGATCGAAGATCGATCTTGGAGAAATATTGAGCTCTCGATATTTGGTCGAATAGTTCATCGACTCTAGGCAATGGGTATTTGTTCTTGATTGTGAGCTGATAGAGTTGGCGATAGTCGATGCATAGCCTCATCGATCCATCTTTCTTCTTAAGGAATAGCACAGGTGCTCCCCATGGGGAAGTACTTGGTCTAATGAACCCCTTCTCTAATAGCTCCATCAGTTGCGTCTTCAAAACCGGCAGGTGACATCCGGTACGGTTGTCGTGATACCGGGGCAGCTCCAAGGATCAACTCTATGGCGAAGTTGACATCACGTTCTGGGGGAATCCCTGGTAGATCTTCAGGAAACACATCGAGGTAATCCTGGACTATGTGGATGTCTTATATCTTAGAACCCTTCTTTTCCACTATCACGGCCGCAAGGAAAGCAATACAACCTTTCCTTATCATGTTGTGGGCTTTTATGGCAGAGACTAGAGACATCCGTCTCTTATGTCTAATCCCAGATAATGCCAATTTAGGGAAGTCACTAAAGGTAACCTTCCCTTTCTTACAGTCGACACTTGTCCCATAAGCGGACAACCAGTCGGCTCCCAAAATTACATCATAGCCTTCCATGGGCATACACACCAGGTCGGCTTTTAGGTTATGGTCTCCGATCATTACATCGGTAGAGGGAAAGTATTTGTTCAATTTCTCCTTTTCCCCTAGTGGCGTCGTGACAGAGAACTCACAACCCATGGATATAGGTTTTGCAGTTAGGGTATCAGCAAAGTGTTGAGATATAAATGAATGAGTTGCTTTAGTATCAAATAAGACAAATGCTGATAAGGAGAAAACTTGTAGAGTACCTTCTACCACACCACCGTCCATAGCGGGTTCCTCATCATGCAGGGCTTGCAGTCTTCCCTGTTTCTTAGGCGCATTAGGGGGCCTCTCATGTTCTTTCAGTAGCGGGCACTCGGGGATGCGGTGCTCGCGACTCCCGCAGCACAGACATGCACCGACTTTCCTCCAGCATTCGTCAGCAGTGTGACCTGGCTTGTCACAATGCTTGCAGTTGCTTTTCACTAGAGTGTTGGATACGAAGACCTTGGGTTTTCTTTCTTGGCTGGACCCCTCTGTGATGTTGAAGGGACGTTTCTTGCCATTGGTTGGCTTGGCAGATGATGGTCCAGAAGTCATTTCCATTTTCACGAACTTCCCTTTGATACGGTCGGTAAAGTCCATAGCATCTTCCAGCAGCTGAGCTTTCTTCACCATCTCGGCGTAGGTCTGGATGTTGAGAGGTGCTAGTTGGGTAATATAGTGAGGCTTAAGGCCGTTAAGAAAGCACTTAGCCTTCATTCTCTCCGTGTTCATCAGGTGTTCAGCATACCTTGCCAGTCTAGAGAATTGGGCCTCATACTCAGCCACTGTTAGGCTCCTCTGCTTAAGAGCAGCAAATTCTGCAGCCTTCCTTTCTTGCACACGCTCAGAGAAGTATTTGGAATTGAAGGCTTCTTTGAATTCGGCCCAAGTGAACTAACCATTCGCTCGGGTCACTTCCACAGACTCCCACCAAGCGCGGGCATCCTTTTCGAGTTGAAATGTGGCCAACAGCAGCTTATCCGCCGCTGCACATTGCATGACACATTAGATTCTTTCCGTTCCTTTGAGCCAATGCTCGGCTACATCCGGATCTGTGGATCCACTGAACCTAGGCGAGTTCAGACTCTGGAAGTTATGATGCAGGTCGCCTGTACCACGATCGCCACCTCCTTGGGTAGCTTGCACAATTGCGCGCGTCAGTTCTTGGATGGTTTGTTGCATGCCCCTCATTTGAGCACGTTCAGCAGTCATCTTGATTGCTTAGTTCCTACAAAAATAACTTATTGTCATGATATTGATGTGGAATTTATTTTGTGCGTGTGTGAGTTCATTTTAGCTATTTACCCTTGGCTCTAACCACAACTCACATAGGTAGGATAATTGACTCTATTCGAGGTAGGTTAACCTAGATCATCCTATACTTAAGAATAACCTAGGCTCTGATACCACAAAACTGTCACGCCCAGAAGCGGAATATCGGAACACGAGGCAGTTGCAAGTAAACAGGTACAGAGCAAGTACTAGACATCAAACCATTGCACAATGAATAATACTAAAGAAAATTCTTCTCATTAATAACTTTCAAATGTCTAGTTACAACCACTAATATCAGAGTCATTCTATAGGGCCCAATTACATTGAAATAAGTAAAAGGCTGAACTCAAACTACTACTATAACTCTAACATAGAACTAAGACACTAGGGTGCTCATAACATCACTCCTGGTCATTCCCATCCTCTTGAGTGTATAGTTCATCCTCGGTCTCACTTGAGAACATAACGACAAATAACGTAGGGTGAGCGATAACGCCCAGTAGGACTTAAATCTCAATAGTCAAGCAGGCTTTAAATGATTAATGTATTAAAAGACAGAGTAACTAATGATAGAGCGAGCGAGTCAAGTAACATGAGAGATAGCATGATAGCATGTGAACGAAATAGCACAAGTTTCCAAATATAGCACGAGAGTCGAGTATAGCACAAATAGCAAGATGGCCATAGCACAAATAGCACAAAGTATAGCAATAGCACCATGAGTATAGTATAGCACTTTGTTGTCAACGGACAACGAGAGAACATATCACTTTTTGTCAACGAGAGAATATAGCACTTTTGATTGTCATTTAAATAGCCGAGATAGATAGCACTCGAGTGTAATGCCAAACACTCTGATCATTTAACTCCTATGGGCACTAGCACTTTCGGGCGCACATCCTAGGACCAGATCGGGCCCTTTATATATTGCCAGGCATTGGTTATATTGTTTATCTTTAGACAATCAGTCAATGGCCAAATATAGAGTACCAAGAAATAGATGAGAGCACTAGAGGAATAAAAGAGATAGTAGAGTGAATGTGAATAGATGAGCGAGTAGAGTATAGATGAGAGCTAGTGGACATTGCATGTAACACGTCCAGTAAACAAGCGATAATAACAGTTGAACAACACGCGCACTTGGTGTTGGTAGTCAGGTGGAACTCACGACCCTACCACTGGCCATGTTAAGCACAGGTCCAGAGGTCTGGCATGATTAAAGGTAAGAGCGAACTTCTAATAGCCGTTTGGATCATGTTGATCCCTAAAGGGTGTAATAGGTGTTAGGGTACAACCGGCTCGTCGACTACATGGGAATCCATGGACAGAGGAGACTTACGGAGGCTTTGAACAAAGATTCACTAGTCCGACAGAAGGAGTATCTGACGGAGAGTTCGTCCAAGTCAAGAGAGAGTGTGTATATAGAAACAAGTGCTCGACGTTCTAGAGGAATTCTAGAATAGTGGAGCGTCGATAACGGTATTCCCAAAATAGTGCGAGAAAACGTAGACAAGTATATATTGAAATATGGCAATTTAATTACATAAATTACCAGATGTATTATGAGTTAATTACATGCCAAGTTAAGCCATAATTGGATGGTTCAAAGTGTGTGCATGTATCATGAAATCATAGCTAGAAATAAGTCATGTGTATGTCTTTTAAAATCATACAAAAGTGTTCAGTTTATAACAGGTATTTTTACTGTGTTTATGCCTATTAAGGAAGGGTACAAACACTGTAGATAGTCAAGACTTGCTGAGACAAAGGGTTTCATGCAAAAACCCAGATCGCGATATACCCTAATGAGGGTCACGACGGGGTCAATTGAGATCGTTACGGGGTCTTGTACAGGTCACGTCGGGCTCATCGGTTCAGGCAGACAGATCGCGACGGGGTCGTTTGAAGGTCACGACGGGCTCGTCAGATCGGGCAGCAGATCACGACGATAGGCCTTGTCGCGATCAGATCGTGACAGCAGGCTCTGTCGTGACGGCCCTGTGAACGCGGCCTATCGGGCCATCGCGCTCACAGGGTCTGCGCCCGAGTCCGACAGGGACAAGAATAGTATATTGGATTGCGGGCCAGACTTACCCTATTTAACACGGGGTGATTCAAAAAATCATAACTATTTGTATAAAAAATCATGAAACTAGTTGCGAATTGATCTAGACATGCATGGGTACTTACGGTAAATAGGAATTTGAAAACAAACAGGGTTTAGACATGCTTTAAACATGGGTATTCTTGATGAACATGAAACAGTACATAGTTGAGATCAATGATTAAATTCGCAAGATAGGATGAATCAAAATTAGGGCTTTTAGGGGCAAAAGATGCCTAACATGCATCAGCTCCTACAGTAAAAATCTTGTGGCATGGGGTTGAGTAGACAAGGAGAACAAGAATTAAGATGAAGGGTCGGGCTCATGCTAGTTGCAGAACATGAAAAATCAAGAAGAAAATATAGGCTCGATGGAAAAATATGAGACAAGACGGCTTTGAATCCCAAGGTTTAGATCAACCTAGAGGCGAATTTGATTTAGTTTTGCTCGTAAGAATGTCTACCTTTGGTTGATTTCCTCTTCTAGGGCTAGATCTTGAAGAACGAGAGAGAAAGCTTGAGAAGTGCTTCTTCCCACGAAATCTCCTCCTCCTTGGCCTCTCCTCCTGGTTCAACAAGTCTTGGGTACGAGCTAGGGCCGGTCATGGGGGTTTAAAGAGAGTATTTATGCCTCTTGTGTTTCTATTTCCTAATAGGACTCTAATTACTATTTAATTCCGAGATTTCCTATTTCTCTCCTCTTTCTAAGCATGCCAATTCCAATTTGGGTTAGGTTGGGACTCAAATTTGTGGCCAACCCATTAGGGTAGGTTTAGGAATCCAAATCTAACTCAAATTAGCTATTTAATGCATTAAATACCCTTTTTCTATTTACGTAATAATTTAGTTACGAATTTAGGGTATTTTCCTACTATTTCTCTTTTAAAAATCTCTATTTTGGCCCATAAATTTCTAATGGGTCCATTTAACAAAGCTCATTACTTCTGTTCTAGGGCCTGGAGACCCTCTTCGATACCCTGGGCTGGACAACCTGTTACCCAGTTGACAAGCCCAGATGGAGGGGTGAATGGGTCTTTAAAAATTAATCTAGAAGATACCTGTAACTAAAAATATTCACACAAACGTTCTTTGAAGTAAGTTAGTGACTGTTAGTTTAAATATCAAACACACAAAGAACACAATCACACAACACAAGGTTTATCCTGCTTCGGACCTCCTTTCCTTAGGAGTCCTACGTCCAGTCCCTGAGCAACAACTCAGGATTTCACTAACTAGGGTATAGTCCCCCTAAGGACGCTACAACACCCAGCTCAGCTGGTCTTCCTTCACACCCGAAGGGAATAGCAACACCCTGGATACCCCACCAGGTCTTCCTTCACAACCGAAGGGAACAACACCCTAGATACCACACCAGGTCTTCCTTCACAACCGAAGGGAACAACACCCTGGATACCACCAGGTCTTCCTTCACAACCAAAGGGAACAACACAAAGAGAATGAATGAAATTCAAGCCCCTAGATCAAGCTTTTGACAAGCAAGGATCTGAAGCAACTAGAACTGAGAGCAAAGATCTAAACAAGGCACACTCTCAGAATTACACGGGCTCTCTCAAGATTTTCACAAACTAGTGGAGAGCAAAGAGCAAAAACTAAGTGTAATGAAGTTCTTGGCTCTGGACTTCTTCAGAAGAATTTGAATGCTTGAATACGTGATGTCGTTTTCTTCTATTCTTCTGACTTGAATTTATATCTTCAATTTGAAATCTAGACGTTGAAGTGTCCGTTGTCTCTCTTTTGAGTAGTCGTTAGACTGAATGACATCTGGAGTCTTGGAAGCTTCCAGTCAACAGCCTTTGGATCACTTGAGCACGCAAAGAGATGAGATCTTCAGAAATATCCGTTGGCTTCTATTTTGTTTATCGTTGTACCATGAAGCTAGTTCAGAGGTCTGCATAAATGTCAATCTCAAATAGCAGACAGCTAAGCTGTCTCTGATGTCAGTCAACGTCAATAGCAATAGACATGAAAATAGTAATGCCAAATAGCTTAAGTCTAAAAGATGTAATCAGAGTAAGCACGATAAAGGATGATATTGTCTGCATGCATGCAGAGATACGTTCAGATCTCATAAATGCAGAAGTGGCAGAGAGATATCTATGTGGACTTTGACAAGTCAACGCTTTTAAGATGAATAAGATATCAAGATATGAAATTGATGGCTATATGAATTATGAAGTTGTTATGAATACTAACAAGTCATTATAGAGAGCAAATCGTTATGAACACTTATCAAGTCGTTATGAACTCTAAAGAAATCGTTGCGCAAAGCAAATCGTTAAGAATACTAATAAGTCATTATAGAGAGCAAATCGTTATGAACACTTATCAAGTCGTTATGAACTCTAAAGAAATCGTTGCGCAAAGCAAATCGTTATGAATACTAATAAGTCATTATAGAGAGCAAATCGTTACAACAAGCAAGTCGTTGCGAGTTCTAAAGAAATCGTTATGGTACCTTATGAAGTTGTTACAACAAGCAAGTCGTTGCGAGTTCTAAAGAAGTCGTTACGGTAACTTATGAAATCGTTACAACAAGCAAGTCGTTGCGAGTTCTAAAGAAGTCGTTACGGTAACTTATGAAATCGTTACAACAAGCAAGTCGTTGTGAGTTCTAAAGAAGAGGGAGCTGGGGGCTTGGGTGCCAAGAACTCTTCTACCTCTATCTGCACAGACCCACTCTCCAATGGCCCTGATGGCCCTGACCCTTGCTCAGATGGCCCTGGAGGCCCTTCAACCTGATCAGCTGGCCCTGTTGGCCCTACCTCTTCTGGTGCTGCTGCTGCTTTTGGTACTGCTGCTGCTTCTGGTGCTGCTGCTGCTTCTGGTGCTGCTGCTGCTTCTGGTGCTAGCCCTGATGGCCCAGACACATTTTCTCCAGGCTCCTGAGCTTCTGGAGGAGGAGGAGGAGGAGCTTGAACTCCAACTTCCTTGATAATATCTGAGAGCATGCCTTTCATGCTACTCATCTCTTTATTAAACCATTTCATAGCATTTCTGATTTGTCCTAACTCGTTGTTGGCTGAAGCTTGGCTCAGAAATATAGAATTTATATTTGACTGGAGAGTACATAATAGCTCACCTTGCACATTCAGCCTTTCAATCACTAGCTTCAAATTTATGACAATTTTCTACTTGACCTGCCTCTCAAAAGGTGTATCAGCCAGAAGAGGAACTTCAAAGGCAACTTCTTTTCCTTTCTTCTTGCCTTCTTTTGCTGGAGGAGGCTGATCATCATCTGAGCTCGAAGAGCTTGCAATCTCTCCTTCTCTATCATCCAAATTTTGAGAATCTCTATGCCTTTCCTTCTGACCATCAACAACTGGAGTTGTTTCTGCTGAACCTTCTTTTGATAGCTCCCCCTCAATAGGAGCATCTTCTTTATTTGATACTTGCTCCCCCTGAATGGGAGCATCTTCCATTACAGAGTCACCCTGAGCAGCTGGGTGCTCTACCTCTACTTGGACATCTTCCATTGGTTCATCAATGTGGCCTGATGCCACAGCCTCTTCTGCAACTCTGCCACTGGTTTCTGGAGCACTAGAGGTGAAAGGAATCGAATCAATAATGTCTGAAAGAATAGATGCAACCACAGTTGAGGGTAGTGGGTCCTCAACTGAAATAATATCCTCTGGGAGAATATCCTCAATTCTCCTTTCTGTAAAATTTACAGCTAATTCTTCTGGTAATTCTGGAGCTGGTGCTGATATTCTTTCTTCTTCCACTGCAATTTCAGACTGAACTTCTGCTAAAGAGGGGCCTGATGATTCTGTTGCTCCAACTGCTGGAGCTGAAACTGACTCCACTGGCAATTCTGGAATCATATCTGCTGATCCCATCTCCTGATGAACAACTGAGGTGTTGTCGATGATGGCTTCGCCTTCAGCAACAGAAGCCTTGAACCAGACACCATTTTCCACAGAGAAGCCACTCTTCTTTAGGTTCCTGGACCTGATTGCTTGGCCCATTTTCTCTACAACTGCCCCAGAAAGATCAACACCAAAGTGCTTGAAGATCTTGGTAAGTAGATGGGCATAAGGCAGGGACACATTTAACTTACTCTTGGTGTCCCAAATCTGATCTCTGGCAAATTTCATTCTTTCCAACATCACTGCGGCCATATTTATCTCCTTATTTTGAATGGCCCAGTACATCATGTCTGAGTCGGCCTTTGTGCAAGAGGAGAATGTTGCACTTCTGGGAACTAAGATTTGACAGACAATAAAATGAAGGAGGCGGTTGAAAGCAGATAGTTGATTTATATCAAGCTTGTCGTCCCTTAGCTTGAAGCCTGGTCCTACAATTCCCAAACCTTTCACTTGGGCGTCCACAGTGTGAACCCCACTAAATCCAGAAGTCTTCACATCAAACAACATCTTCAGCAACTCAGGGTCTATTCTAATCATGGTTCCCTTCACTGAAGAAACTAGGGACCCATCTTCCTCTGTTCTCATACACACGAAGAAAGCTTTTACCAGGTCCAGATAACTGATCTCCGAAAAGGTGGTAACTCCCGTCCACTGCATCTGATTGATCAAATCTACCACACTGCTCATTCCATTTTTCCTCAGATTAGCAACATCGACTTCTCTATCTCCACAGAGCTTCGTCTTCACAAAGGTAAACCTCTCTTGCTGCTCAGGAGTGAGAAACTCGGCGCTGTAGCCACCCAAACTGCCGGCAATGACTGGTGCGGCCATGGATTCAGGTGGGAAAGTCTCTGGAGGGTTGAAACGGAAGGAGAAGAGAAGGAATCCTCAAGAAATTTTGCGGGAAGGAGGAGGAAGGTTCAAATTTGCAGAGGTTTAAGATATGAGTTGTTAGGGCATCGGCTCATGCGACAGGATGAAAAGGGGAAAGGTAGACGATGAGATACGAATCGTTCTGTCATTGATTTTATGAATAAATTAATGCGTTGTGGAAAGTGAGGCGCCAAAAGGCGGCAAAAGAAGACAAAAGAGTTTGACTATTCAAACCGACTTCAATGAGAGAGCGGTTACAAAGAATAATTTGAATTTCTTTTGCTTAATGCCATGGAGGGAAAAATTACTTAATTCTGAAATTTAATGTGCCAGTTGTAAACAAAACCTTTTTCACAAATTGCACATGCCTAATTCCCTTCTAAGAGATGTGAATATCTCCTCGGGTAAGGCTTTTGTGAAAATGTCTGCTAACTGACCATTTGTATCAATAAAAGATATTTCAATATTACCATTTGCTACATGATCACGAATAAAATGATATCTGACCTCAATATGCTTGGTCCTTGAATGTTGAACTGGATTCTTGGTGAGATTTATGGCACTGGTGTTGTCGCACAACAGTGGGATGGATTTGATGTTTAATCCGAAATCTTCAAGTTGTTGCTTTATCCATAAGAGTTGTGTACAGCAATTTCCAGCAGCTACGTACTCAGCTTCAGCAGTAGATAGTGCTACTGAATTTTGTTTCTTTGAAGACCAAGATATTAAACATCCTGCAAGAAATTGACAACAACCACTGGTGCTTTTTCTATCTAATTTGCATCCAGCATAGTCAGCATCAGAGTAACCTACTAAGTTAATTTCACAATGTTTTGGATACCATAGACCTAAGTCATGAGATCTTGCTAAATATCTAAATATTCTTTTCACAGAAATTAAATGTGATTCTTTAGGATCTGCTTGATACCTAGCACACATGCATACACTAAATAAAATATCAGGTCTACTAGCTGTTAAATAAAGGAGTGAACCTATCATACCTCTGTAGATCTTTTGATCTACTTTCTTACCATCTTTGTCATTGTCCATTCTTGTTGATGTACTCATTGGTGTTGACAGTGGCTTGGTATTTTTGAATCCAAATTTCTTCAAGAGTTCTTTTGTGTACTTTGCTTGACAGATGTGAGTTCCTTCCTTTCCTTGTTTGATTTGTAGTCCAAGGAAGTAATTAAGTTCTCCCATCATGCTCATTTCAAATTCTCCCTGCATCAACTTTTCAAAGTACTTGCAAAGGGATTCACCAGTAGACCCAAAGATAATATCATCTACATAAATTTGGACAAATAGAATGTGTTTGACCTTTGACTTTATGAAAAGAGTACTATCTACTTGACCTCTACTGAAACCATGGTTTAAAAGAAAAGAACTAAGCCTTTCATACCAGGCTCTAGGTGCTTGCTTTAAACCATATAATGCCTTGTGAAGTTTGAAAACATGATTAGGAAATTCTGTGTCATCAAAACCCGGGGGTTGTTCCACATAAACTTCCTCTTTTATAAAACCATTTAAAAATGCGGATTTAACATCCATTTGAAATAGTGTTAAATTCAAAGCAGATGCATATGCAAGTAATATTCTAATGGCCTCAAGTCTAGCTACAGGTGCATAGGTTTCATCGAAATCTATGCCTTCCTCTTGAGAATAGCCTTGAGCTACCAATCTGGCCTTGTTTCTTAAGATTGCACCAGTTTCATCCAGTTTATTTCTGAACACCCATTGGTGCCAATGACTGGATGGTCTGATGGTCTAGGAACAAGTGACCATACTTGGTTTCTCTTGAATTGATTTAATTCATCTTGCATGGCTACTATCCAAGATTCATCAGAAAGAGCTTCATTGACTGTCCTAGGCTCTATTTGAGAAACAAAAGCTAGGTAATCACAAGGAATAACATTACCTCTTGTTTTTACCCCTATGGATGGATCACCAATAATATTCTCAAGTGGGTGATCTTTCTTGTATCTCCACTCCTTTGGAAGATTTTCATGAGTAAGTTCTTCTTGTTGAAGGTCTTCCAGAGGTGGATCATCCTTGTTCTCAATTGATGAGTCTTTTAGTTTCTTGGACAGTTCATATGTTTCCTCATTATCACTATCTACTTCCTTTCTCAAGGAAGGGTTAGTTTCATCAAAAATAACATGTACAGACTGTTCAATCAATAAAGTACGTTTGTTAAATACTCTATAGCCTTTGGGTTTAGAGGTGTACCCCATAAAGATGTCTTCATCTGATTTGGCATCCAACTTACCAATGTCCCTTTTTCCATTGTTGTAAATGAAGCAAGGACATCCAAAAGTCCTGAAGTGGCTGATCTTTGGCTTCTTCCCTTTGAATAGTTCATATGCAGTCTTCTTCAGGATTGGCCTGATCATTACTCGGTTGATAATGTAGCTTGCTGTGTTGACTGCTTCAGCCCAGAAGTATCTTGGCAGATCATATTCTGAGAGCATAGTTCTTGCCATATCTAATAGGGTTCTATTCTTTCTTTCAGCGATACCATTTTGCTGTGGTGTTCTTGGTGCTGAGAAATTATGCTCAATTCCCTGATCATCACAGAATCTAGCAAACTTATCATTCTGAAATTCACCACCATGATCTGATCGGATAGACACAATGCTGAACTTCTGATCTTTCTGAACTTTCTTACTAAAGCTGACGAAGTTTTCAAAGGTGTCATCTTTATGCTCTAAGAATGATACCCATGTGAATCTTGAGTAGTCATCAACTATGGCAAATCCAAAATTCTTTCCTCCAAGACTAGTAGTCCTCGTTGGCCCAAATAGATCCATATGAAGGAGCTCTAAGGGTTTTGAGGTGGTCACCACCGTCTTTGACTTGAAGGAGCCTTTGGTGTGCTTTCCCTTAGCACAAGGTTTACAACACCATCCAATTTTGTACTAACCTTAGGTAGACCTTCCACAAGATTCTTCTTCAGCAGTTTTCTCATGCCATCTATGCTGCAATGTCCTAGTCGTCTGTGCCATAATTCAGTAGATTTATCTTTATTTGCTGCCAGACAAACATTCTGAACCTTGAGTTCTTCAAGATAGAGCATATACAGATTCTTTTCTCTATTAGCTTCAAAGATGACTGCTCCATCCTTCAGTATGCTGCACTTCGACTCTTGAAACTTGATCTGATGGCCTCTGTCACACAGCTGGCTGATGCTAATGAGATTGTGCTTCAATCCCTTGACTAATAACACATCTTCTATGACTGTTTTTCCTTTGTTATTCACAGAGCCACTGCCTATCATGGTTCCTTTCCCATTATCTCCATAAGTGACTGTTCCTTCTTCAGCTTGGAGATGAGAGAATAACTTCTGGTTTCCTGACATGTGCCTTGAGCACCCGCTATCCAAATACCATTTGGATGCTCGAGAGATGTCCTGAAATAAAAACATCAAGTTTTAGGTACCCAAATTCTTTTGGGTCCTGATGGGTTAGTATCATTTATTTTGCCTTTTATTATCCATTTCTTATGTCTTGTTGGGCATGTCGTTATGATATGTCCTAACTTGTTGCAGTGACTACAGCAGGATAATTTGGATACTTTTTCTATATATCTGAAATCAGCTTTGTTTGTTGTATCTTGTTCAGGTACAAATTTTGGTGTTGGATATGTTTTAGGATAAATTATGGTTTCTTCATTATCTGGGGGTGTATATCCTAATCCATTTTTCTTCTTACCTGATCTTCTAGCACCTTTTAATATGAGGGAGTTTTTACCATTAGTGAATTTTTCTAATGTGCTAGATAACTGTATATTTTCTTCTGTTAGTGTTTTGATTTCAGTTTTCGGTTCATTTGAATTTACTTGTTTCTCTAATTTAGTTATTTGTTCATTCTTAGCTTTTAGGTCTTCACATAACAGTTCATTTCTTCTTTTAAGTTCAGTTATTTGACTTTCTAATTGTTCATTTTCTGATTTTAGATCTGAGTTTGTATTTTCTATACAGACTATGTTTTTCTTGCTTACTTTTAATAATTTGGTTACTTCTTTATATTTTTCATATAGTTCGTTGAAAGCCTCTTCTA
The DNA here is from genome assembly GCA_014218235.1 of Colocasia esculenta. Classification (NCBI taxonomy): domain Eukaryota; kingdom Viridiplantae; phylum Streptophyta; class Magnoliopsida; order Alismatales; family Araceae; genus Colocasia; species Colocasia esculenta. The sequence goes on along the minus strand of CM024763.1, from coordinate 97,109,254 downwards.
AACTATCGGAATCTGAATCATTGCATGAATCAAAAGAGGAGTCAGAAGTTACCTTATCTTCAGTATTTGCCATGAAGGCCAAGTTGGCTTTTTCTTCATCACTGCAGGAGCTTGACTCACTGTCTGAGTCGCTACTGTTTTCCCATGCTGCTGCCATCGCCTTCTTCTTGTACTTTCTGAACTTCTTGGAACTGTCCTTCTTCCTGAACTCCGGCTTCTTTAATTTTGGACACTCAGTTTTAATGTGTCCTGGCTTCTTACATTCATAGCAGATGGGTTCTCCTTTCTTCATTTCTTTTCCATCTAGCTTCTTGAATTCCTTGTTCCTTTTGAAGTGCCTTCTACCAGATTGGAATTTCTTCTTCTTAGCCAAAATTCACTGTAATTTTCTAGATAGCATTGCTTCCTCATTCTCACTGTCTGCATCACTTTCACTTTCAGCTGAACTTGCTTCTGGTGAATCTTCTTCAGCTTTTAAGGCGTTGGAGTGCTTCTTTCTGCTAGAGGACTCTCCTAGCCTTTCCATGTTGATCTCATGGGCCATGAGGGACCCAATGAGCTTTTCTACAAACATTCTCTTCAGGTCATTAGCTTCTTCTATTATTGTGACCTTTGGGGTCCATGAGGACGGTAAGGATCTAAGTATCTTCCTCACCATGTCTCACATCTCATAGGTTTTCCCCAGACTAGCTAGTTCATTTGTGATGTCAGTGAACCGGCTGAACATTTGAGTTATGGACTCACCTGACTGTATCTGAAATCTTTCATATTGAGTGACAAGAATGTCGATTCTTGTTTCCTTTACTTTGTTTGTGCCTTTATAAGTAATCCTGAGCTTTTCTCACATTTCCATTGAGGATTTGCAGGCTGAGACTCTGTTGAACTCCTTCTTACTTAGATCACAGCATAAGATGCTCTTTGCTTTGCAATTCAAGGAAATCTTCCTTCTGTCATCATCTGTCCATTGAGCTTTCTCATTTGTGACTAACAGATCACCTTCTTCTACTATGGACCAAATTTGATAGTCGTGCTTTGTAGAAAGTATTCCATTCTGGTCTTCCAGTAAGGATAATCTTCACCATCGAAGAGAGGGGGTCGGTTGACAGACTGACCTTCAAATTTACCTTGGGCTGCCATGGATCTTTACTCTTCAGATCGTTGGATCCTTTCTTTGTCGAAGAGACTCACTCTGATACCACTTGTTGCCCAGTTGACGAGCCCAGAGGGGGGGTGAATGGGTCTTTAAAAATTAATCTAGAAGATACCTGTAACTAAAAACATTCACACAAACGTTCTTCGAAGTAGGTTAGTGACTGTTAGTTTAAATATCAAACACACAAAGAAGACAATCACACAACACAAGGTTTATCCTAGTTCGGACCTCCTTTCCTTAGGAGTCCTACGTCCAGTCCCTAGGCAACAGCTCAGGATTTCACTAACTAGGGTACAGTCCCCCTAAGGACACTACAACACCCAGCTCAGCTGGTCTTCCTTCACACCCGAAGGGAATAGCAACACCCTGGATACCCCACCAGGTCTTCCTTCACAACCAAAGGGAACAACACCCTGGATACCACACCAGGTCTTCCTTCACAACCGAAGGGAACAACACCCTGGATACCACCAGGTCTTCCTTCACAACCGAAGGGAACAACACAAAGAGAATGAATGAAATTCAAGCCCCTAGATCAAGTTTTTGACAAGCAAGGATCTGAAGCAACTAGAACTGAGAGCAAAGATCTAAACAAGGTAGACAGATCGCGACGAGGTCGTTTGAAGGTCACGACGGGCTCGTCAGATCGGGCAGCAGATCACGACGATAGGCCTTGTCGCGATCAGATCGTGACAGCAGGCTCTATCGCGACGGCCCTGTGAATGCGGCCTATCGGGCCAACGCGTTCACAGGGTCTGCGCCCGAGTCCGACAGGGACAAGAATAGTATATTGGATTGCAGGCCAGACTTACCCTATTTAACATGCGGTGATTCAAAAAATCATAACTATTTGTATAAAAAATCTTGAAACTAGTTGCGAATTGATCTAGACATGCATGGGTACTTACAGTAAATAGGAATTTGAAAACAAACAGGGTTTAGACATGCTTTAAACATGGGTACTCATGATAAACATGAAACAGTACATAGTTGAGATCAATGATTAAATTCGCAAGATAGGATGAATCAAAATTAGGGCTTTTAGGGGCAAAAGATGCCTAACATGCATCAGTTCCTACAGTAAAAATCTCGTGGCATGGGGTTGAGTGGACAAGGAGAACAAGAATTATGATGAAGGGTCAGGCTCATGCTAGTTGCAGAACATGAAAAATCAAGAAGAAAATGTAGGCTCGATGGAAAAATATGAGACAAGATGGCTTTGAATCCCAAGGTTTAGATCAACCTAGAGGCGAATTTGATTTAGTTTTGCTCGTAAGAATGTCTACCTTTGGTCAATTTCCTCTTCTAGGGCTAGATCTTGAAGAACGAGAGAGAAAGCTTGAGACTTCTTCCCACGAAATCTCCTCCTCCTTGGCCTCTCCTCCTGGTTCAACAAGTCTTGGGTACGAGCTAGGGCCGGTCATGGGGGTTTAAAGAGAGTATTTATGCCTCTTGTGTTTCTATTTCCTAATAGGACTCTAATTACTATTTAATTCTGAGATTTCCTATTTCTCTCCTCTTTCTAAGCATGCCAATTCCAATTTGGGTTAGGTTGGGACTCAAATTTGTGGCCAACCCATTAGGGTAGGTTTAGGAATCCAAATCTAACTCAAATTAGCTATTTAATGCATTAAATACCCTTTTTCTATTTAAGTAATAATTTAGTTACGAATTTAGGGTATTTTCCTACTATTTCTGTTTTAAAAATCTCTATTTTGGCCCATAAATTTCTAATGGGTCCATTTAACAAAGCCCATTACTTCTGTTCTAGGGCCTGGAGACCCTCTTCGATACCCAGGGCTGGACAACCTGTTGCCCAGTTGACAAGCCCAAAGGGGGGGGGGGGGGTGAATGGGTCTTTAAAAATTAATCTAGAAGATACCTGTAACTAAAAACATTCACACAAACGTTCTTCGAAGTAGGTTAGTGACTGTTAGTTTAAATATCAAACACACAAAGAAGACAATCACACAACACAAGGTTTATCCTGGTTCGGACTTCCTTTCCTTAGGAGTCCTACGTCCAGTCCCTGAGCAACAGCTCAGGATTTCACTAACTAGGGTACAGTCCCCCTAAGGATGCTACAACACCCAGCTCAGCTTGTCTTCCTTCACACCCGAAGGGAATAGCAACACCCTGGATACCCCACCAGGTCTTCCTTCACAACCGAAGGGAACAACACCCTGGATACCACACTAGGTCTTCCTTCACAACCGAAGGGAACAACACCCTGGACACCACCAGGTCTTCCTTCACAACCGAAGGGAACAACACAAAGAGAATGAATAAAATTCAAGCCCCTAGTTCAAGCTTTTGACAAGCAAGGATCTCAAGCAACTAGAACTGAGAGCAAAGATCTAAACAAGGCACACTCTCAGAACTACATGGGCTCTCTCAAGATTTTCACAAACTAGTGGAGAGCAAAGAGCAAAAACTAAGTGGAATGAAGTTCTTGGCTCTGGACTTCTTCAGAAGAATTTGAATGCTTGAATACGTGATGTCTTTTTCTTCTGTTCTTCTGACTTGAATTTATATCTTCAATTTGAAATCTAGACGTTGAAGTGTCCGTTGTCTCTCTTTTGAGTAGTCGTTAGACTGAATGACATCTGGAGTCTTGGAAGCTTCCAGTCAACAGCCTTTTGATCACTTGAGCACGCAAAGAGATGAGATCTTCAGAAATATCCGTTGGCTTCTATTTTGTATAACATTGTACCATGAAGCTAGTTCAGAGGTCTGCACAAATGTCAATCTCAAATAGCAGACAGCTAAGCTGTCTCTGATGTCAGTCAACGTCAGTAGCAATAGACATGAAAATAGTAATGCCAAATAGCTTAAGTCTAAAAGACGTAATCAGAGTAAGCACGATAAAGGATGATATTGTCTGCATGCATGCAGAGATACGTTCAAATCTCATAAATGCAGAAGTGACAGAGAGATATCTATGTGGACTTTTACTAGTCAACGCTTTTAAGATGAATAAGATATCAAGATATGAAATCGATGGCTATATGACTTATGAAGTCGTTATGAATACTAACAAGTCATTATAGAGAGCAAATTGTTATGAACACTTATCAAGTCGTTATGAACTCTAAAGAAATCGTTGCGCAAAGCAAATCGTTATGAATACTAATAAGTCATTATAGAGAGCAAATCGTTATGAACACTTATCAAGTCATTATGAACTCTAAAGAAATCGTTGCGCAAAGCAAATCGTTATGAATACTAATAAGTCATTATAGAGAGCAAATCGTTACAACAAGCAAGTCGTTGCGAGTTCTAAAGAAATCGTTATGGTAACTTATGAAGTCGTTACAACAAGCAAGTCGTTGCGAGTTCTAAAGAAGTCGTTACGGTAACTTATGAAATCATTACAACAAGCAAGTCGTTGCGAGTTCTAAAGAAATCATTACGGTAACTTATGAAATCGTTACAACAAGCAAGTCGTTGCGAGTTCTAAAGAAGTCGTTAGGGTAACTTATGAAATCGTTACAACAAGCAAGTCGTTGCGAGTTTTAAAGAAGTCGTTACGGTAACTTATGAAATCGTTACAACAAGCAAGTCATTGCGAGTTCTAAAGAAATCGTTGCGATAACTTATAGAGTCGTTATGACAGGCAAGTCGTTGCGCTTTCTAAAGAAATCATTGCAATAACTTATAGAGTCGTTATGACAGGCAAGTCATTGCGCTTTCTAAAGAAATCGTTGCGATAACTTATAGAATCGTTATGGCATCGATTTGTTTGAAACAGTATGACTTTTCAGCCTTATGTGGAAATCATTGTGAACTTCAACAGAAGTCGATATGGACTTAGAGAAATATCATGTTGAAAAGATTAAAGCTTCAGAGAAGTAATGCATACCTTTATTGGCTTGTTTGACCTTGGTATTTTTCCTGTACTTAAGACTTATGAAATATTCATTAGATATAATTGATAAACTTTTGTTTGGTTTTGTTAATCATCAAAATATATATATATATGTAATTAATTAAAATTACATGGGGACAGACTGGTCATCACAACCTTCCTGTAGTCCCAGAAGCAGTACTCCCCAACTGCTGTGACTGAGTTCTTCAACAATCTGGGGATGACTGCAACTGGAGATCTCTACTCATCTGTCAAACGTACAGCCTTCCACATCACTACCAACCGTCTTAGTCATGCCTTATAGATTCCGAACTCAGGGGCAGATATTCTTTTGACCCATCTTGATGCCTCTGAGTATTTCACACTCATCACCCAACAACCATATGACTCCACCAAAGAATTTGTGAAACTCAATGCCAATACCTTCCCCCACTCCACCGCATGATTCACCACATTTTCACTACTCTCAGCGCACCTAAAGATGGAAGTCGGGAACTTGTGACCGAAGTCCACAAGAACCTATTCCACTTCTTCCTCCAGGACCAGTAGATCAATCTGCCAATATCATGCTTGACCTCATCAAGCAATGCTTACAAACTCCAAAGAAGTCAATGCCTTATTTTTGTCCAATCACCTCCCTTCTGTCCTTCATTGGCATCCAACTCACTCTGGGTGAGATTGTCACCCTCAAGACCCGGAATGCATATGATATCACCACTGCCCATCAGATGGGCTACAAGATGGTTGATGGGAGAGTCACCCGGACTCTCAAGGGACAAGAGCCGGAAGCAGAGGAAGATACTAAAGATGATGAGGAAAGTGAAGCGGACTCACATCCGGACCCAATGGATGTCCAAGGTGGTGATGAAGGTCTTCCTACTGAACAAGTTCCACAGGTTGCTCCTCAAGACATTCGGGATTTTATGGCAGATCAAATGACTCAACTGACTCAGCACTTCAATGCCTGATTTGATCAGCTCATTGTGCACGTCAACACTCGGATGGATGCACTTGCGGATGCTCATGCTCAGATCCAGCAGCAGCTTGCCCAACTCACAAATGACTTTTATGGATTTTGTCATCCCACTCCTCCTCAGAATGACGAGGTTTAGAGTGTCTAGGGTGTAGTTCCTTTTTTCCTAGTTTGGGTTCATGGGTTGTTAGTCATGTTATCTTTGTCTTTCCATTTTGTTTTTGCAATGTACTGGATGCTCATGTACTGTGTGCATCATGTTATATCAATGCAATCACAGTTTCTTTCTTCTATCCATTCGTGCATGACTTATCTTTTTGAATGTTGTCAAAAAGGGGGAGAACATCAATTGTGTTTTTGTCATCATCAAAAAGGGGGAGAATGTTGAGCTATGATTTGTATAATGATTGACTTAATGTTTGGATGCTTTCATGTTTTTGATAATGACATAATTGATGTTGAGAAGACATGATCAAATGAGATAACTCTATGACCATATATGCCTTCATGATATCTTACTTGAAGTGTCTTTTATGTAGGTGAGAATGAAAGTACAAGACAAGAAGCAAAACTCAAGTGCAAAAGAACTGGAAAAATATAAGAAGTACTCAGTTGTCGATAGGCCTGAATCCATCTGTCAATAGCCAGTGAAGACAGTGAGCAGACAAGCTTCTAGAAAACAAGAAAATTCAGTAGCTGTCGACAGATAAGGTTCATCTGTCAACAGATCAATTCAACCGGTCGACAGCCAGAGGTCGCCTGTCGACAGCCCAGCCTCCCAGCCAGAAACATGGTTCTGGAAGCCAGGATTGATGTAGTAGATGTCGACAGCCAGAAGGCATCTGTCAATAGCCGCAGTTTAAGTCACAACATGTGACAGACATGTGATCTATGTTAGGGTGTTCTCTTCTCTCACGATTCTCAAGACTTGGACACACCTATATATAGATCTCTTGGACCTATTTTCGGAGTAAGAAGCCTCCACACCAAACCCTAAGCAAAGAACAAGAAGAAGAAGGCTTTCTCTGCTCCTCTGCTTCAAGTCTCCAGGCTGTTCAAAGTGAGATCCGTCTCATACGAGGATTTGAAGCAAATTCATCCTCAAGTCAAGCTTTGTCATCATCATCTGATCTTCGTCGACGTGAAGCTTAAGTTCATCTGGACGAACAAGCTGAAGAGTTCAACCATCGGATTTGTTCTTCAACTCTGAACCCTTCTTTCACTTTACTTTCCATCACTTGCGTGAGTGTTGTTGGTTTGAGCATTCCTTGTGCTCAACCCAAGTGTGTGTGATTGATCTGAGAGCGTGCTTGTCTCAGACATCGTGTGTGTGTTCGTGTTTGGGTCGAACTTGCTTGATAAGTAGTTTATCGTGTGTGTGTGTGTGAACGATGGACGTAGGATACACGAGTTGTGTAGTCCGAACCACCTTAAATCCTCGTGTTTTGTGATTTGCATGATCTGACGTTAGATGTATGCTAGGCACGATCATTTGTTCACACACTCGTCATACTGCCAATCTCCTAAGCGCACCCTACACACACATCAAAGTTCACATTTGATCCATATCAGTTTGAGTTTTTCTAAAGTCAATCTTAATCTCAAAAAGAAGGTCAACTTGTGTTATTTAGTAGTAATCTATTCAACCCCCCTTCTAGATTACTGCTTTAGGTAATTCCACACACCCTTCAGTTAGATTAGATGAGCAGAGGTTTGAAATAATGTAGATACTCCATTTATTAATAAGGATCTTTACAAATATATTACAAAGGTAATCGAAATGAAATAGAATTAATAGATGTGAAACCAGATAAAATTCTGTTAACTATAGACTTCGACTATACTGAAGTCGGAGTGGAACTTCGACTGTTGTGTTTTGTTCACAAGTTGGAGTTTCACTTCAACTTCCAAGAGTTAGAGTTGAACTTCGACTGTTGTGACTTATTCACAATTCAGAGTTCGACTTCAACTATTGTGATTTGTTCACAAGTCAGAATCTCACTTCGACTTCAAGGAGTTGGAGTTCGACTTCGATTGTTTTGATTTGTTCACAATTCAGAGACTCACTTCGACTTCTAGAAGTCAGAGTTGGACTTCGACTGTTGTGATTGTTCACAAGTTGGACTTTTTACTTCGACTTCTTAGAGTCACAGTCTACAAGAAGTATAAATTGTGGACTTAGAAAAAATTGTATCGATGGTAATTAAGCAAGTGTAGACTAGTGAGTATATGTGTGATGACATATACTGTCTATTATTAATGGTATAGTATAATACACTTATGTCTCTAGTAACTTGACTTTTTAATAATTAGATGAATTTGTTTGTTTCCTAAATGGTATATGATTTTGCCATATTCAAAAATATTTAAGTAAAAATATTTGCAAAATAGTTGCACAACAGTTGTCATGTTGTGACAAATTTGGAGGCGGGTTCTACGACAGGGGGAAAATATAGTTGATTTGTTTCTACATATTTTCTCCTTGGCAAGGTCTTGTTTTTATTTTTAAACACTAGACTATTGTGTGGGTATGTGCTTGGTTTGCCAAGCACGTGTTTGTGCCTGTGGGCGGTGTGATAGTGCATCATCGTGTGGAGAGTTTTTTTCTGTGTGTATAGTTAGGCACTATTGAGCACGTGTGTTTGTAGATTGTAAGACATCAACAATCTAGCGTGTGATTAGGCCTCACGAACATGAGGGGTAGATATAGGTTGCGTACCTAGTGTAGCCAAACTACCTAAAAAACATGTGTGCTCTTTTTGTGGTTTGCCGCCTTTTCTTCTACCACTGTTCTACGTGTGCATAAGATAATTGGATTCGTTCTAAAATCTTAAGTGTTTCCATTGTGTGTTTTTGTGTCTAAGTTTAAATTCTACTTAGAAAATTGAAATTAAAAAATATTGTGTGTCTAATTAAAAATTGGCCTAATCAATTCACCCCCCCCCCTCTTAATTAGCTGGTGTACTTGGGATTTCAGAACACCTTTGCCTAGGGTTTTTTTTTGCAATTCCTCCTCTTTCCACACCATGTCTAGGAAGTCTCCAACCACAGTATGGGTCGGCTAAAGAAAGATTTTGAAGTGTATTTAAAGGGGTTAGGGTTTAAGAGTCCCATTGTGACTCAAACTTGCCTAGTTTTTTTATTTTGATGATTTCTCACCAAATTTGGAGTCTTCTAGCCCTAATTATACTAGGATTTTGATGGGCTTGTTGGGCTATGGTTTAGGCAGGATTTTAGCCTCATTAATCTTTGTATTTAAGCTTATTTAGCCAAATCTAGTTATGGGTAATTAGACATTCCAATTTTATAGTGTTTTCCTCTTAAACTCTTTTTAAATATTTTCTTTGGCCCATTTGCATTCAGACAGTCTGCATACAAATTATTTATTAAACTTTGATTTCTTGCTTATTAATTTATTTTTAAAAAAGTTTACATTTAGATCCTTCTCTCATTCATCTATGATCATATGGGAGATTTGTTATCCTTTAAAGGTGACAAAAAGTTCTCGCACTATAGGTTTTTATCAATTTTGTGTCCAATTTTGAACACTGACAATGATGCAATTTTAAGATATCTTGCTTCTGCTACTTCTGTAGGATCGAGAAAAGATGTGGGCAAGATCTAGAAGGGGGGGGGGGGTTGAATAGATCTAGGCCAACTAATGCGGAAGCTTAACCAATTTAGAAAAACTCTTGAATCAGAGACAAATTGAAAATAGATTTCACAGATCTGAAGAGTGATTAAGTGGATTGTGCAATCAGAGTGAGTGAACAAGTCAATTAGATATGAATTCGAAAGATCCTATGCATGCATCTAACGCAAATAAAATTCAAACCACAATCAAACCACTGCACAGAGAATTTTAGGTGGTTCGGAAATCACACCATGTGATTCCTACATCCACCCCTCACACAGTGAGGATCCACTAACAAACTTGGGTACACCACACCCACTGGAGCCTGACAACTCCAACAACCTGAGTTTACAACTCACACAACCTCTAGAGCAAGACTACTCTAGAAACCTGAGCAAGACTGCTCAACCACAACCTGAGTATACGACTCAGAAACCACTGAGCACAAAGGCTCACAAACAACTTGCTAGAAAGAAATACAAGATTCAGATCCTCTAGCAATAGGTCTGATCTATCAAGAGTTAATTCATGAGACTTATGCAACAACTCATGCACAATCTCAGAATCACTCAGAAGAGAAAAGGGAAAATGAAGAATTGCATGAATGATCTCTTCTCTTCAGATGTACTCCCTTGTAGAAGGTCGAATTGTGAAGAATCTTGAATCCTTGAAGTCCCTGGCCGATACTCTGCACTTTGAGCTTTGGGATCTTTCTTGAAGTCTTCTCAATCGACTGCTTCCACTTGATCTGCTTCCTTGAAGTGATCCAATTGCATCTTCAGTAATCAAACTCCACTTCTCATGCTTGGACAGATGAGAATTGGATTGAGGAATCACCAGGAGATCAAGAACAGGGAGGAGAACTCTTCTTGCCGCCAAAAGGATTTCTGGAGGGCTCTGAAAAGGGTTATCTCTGATTGGATGGCCAAAAGGAGGGTATTTATACCCCAAATAGTCCAAATGTACCCTTGGGGGTCGTGGGCACATGATCCAAGGCTGATCCAGCAATTCCCTAGGGTGCCACGTGTCCAGGAGAGACTTTAAGTCATAAAGTTTTCGGAGTGTGTCGACCTGACTTGGTCTAGTGTCGACACACTGTCCCAGACTGGTAGATTGACTTCCCTGGGAGAGGTCTCTAGTGTCGACACTACTTCATCTCGTGTCGACACACAGGTGAATACTGCAAAACAGGCCTTCTGGGAGAAGTCTCTAGTGTCGACACCATCTGGCTTAGTGTCGACACACTGTCCAGGCCTGTTGAGAGGGCTCACTGGGAACTGGGTCTAGTGTCGACCTGACTTGATCTAGTGTCGACACTACTTGACCATTTCTTCATCTTTTGGCTTAGGGCTTGGAGCATTGTGTCAACACCAGCATGGGGTGTGTCGACACTACCTTTGAAGAAATTGTATGTCCCTGAGAAATAAACATATAAATCTTTAGTCCATTGATTTATCATGAATATAAATGATAAATATGTTTGGAAACATGCTTTTTTAAATGTGGTCATAACATGTGTGATCTAACATGTTCCAATTATTGTGCATTAAAATCACACCTTGTCATCATCAAAATATGAGGGGAAAAGAATTGTCTTCACACTCAACTCAACAATCTCCCCCTTTTTGATGATGGCAACATTAAGTTCATATGAAAATTCAAGGTTTCAATGAAATGTGATTTTAAGCTTTTTAGTTACTCAATCACTCAATTTGAAAGACATTGATAAACATTGAGCTATGTTTCATTTCCTTTTATTTATTCACACTTGACAAAGACCTTTGAAAATATTTTAGTAACATTTGAAATTTGCACACATTAGAGACACATTGTTACTAATGAACATTTTCACAAAAGGCCAAGCAGCTTGACAAGCATCCATTCATTCATGACACTCATTCAGAATTCAATCACATTCAAGAAAAAGATGTTTCTTTTCATTTCATCCAACAAAAGTCATTTCATTCAAAAAGATATGTGCTTTACAATCATCAAAAGGAGACATTTCAGATAAGCTTTACAATCATCCAAATAGAAAAACATCATTCCAAAAGAAACTTTCTATCTTTCTCCCCCTTTGACATCATCAAAATAAGAAACATTATGCAGGAGGAGGAGGAGGAATAGGAAGTAGAATGGCTTCAATGGACTTAAGTCTGGAGTCCATAGTATGAAGGCTTGCATGAAGTTGCTTCTGCATGGTGATAGTCTAGTGTGGACAATCTCTTCTAGGCATTGACTATTATCAGATAAGGTGTACTGAAGAGATGACAAGTCAACTGAAAGTGTTGTGCACTAGAAGATGAACTTCCAAGTCCATACTTGTTGATGTTCTTCAGCTCCTTCTTGAGATCAGTCATTTCACTGTCAATGTGTGCTGACAGATTCTTCATACTTTCCAAGTCGTCAACCAAATGAGCAAATGATAATCTGGTCTTGGAAATCTGAGTCAGTGTCTCCTTGGTGTTGAATACATCAGCCTGGGAATTTGCCAAAATTCCCTGAAGGACCATTTCCAACTTATCTTGGTGTTCTTTCAGCTCAATAGAAGTATCTGCCAGGGTTCCAATCAACCTATTAAACCTTTGGACTGCATGGTCTGAGGATACTTTTTGCTCAATGAATTTTGCAGACATTGTATTCTCCAACCTCTGTACCTTCAATTCAAAACTCTCTGTCATGTGCTGAATAGAAGTGTTGAAGGCATCAAATTTGTCATTCAGAAATGAGTATAATTCTGGTGGTACAGAAGGTCCACCAAAAGCATAGGAGGTTTGAACTTGAGGTTGGGGAGTGAAAGTAGGAGTATCCTGGGCAAGATGTGTGGGTGAAGAATTGTGAAATGGAGGAGTTAGAGGTGCATCTTGGGGTAGTTGAAGTTCAGGTTCAATGTGAGACTGATCCTCAGGGGCTAGAGGTTGTTCCTCTGGAATTTGAGGCTGGTCCTCAGGAGCTTGAGGCTGGTCCTCATTAGCTGGAGGCTGGTCCTCAGGAGGTGGTATCACTGCCTCTGGAGCCTCAGGAACTGGGGCCTCAACAACTACTGGCCCTCTCCTCACTTGGTCACCCTCAAGCCTGGATCCCATAAACTTTTGAACATGCTTGAAACAGTAGATGTTGGATTTGGGAATCGACTGAGATTTCTCATTAACTAGAGACACACCAAAATGCTTGAAGACTGGAGTCAAATGGGCAGCATAGGGAAGAGACCTATGGAGGTCTTTCCTGGTTGTCTCAGAGATGATTTGGTACATTATGACATGGAGATTGACCTTTATATCCTTTTTCATGCAATATAACACAAATCTTTGAATATCTGTGAGTCTATCCCTGCCACCACCTTGAGGTGTTATGATAGTGGTGAGAATGTGATGGATAAGTCTCAACACAGGTGGAAAAGTGTTTGTGTTGAACTTGGTGACATGTGTCTGCTTGGGATCAGACTCATCAGCTTGCAATCCAGTCAAGATATTGTAAGCTTCATGAAGGTCAAACTCAAAATTGTGGTAATCGGCTCCTTCATCTGGAATTTTAAAGAGGGTGGCTGCTACAGCTGTGGGCATATCAATCACAACACCTTTGACCTCTGATTTATAACTGACATCAGTGCATTCCAAATTCATGTAGAATTCTTGGACAAGACGAGGATAAATGATCCGAAATTCAGAGATAAAAGGTAACCAAGTCTGAAATGAGAAGAAACTGTGAATTTTTGGAAATGCAGCTGCTAACTGAGTATCCGCCAAATCAACTGCCCTAGGTTTCAAAATCATCTTCCCTTTACTAACCGACTTGGAAGGGGTGGCCTCAGAAGATGAGGAGGATGATTCCTCAGAAGCGTCAGGAGAAGAGACCAAAATCCGATGTCTAGGGTTTGTGGACCCCCTACCTCGAACAGAAGATGTTCTACCTCTCTTGGCAGAGGAAGGAGATGCAGAGGAAGGCCCTGGCTGCTCTGCAGGGTCATGGTGCCTCTTGGTTCTCCTCTCAGTAGGAGGTGCTTCTTCCGCCGGAATGGGCCGAGCTGTGGCCCTGGACCTTGCTCCACAGCGAGGGGCTTGCTTGGGTGCCATGGAAGCAAGAGTGGAAGAGCAAAGGATGGAGAGGAAGGAATGAAAGGAAGAAGACAAGGATGGGTTGGAGGAGGGAAGAAGGTGGAAGGTTGCCGGAGTGGGGAACGGGGTCGACCTGCATAGAAAAAGGGTTTCGAAGGTGCAATGTTCCGCAGGAACAGGAAAAACCTTAACCGGCGCCCACGCCTTGAATCACCCTGGGAGGGGTATGTGTCGACACTAGAAGAGATTAGTGTCGACCTGGCTGAAGAGTGTGTCGACACTAGATGGGGTAGTGTCGACCTGGCTTGATGAAAAATTGAGATGTGAAAATGGGAAATTTTGGTGAGCTTGGGAACACCTTTAAAATGATAAATAATGGGTGGAATTAAAATTTCAAGGATTTTTAAGAGGCTTAAAAATTCATTTGTCATATTTTTCAGAATTTCAACACAATTCAAGTTTTACACAACATCCAACATGATATGATCATTCAGTGACTTGAGCCAATAAAATGATAATTTGAGGGATATAATAATCCAACAATCAACTACAAACTACCATATTCTTCAAATTCAAAGAAATAAAAAATCTTTTAGAGTGAAATCAAGTGTGTTGAAAGTAAACAAGTTTTTGTAAAAACAACTTGATGATGGATAGGGATGATTCTTTTAAACAATTCTCCTTTGATAGACATTTTGTTTTGAATCAGACTATCAAATGTGATAAATCTTGTTCACTCAAGAACTAATTTTTTACACACTAAAGTCCCTAGGATACTAAAGATTTACCTATTATCAAGTCTCAAGGGGTAAATGATGACCTTTTGACATGAAAATATACGTTTATCAAACGCCAATATTTCCAGTTACTCAGTCATCATCAAAAAAGTAATATTTTTTTTAAGTATTTGATTTTGAACCCCTTTGAACAGAGATAGCAATAATGCCTCATGACATACATGGCACTTCATTCATGTGAAGGTGTGTAGTTTCTCAGCATATGTGCCATTGCTCTGTTGAATTATGAGTTTTTGGAGAGTTTTGTAAGATTGAAATCATTTATATCCAACATCAGTTGCAAACAAAGAAATGTTTAAATTCAAACACATTATCTTTCAATCTTTGAAAGAATTTGAATTTCTGCAGTTTTGAAGAATATAGATGAGAGTTGACAAAAAAATATAGTAGATCACTCAAAGAATCATTTTGAGTCTCTAGTCATCTAAATGAGGACATCATGCAAGGAAATTGATGTAATTCAAGAAGAGTGTTAAATTTTCAAAAGAAATGACTTGTGAATTCTCTAGCTCCCCTGAGATGATGATTCCAACCACTTTTCATCAACCTAAAGATATGCAAGCATTTTGAAATCAGTAATGATTCTCTTTGAACAACAAAAGCTCCCCCTCAACAATTGCATTTTCATTTCTTGGTACTTGGCGGAGACACATACTCTCGCATAGTGAAAGTGTCCAGACAAGCATAACTTGTCCTTCTCCAAGTCACCATTTGATATACCAAGAAATTCAACACAATGTGAGTGAAGAATCCATTGTCAAAAAGAAATGAAGTGAAATGGAGAGAGATAAAAGGGTGATGATGATACTAAGAACTCCCCCTCAGAAAATGCCTAACACTCAACCCAAAACCCAATGAGAGAGATCAAGAAAATGGACATTTACAAAGGCCAAGCTCTCTCCTCAAAGATGAGAATCTACTGTCAGGAAGAGGTTTGGTGAAGATGTCAGCAATTTATTTTTCGGTTTCTATGAAGTGGAGTTCAAAGGATTTCTTTGCTACTCATCTATCAAGAAATGATGCCTAATTTCAATATGTTTTGTTCTTGAATGCTGAATTGGGTTTTTAGACAGATTTATGGCACTTGTGTTATCACATAGAATGGGAACACAACTAACTCTTGGTTATAATCAAGAAGTTGGTGTTCACCCAAAGAATTTGAGTTCCACATCTACCTGCTGCAACATACTCAGCCTCTGCAGTTGATAGAGCAACTGAGTGTTGCTTCTTAGAAGCCCAAGAGATTAGGCACCCACCTAAGTATAACACAAGCCACTTGTGCTTTTTCTATTAATTTACATCCAGCATAATCAGCATCACAATAGGCAATCAAATCTAACTTGCAACCAGCAGGATACCAAATTCCAATATCACATGTTCCAACAAGATACTTGAAAATTCTTTTTAACAGCTAACATGTGACTTTTCTTAGGATTTGATTGAAATCTAGCACACAACACACACTAAACTGAATATCAGGTCTAGAAGTTGTAAGATAGAGTAGAGAACCAATCATACCTCTGTATGTCTTTGGGTCTACTGACTTACCAAATGAGTCTTCTTCTAGCTTAGCATTGATTGCAATGGGTGTGTTTGAATGCTTGAGGTTCTGGAAGTCAAACCTTTTCAGAAGTTCTTTGACATACTTGGTTTGACTGATGAAGATTCCCTCATGTGTTTGGTTAACCTGCAATCCCAAGAAAAACTGTAAGTCTCCCATTAAGCTCATTTCAAATTCAGTTTTCATTTGATTTGAAAATCAGTACACAGGCTTTTATTGGTTGATCCAAATATTATGTCATCAACATAAATTTGGACTGCAATTATTATTTATTAACTATTTTTGTGAACAATGTTTGATCAACATTTCTCTAGAATATCCTTTTTCAAGCAAAAAGGAACTCAAACGGTCATACCAAGCTCTTGGAGCTGTTTAAGACCATAGAGAGCCTTATGAAGCTTGAAAATGATTAGGATGTTTTTCATTTTCAAATCCTGGAGGTTGTTCAACAAAAACTTTTTCCTATGTATCCATTTAGAAAGCACTTTGACATCCATTTGATAAACTTTAAATTTCATGGAGAATGCAAAAGCAAGGAAAATTCTACAGCTTCTAGTCTAGCTACAGGGAATATGATTCTCAAATCAATTCCAAATTCTTGATTGTACCCCTTTGCAACTAGCCTAGCTTTATTTCTAATGACTTGACCATTTCATTCAATTTTTTCTGAAAACCCATCTAGTGCCAATGACTGTTTGGTCACTAGGTCTAGGTACTAATCCTTATACTTGATTTCTTTCAAATTGATGAAGTTCATCATTCATTGCATTGATCCAATCAGAAATTAATAAAGCTTCATCAATTGACTTTGGTTCAATTTGGGAAATTAGAGCTAGTGGGTCTTCATCAATAACATGCAGAAATGATGATCTAGTCCTAACTCTATCATGCAAATTGCCAACCACATTTTCCAATGGGTGGTCTCTCAAAATCTAGGCTCAGAATTACCTGTTGAGGGGTACTTAAATCTGGAACAACATTACCTGATCCACTTAAAGATGGTGATTGGATGTTCAAGTTCTCACAATGTCTTCAAGTTCCTCAACAGTTGGTGAAGAGTCCACAATGAAATCATCTCTTCACTGTCTTGTCTTTCCTGCAAATTTAGAAACTATTAGTTGAAAAGGAATCATCAAAGATAACATGTGGAGACTCTTCAACATTTTTTTTTTGAGAGAGTAACTCTAAAAGCTCTTGACACTTTAGAATAGCAAGAAAGATGGCTTCCTGACTCTTAGCATCAAACTTGTCAGATTTTCTTATTATTGTTATGTACAAAAGCATTTACACCCAAAGGTTTTGAAAGTAAGTACAGTTGGCTTTTTGTTTTTCACAATTCATAGGGAATTTTCTAATTTTTGGTCTGATCAATGCTCTATTTAGAATGTGATTTGATGTGTTTACAGCTTCAACCCAGAAGGATTTGGGCAAATTGCTTTCTAAGAGCATGGATCTAGCCATTTCCACAAGAGTTCAATTCTTTCTTTCCACAACTCCATTTTATTCTGGAGTTCTTGGTGAAGAAAACTTGTGAAATATGTGAAGTTCAGCAGCACATAAATCAGAAAAGGATTTGTTTTCAAACTCACCCCCATGATCAGTCAAAATGTTTTTGATTTTATATGAATAATTTGTTAAGGCAGTGGTACAGAAATTCCTGAACTCAAGGCAGTATCACTTTTGTGGGACAAGAAATAACCCAAGTAAATCTGGTAAAATCATCAATGATCACAAACCCATATCTCTTGCCACTTAGACTTAGAATTCTTGTTGGGCCAAGAGGGTCATGTGAAGTAATTCTAGTGGCCTAGATGTGAGTACCTCATTGAAAGTTTTAAAAGATTTCCTGGTTTGTTTTCCTTGGGCACAAATCCCACAAACTTGATTTTCAATATTAGAAAAAGATTCAGGAAGACCCTTAACCAAATTCAGCCTTAACAATTTATTCATGTTCTGAAACTTGCATGGCCAAGTCTTTTGTGCCAAGTCCATGCAATTTTCTTTATTAGCAACAAAGCAAGATTTCAGAAAAGTTTTTATTGAGGTTGATCATGTAAACATTGTTTTCCCTTTTCCACAAAATTTTATTTATCAGTGATGAGTAAATTATCTTACAGAAATCAGATTCAAACACAACTTGTGACCTTTGTCACATAGTTGACTGATGCTCAGCAAATTGTAATTTAACCCATCAACTAACAAAACATTATCAACAGAGTTTGAGGAAGATTGACCAACCTTTCCAATCCAATGATCTTTCCTTTATTTTTACCTCCAAAAGTTACTGAACCTCCCTCCTTCTCAATCAGGAATGAAAATTTAGCTTTGTCTCCAGTCATGTTCGTGAAACACCCACTGTCAAGGAACCACACATTTGAATTGGGTGCACGACCTTCCTGCAAAATCAATCAGTGGAGAGAAGATTTGGTACCCAAACAGTGTTGGGACCATCATCAGAATGTTTGAACATAGTCATCAAATCTTTTCTCACCCAAATTTGATTTGTTTTTTATTTTTGTTTTATACAGTGGTGTTCTCTGTCTTTTTCAATTTTTCTTTCCCTAGGAATGAAAACACCAGTGTTTTTGGTTTCAGTAGGAGGGGAGTTTTTCATTTGAACATGAGAGTTTAGATGAGGAGGTGGAATCCAAGGATTTTGTTGGTACACCAAAAAATTGGATAGAAGAATTAAGGATGATACCAACATGGTTATGATACCATTGGTTCCAAGAATTGATATGATGTCTTGGAGGTCAAGGTTTTTTATGAATGCTTCCTTGGATTTTTTCTTATTTTTCAAGTTTTATTTGAATTTTTGTTTTTGGTTTGTGTTGTTGATGTTGAGCAGGCGACCTTTCCTGATGGTGTCGACACAGCAGCACAAAATCCTTCTTCTTGTGGACTGGTGTCGACCTGTCAGGTAACTGTGTCGACCTGGTTGACTTCTTTTTGTTCTTGTTTTTGGAATTTTTGTGTTTGTTTGATGTTTGTTTAATTTCAGTGTTCTCAAGACTAGGATCTTTGACAAATTTAATCAATGGTGCTTTATCCTTTTTCTCACCAGATTATCTTTCTTGAATTTTGCTTATTGAATCCTAGTCCATGAGAAATTGATTTCATTTTAGCTCCCAGCAAGGCCTCCAAATTGTCTTTACCTTTTGTGAAGGTTTCAATGACTTCCTTTTCTTTTAGCTGGTTTTCCAAGGTTTTGATTCTTCATCCTTTTGTGGTTATCTTTGTTTTCCATTTTCAGCTTTTCAGACAGTTCTTTGAATTCATGGGTGGCCTTTTGAGAGGCAAGCTAAGCTCATCAATTAAGTTCAGGAGATTTTCTTTTTCTTCATTAAGTTCAGCTACCTCATTTTCTAATTCGCAAATTCTTTGTTTAAGGAATAGTTATTCATGATGTTTTCCATTTTCTTTTTGAGAGCTTGTGTTTTCTTTTATTACAGAGTATTTTTCAACAACTCAGCATAAGCATCTTGCCAGTCCTCAATTGAATAGTCTTCGAAAGATGTACTTATCTTTCCATCTGAACTTCGCATGAAGCAGTTTCCTCACTCTCAGAACTTGAGGATTTTTTTCTTCTTACTTCTCACTTGAGTCTTCATCAGACCAATGGCTACCATGGCCTTTGGCTTCTTGAACTTGTGAATCTTTTGTGTTTCTCCTTCTTGTTTTTAGGACATTCTCCCTTCATATGTCCTGGATGTTGCACCTGTAACAAATGACAATTTCATCAGATTTTTTTTATTCTTATTGGAATTAGCATTAGAAAAGGAAGTGTTCTTTTACCTGAGGGAATTTCTTTTTCCCAGAAAATTTTCCTTTCCTGTATTTAAGAATTCTCTAAATTGCCTGGTCATGAGGGCAATCTATCCTCATTGGCTCAGACTCTTCAGAAACTGGTTTTCTCCTGATTCTTGTCTTTGTTACTTGAAGAGACTTTAGGCTACTGGCTTGGTTTTAATTATATGTTCTCATTTTTTAGATTGATTCATAGTCATAAGGATCCTATAATTCATCCAAAGATATTTGGACAAATCTTTAGAATCTCAATGACTGTGGCCTTGGTGTGCCAAATTGAAGAAGAGAGCGTAGAATTTTCCTTACCAAGTCAGCATGTTGGGTTTCATATTCTGGAAACTAAGTGAATTCACATTCTAAATGATAATGATAATCAACAATGTTTTTAATGATGAATGAGTTGAATTGGGGTTTCATACATGTCCATTAACCATGATACAATATTTGGTTATCTATGTCTTCATTATACCTAACTATACAGTTTTATCATGTAGGTACAAGTGCATATAACCAAGCCTTCACAAATCATGAGAAAATGATCACATGTACATTATATACATGTACCTGTCGAATACCCAAAGGCATATGTCGACAGATGCCACAGTTGTGATCAGAAGAAAAGTGTGTTATGTTTCAGAAAAAAAAGCACCTGTCGACAGATGCTCAGAAACCTGTCGACAGATGTCACAGATAGAAATGCCAGAGTTCTGTGTTTTGGCAAAACGGACCTTGTCTGTCGACAGATGGATGTCGCCTGTCGACAGATGCCACAGGCCAGAGCAACCGAAGTCTGTCTATTGCAAATCTGTTGCAATCTGTCGACAGACACTCAGTACCTGTCGACAGACGCAGAGAATCTTCAAATACGGAAACCTTCCTTCATATCCGAGATTGTGTTTTCAAGCCCCGAACTCTCCATATGAAAACACAACTATATAAGCATCTTTTGAAGAGAATCTCGTACAGAAGCAGCCACAACCAAAACCTAAAGCCAAAGTCCAAGAGAAAAGAGTGCTGCTGCTCTGCTTCAAGTCTGCAGTGAAGAGACCGAAAGATCTGTTGATCCTGCAGTACTGAAGATAGATCGTCGTGGATTCAACCTTCTTCTATCAATCCAAAGCAGTCAAGTCGAAGTTTGAACTCCATCCAACGTTCTCAGAGAGTTCCACATCAGGATTTACTCCTATACTCTGAACTCTTCCTGTTTCACAATTCTTATAAATCGTGTGTGTGTTTGTGTGATTCAAGCGTCTCTTGTGCTTGGATCATGTGTGTGTGTTGTTCTGATCGTGGGTGCCCATCAGAAAACAAGTGTGTGTGTGTGTGTTGTAGTCACCGAACTCGCTCATAAGCAGTTTATTCTGTGTGTGTGTGTGTGCCGTGGACGTAGGATACACTGTTGTGTACTCCGAACCACGTAAATCTGCGTGTCTCGTGGTTTGATCGTTTCTATGATAGATGTTGGATAGACACGTGCATATTCATACGCTAGATAGGTTTCTACATCATCTACACATAGTTTAGATCTTGATACTGTTGTTAATCTGTGCTTTCAGAAAAAGAAGCGATAATAGTGTTTAAGAGACAGTAATCTATTCAACCCCCCTTCTAGATTACCATATTGGGAATTCCGCAAACCCTTTCAATTGGTATCAGAGCCGAGTTTCTCCGATTTATTGCTTTTCTATTTGATCTTCACGATCAGGAGATTCACGGTCAAATGGAATCTACCAAGGGGATATGCCGAAGGGGACACTTAGTGACCAGGCACCCTTCTTTGATGGCACTGACTCCCTATTGGAAAAACCGTATGCAGGTGTTTCTACGTGCACAAAACTTTGAACTATGGAAGATAGTCAGCAACGGAGCGTACAATACTACCTCAGGATGAAAGATACATGGACAAGGACCAGATTGCCAAAGGGACACCAACTGAAGCGCCCTCAACATGATGCAGTGCGCGGTCCACCCAAAGGAGTATTCGAGGGAGTCTCCACATGCACCTCAGCAAAGGAGATTGTGGCAAGCTCGAGTTGATATATGAAGGTACGTCTGAGGTGAGAGAATCCAAGGTAAGCATGCTAGTCTCAGAATATGAAATGTTTAAGATGAACCATGATGAGACAATTTCTGACATGTTTGCTAGATTCATGGACTTATAAATGGATTGAAAGGTCTTAAGAAGGAATACTCAGAGAGTGATTTGGTGAGGAAGATACTTTGGTCTCTTCCATCTCTTGGAACACCAAGTCACTGTCATTGAGGATTCAAAGAACTTTAACAATGAAAGTGGATGAATTGATTGGATCTCATGACTTATGAACTAAATGTAAAAGGAAAAGAAACTGAAGAGAATCCAAGGAAGTCAATGCCTTGAAGGCTTCCAACAAAAGTATCTTCAGATCCAAAAAGAGTGCCCAACAGGAAGGTTCTGAGTCTGAAACCTCTACTGATAGTGAGAATGACGAAATGGCCATGCTCACTAACAGTTTAAGAAGTTCCTAAAATTCAAGAGAGAGGTTCAGGAAAAACTCCAAACCTTTCCAAAAAGCACCAACAGTTTGACCGTCCAATATAAAAAATCTGATGTTGTGTGCTATGACTCGCAAGAAGCAGGACACATGAGAGGAGAGTGCCGCGAGCTCAAGAAGAAACTCGACAACCCAGCGACAAGTTCGTCTTCAAGAAAGCCAAAGCAATGCTGGCTACATGGAGTGATGAGACGATGACGAAAAAAGTCCAAGATACCTCGGGAGATGACGAGATTCACTGTCTTAGGGCAAGGAGTGATGGACTCCTCTGAGGAATGCCTAGCAGCTCACAATCAAAACAAATGGTACCTGGATAGTGGCTGCTCGAGGCATATGACGGGCGATAAAGAAAATTCAGTTTACTCGTGGAAAAAGACGGAGGTCACGTTGTCTTTGGAGGTAACAACAAAGGCAGATCATCGGCTCAGGTAAGGTTGGTAAGTTTGCCCCAACTCAATAGATAATGTACTATTAGTTGATGGTCTTCATCACAATTGCTTAGCATAAGTCAATTGTGTGATAAGGGCCATAAAATTGTTTTTGAATCAGATTCATGTCAAATCTTGATAAGGAAACAGGAAGTCTCAAATTTTCTGGAAAAAGAATGAATAACATCTACATGGTGATTTAGATGATCCAGAAAATAATGATTTATGTCTTGTAGCAAATAAACAGGATGAGCTAACATTGTGGCATCGTAGGCTTGGTCATGCGAGTTACAATGTTTTGCACAAGATCATGAGGCTCAAACTAGTAAGTGGACTTCCTGAAATCCCATTCAATAAAAATGAAAATTTGTGATGCATGTGCACAGGGAAAGCAGACCGAAAATCCTTCAAATCAAAAGCACCCGTAAGTACTTCCAAAGCTTATGAACTGTTGCACATGGACCTATTTGGACCTACTAGAACATTGAGTCTCAATGGCAAACGGTATGGTTTTGTCATTGTAGATGATTTTTCTAGGTTCACTTGGGTGAAGTTTCTGGCTCATAAGAATGATGCACTTAATGTTTTGAAGAATTCTTCAATAAAATTGAGCATGGAAATGTCCACAAGATATGCTCCATCCGCACTGATCACGGGGGAGAATTGACAACAACCTTCACTGATTTCTACAGGAACCAAGGAATAGAACACTTGTTCTCCTCCCCAGAACTCCAGAACAAAACGGGGTTGTGGAGAGAAAAAAGAGACCTTGGTGGAGATGGCTCGTACGCTTCTGGTCGAAAATCAACTTGCAAGAACCTTTTGGGCAGAAGCGGTAAACACGTCATGCTACATTCTTAATCGAGCCATGGTAAGACCGGTATTCAAGAAAACTCCCTATGAGCTTCTGAAAGGTAAGAAACCATCCCTTGGATACTTCAGAGTTTTTGGTTCAAAGGTGTTCATACATAACAATGATAAAACTGATTTGGACAAATTTGAAGCCAAAAGCGACAAAGGTATTTTTCTTGGATACTCAGAACACTCTAGAGCTTATAGAGTGTTTAATCTTAAAACAGAAAAGTGGAAGAAACTCCACATGTTGTATTTGATGAATCTCAAACCAAATCTAACAGTTCTAATCCTTACAGGTTCAAGATGAAACTGAAGATACAACACATGAAGAACTGCAAAGCAAACCAAATACAATCTCTAAGTCAGTTCCAAAAATAAACAGTGGCTATCTACGCAGGTACAATGATGAAGATGACGGACTTCTGTTCAGAAATGAAGATGAAGTACCTGCACAAGATCCACAACACGAGGATGAACTACAACATGAAAGTCCTCCAGCCACCCCTCCTCCAGAACAGTCTTCTGAAGTGCAGATCAACCCGGTCCTTCAACAATCACAAAGTGAGGTACTCTAAAGCACATCCACTTGAGAATGTCATAGGTAACATAAATGATTCAGTTCAAACTAGGTCTCAAGTTAATCAAATAGTTGAACAGGATCATTTAGCCTTTGTCTCTCAAGTGGAGCCTAAAAATGTTGAAGAAGCCTTGAAAGAAAACTCATGGATTGATGCTATGCATGAGGAGCTAGGCCAATTTCAAAGAAATAATGTCTGGAGTTTAGTTCCTAGAACCCACGAAATTTCTGTAATTGGGACAAGATGGGTCTTTAGGAATAAACTAAATGAAGAGGGAAAGGTGGTGAGAAACAAGGCTAGACTGGTTGCAAAGGTTATAATCAGGAATTTGTGTGGATTTTGAAGAATCTTTTGCACCTGTAGCTAGGCTAGAAGCAGTCAGAATCTTGTTAGCTTATGCATGTTCAAACAAGTTCAACTATATCAAATGGATGTTAAAACTGCTTTCTTAAATGGCTACATTAAAGAGGAAGTTTATGTCTCTCAACCACCTGGCTTTGAACTTCATGACAAACCAAACCATGTATACAAATTGCACAAGGCTCTCTATGGTTTGAAACAGGCACCCGAGCTTGGTACGACAGGCTAAGCCAATTTCTGGTAAGCAAAAACTACTCTCGAGGTAAAGTAGACCAAACTCTCTTTACAAAGAAAGTTCGCACACACATCATTGTTGTTCAAGTCTATGTGGACGACATAATCTTTGGTTCTACAAACCCTTCACTGTGTGAAGAATTCTCACATCACATGCACAGTGAATTTGAGATGAGTTTAATGGGGGAGCTTCAATTTTTCTTGGTCTGCAGGTCAAGCAAATGGAAGATGGCTTCTTCATAAACCAAGAAAAATATGTCAAAGAGCTTCTCAAGAGATTTCAGTTTGAAACTGCAAAACCTGCCTCAACACCGATGAGCACAAGCATTAAGCTAGAAAGTGATGAGAAAGGTAAACCGGTAGATGCTAAATACTTCCGAGGTATGATCGGCTCACTCCTCTATCTTACTGCAAGTAGACCTGACATACAATTCAGTGTTTGCCTCTGTGCTAGATATCAATCTAGTCCAAAGGAAAGCCACCTAATTGCAGTTAAGAGAATATTCAGGTATCTCTCAGGTACACATGACATGGGTCTTTGGTATCCAGCAGGTAGTAGCTTTAACTTAATCTCATATTCTGATGCTGACTATGCTGGATGTAAAATTGACAGGAAAGCAGCATAGTGGCTATTGCCAGACTTGGTGGTTGCATGGTTTCGGTGGGCATCCATCAAGAAGCAACATTCGGTTGCACTCTCACTGCAGAGGCAGAATATGTTGCTGCAGGGAGTTGTGCAACACAAGTGTTGTGGATAAAAAGCCAGTTGTGTGACTACGACATTGACCTTGGATGCACACCAATCCTATGTGACAACACTAGTGCAATCAATCTATCAAAAAATCCCATCAACACTCTAGGACAAAACACATAGAAATCCGTCATCACTTCTTGAGAGATGAGGTAGCCAATAGAAATTTGGAAATTAGCTTCATACCAACAGAACAACAACTAGCTGATATCTTTACAAAACCATTGGCTGAGGATAGGTTCACATCCTTAGAAGAGAATTAGGCTTATGTAAAATTCAGTGACACAAATCCCAAGTCCGATGAATGTTCCTTGTAAGCAACAACTATGGGGTATATCAAATGGTGATTTGTGGAAAAACAAGTTCGGCTTGTTTGGAAACTTTCATTATGCGTGAGAAAATATTCTCCGCCAAGTACCGTAGTTGGAGCCCATTAAGGGACATCCATGTGGATAAAGGGGTAAGTTTCATTTCATTAGCCAAATTACTCTGAAAAACAAAACAAAAAAAATCATAAATCGAAAAAAATACCAAAAACAGTTCAATTCCATGAATGGTCTGCTGAATACATGTGTGCATATCTTGCTTGAATTGAATTGCATTGCTTAAACTTGTGTCTTTTCATGAGCACACATCATGGGGGAGCTAGTTAGATTAGATGGGTGTTGTTGTGAAGGACATCCTTACGATTGATGTTCATATTCTCCTTCACAAATAATTATCATTTCACATTCAATCTTCCTCTAAACTGGCCTTCAACAAGGATCTGTCGACAGCCCTTCTTCCTTGTCGACAGATAGACTTCCACAAAACACAGGTTCTGAACTCTGTGTGCATCTGTCGACAGTCGACCATGCATCTGTCGACAGATTGCACAGGTTTTGTCCTCCCGCACAGCCTACAATCTGTCTGTGTGTAGCTGTCGACAGACACAACTTGGCTTGTCGACAGATAACACAGTCATCACATCAGCAGAACATTCATTCATCTGTCTGTGTGTGACTGTCGACAAGCTCTTCTTAGCTGTCGACAGACACACTTCTACTTGGAATTTCAAGCCCATCAATCAAAAACTCTTGAGCTGGTTTCTCTAATAATGTCTAAGGTGTCTATATGGTGTTAATTCATATATGACCACATCATGTGCATAAGATATTAAAGCTATTTTCAACAATCTTGTGATTTTTACATACTACTCATGTTAGTCTAGGTTCTATCATTCTGGAAACATTTCACTATTTTTGAAAACTTAACACCTAACTCTTCTACATCATTTACAAGTAGGCAAACATGGTTCCCTTTTCTTTAAAGGATTATGATCACTGAGTTTAATGTCTACAATGATAGATAATCAATCACTACATTGATCTACGGTTATTAAAACAATACTTGGAGAAAAGCTACCTATTTCTAAACAATTTCATTCCATTAGCTTAAAATGAATTAAATTTGGAAAAATGCAGAGCAATGATGAGTTTTGCTAAGTAACCGGGGAGTGAGCATCACAAATGTTTGCCCTCGCGTCAAAAGGCTCATTCATCAACTCTGTACAACGGTATGATGGACAATTTCACTGAGTAACTGGGGGTACGGGCACGTATAATGTCTACCCTCATGTTCAAAGGTGAGAAGTCTTCTTAACTACCACTTTTCCCATTGCATAAAAGAATGGCAAATATAGACAATAATGGAATAGTGTGAAGCCTCCACTGAGTGATAATTCCCATGGGTCATTGATGTTTTTGAATGTCTTGGCATTTAGATATTCTCTCCTTGATCATTTGAACCTCAACTATGAGAATTATGTGGTCCTACACTCTAATAATAAAGAGAAGAGTAAAAGTGTTTTTTTGATGTCAGTGGGTGTTTCTTTATGCTTCAACTTCAGACTAATTAAGTATTATGTTTGAACCATAAAGGATATTGAAGTGGCCTTCTTATCTCCATGTAAATGATTGGTCTCTATTATGTCTTCACCTTCTATACACCTTAAGTCATCAGTCAAAAATCACTGCTCAAGAGTTTTCTTTTAAATTCCACATCAAACATCAACAAGCATACATTCTGCAGGGATCTGTCGACAGATCCAAATTCATCTGTCGACAGACGGCGGCTGCCCTGTTTGGAAGTCCAACAGACACGCATTTGGGGCTGATTTGGTGGGCCATTGCCTTTTAAACTTCCCCAATTCTTTAAATAGGCAACTCGGCCCTTCCACACAAACACCACTCCAATCATCCCTAACCCTACCTCCATCTCCTTCTTCTCCCTCTGTCTCTACCCTTCTTCCCTTTCCTACGTCCTTGCTCATCTTTTCCATGGCACCCAAGGCGAAGAAGTTGGTCTCACGTCGTCGTCCCCTCCTCCTCGCCCGGCGAAGGATCCAGGGTTCACGAGGAACGCCGGACCAAACACAGGGATGATCGCCTTCCAGAGTTGTCGTACCTCCCCGTCTCCACCTCAAACGGGTTCACGGTACATTCACCAAGTTTGTCCTCCACGTTATGTGGATTTCCACTCATTGGCCGATCTCTTCCCCAACCTCCAACCCTGTTCGATACTCAGAGTTGGACAGTCTTCCTCTACGCTCATACGGCATACTCTCCCACTGCCGTAACTGAGTTCTTCAACAACCTAGCTTCCTCCGATCAAGGGTTCTACACCTCTGTGAAGGGCACTCCCTTTAAACTCACTGCTAACCTTTTTAGCACTGCCCTCCAGATTCCGAACACCGGGGCGGATATTCTTGATCATCACCCAGACGCCTCTGTGTACTATCCCCTTCTTACTCTTCAACCCTATGATCCCACCAAGGAGATTGCTAAGCTCAATGCCAACACTTTCCCTCCCCTCAACCGCATGATTCACCAAATCTTCACCACTTGCATTGCGCCGAAGCATGGCAGTCGTGAACTCGTCACCAATGTTCACAAATCATTGTTCACCTTCTTCCTTGAGTGTGAACCCATCAATCTTCCTCTCCTGATGCTTCGCTTGATCACCCAGTGCTTCTACCAACCCAGGAGATCCATGCCCTTCGCTTGCCCAATTACTTCTCTTTTGAAGTTTATTGGCATTCCTATTCCAGACAGTGAGTGTGTCTCACTCAACTCCCGCAACAGCTTTGATATCACTGCCGCAACACGCATGGGATACAAGCTAGTGGATGGGGTCGTCACCCTGGAACTCAAGGGCAAGGCACCTGCTGCTGCCGAGGATGAAGCTACATCGGGGATGACGATCAAGTGCTGATAATGAAGATGATGAAGAAGATGAAGAGAATGATGAAGACTCCCAGTCAGAGCCACTAGATGCTCCGGGAGATGCTGGTGTGGATGTACCTGCTCAGCCCTCCATTCGGGACTTGATAGCACAGCTACAAGTGCAGATGACACATGGCTTTGAGAGGCTGAATGCAAGAATGGATACCTTGGACACACGACTTGACAGACTTGCCACTGAGCGTCATGACACCCATCAAGCTCCTGAAGATGATGCTGCATAGATAGATTTGATGTTTAGGAGTGGGTCATGTCATGTATTTTCATTTCAGTCTGAGTCATGTTGTTCCTTTCTGATGATATTTCATGTATTTTCTCCTTCCCTTCATGTTATTTCAGTCACACTTTTGTCATGTGAATGTTTCACTTTCCTATGAATGAAATCACATGTTCTGTGCAAATCTCAAAGTGTGATTGTTGTCTTTACTTTTGATGTTGTCAAAAGGGGGAGAAGAAACCTCAATTGCATGAGCATTAATTGAATAATTTTGTCATCATCAAAAAGGGGGAGAATGTTGGGTTCATATTCTGGAAACTAAGTGAATTCACATTCTAAATGATAAATGATAATCAAACAATGTTTTTAATGATGAATGAGTTGAATTGAGGTTTCATACATGTCCATTAACATGATACAATATTTGGTTATCTATGTCTTCATTATACCTAACTATACATGTTTTATCATGTAGGTACAAGTGCATATAACCAAGTCTTCACAAATCATGAGAAAATGATCACATGTACATTATATACATGTACCTGTCGACAGACCCAAAGGCATATGTCGACAGATGCCACAGTTGTGATCAGACAGAAAAGTGCTATGTTCAGAAAAAAAGCACCTGTCGACAGATGCTCAGAAACCTGTCGACAGATGTCACAGACAGAAATGCCAGAGTTCTGTGTTTTGGAAAAACTGACCTTGTCTGTCGACAGATGGATGTCGCCTGTCGACAGATGCCACAGGCCAGAGCAACCTGAAGTCTGTCTATTGCAAATCTGTTGCAATCTGTGGACAGACACTCAGCACCTGTCGACAGACGCAGAGAATCTTCAAATACGGAAACCTTCCTTCATATCCGAGATTGTGTTTTCAAGTCCCACGACTCTCCATATGAAAACACAACTATATAAGCATCCTTTTGAAGAGAATCTCGTACAGAAGCAGCCACAACCAAAAACCCTAAAGCCAAGTCCAAGAGAAAAGAGTTGATGCTGCTCTGCTTCAAGTCTGCAGTGAAGAGACCGAAAGATCTGTTGATCCTGCAGTACTGAAGATAGATCGTCGTGGATTCAACCTTCTCTATCAATCCAAAGCAGTCAAGTCGAAGTTTGAACTCCATCCAGACGTTCTCAGAAGAGTTCCACATCAGGATTTACTCCTATACTCTGAACTCTTCCTGTTTCACAATTCTTATCAATCGTGTGTGTGTTTGTGTGATTCAAGCGTCTCTTGTGCTTGAGATCACGTGTGTGTGTTGTTCTGATCGTGGGTGCACATCAGAAAACACGTGTGTGTGTGTGAGTTGTAGTCACCGAACTCGCTCATAAGCAGTTTATTCTGTGTGTGTGTGTGTGCCGTGGACGTAGGATACACTGTTGTGTACTCCGAACCACGTAAATCTGCGTGTCTCGTGGTTTGATCGTTTCTACGATAGATGTTTGATAGACACGTTGCATATTCACACGCTAGATAGGTTTCTACATCATCTACACATAGTTTAGATCTTGATACTGTCTTGTTAATCTGTGCTTTCAGAAAAAGAACGCGATAATAGTTTTTAAGAGACAGTAATCTATTCAACCCCCCTTCTAGATTACCATATTGGGAATTCCGCAACCCTTCAAGCATCTGAATAATCCTTACCTAAGGCTTCAGTCCATTGACAATGATCATAAACCTGGCAAACATTTCAGAAATTGTCTCATTAGATTCATCATAAAAATTTATTCAGAGACAAGAATGTTAGCTTTGGTTTCTTTAACTTGGGATGTTCCCTCATAGAGTAACTCAAGTTTATCCCACATCTCTTTGGTAGATTTGGACATTGAGATTCTTGAGTACTCCTTAGGGTGGACTGCACATTGGATCATGTTCATGGCACTATAATTCAAAGTGGCCCTCCTAATCTGTTCCCTAGTCCAGGTTTCTTCCTCCCCCTGATTCTCATAGGGACCTACTTCGACTACCTTCCATATTTCATAGTATTGGGCTCTTAGGAAGACCTGCATTCTATTCTTCCAATAAGTGTAGTCAGTCCCATTGAAAAAGGGTGGCCTATTGATAGAGTGACCCTCAGCCATGAACCCTCTTGAATCCATTAAAGCAATTAAATGGTGCAAAGAAGAGATACACAGCAAACAGACAAGCAAACAATCAATACACATAGAACAATCAGAAACCACTCAAATCAGATCAGATCAGATATAAACCCGCTCTGATACCAATTGTAGGATCGAGAAAGATGTGGGCAAGATCTAGAAGGGGGGGTTGAATAGATCTAGGCCAACTAATGCGGAAGCTTAACCAATTTAGAAAAACTCTTGAATCAGAGACAAATTGAAAACAGATTTCACAGATCTAAAGAGTGATTAAGTGGATTGTGCAATCGGAGTGAGTGAACAAGTCAATTAGATATGAATTCGAAAGATCCTATGCATGCATCTAACACAAATAAAATTCAAACCACTGCACAGAGAATTTTAGGTGGTTCGGAAATCACACCATGTGATTCCTACATCCACCCCTCACACAGTAAGGATCCACTAACAAACTTGGGTACACCACACCCATGGAGCCTGACAACTCCAACAACCTGAGTTTACAACTCACACAACCTCTAGAGCAAGACTACTCTAGAAACCTGAGCAAGATTGCTCAACCACAACCTGAGTATACAACTCAGAAACCACTGAGCACAAAGGCTCACAAACAACTTGCTAGAAAGAAATACAAGATTCAGATCCTCTAGCAATAGGTCTGATCTATCAAGAGTTAATTCATGAGACTTATGCAACAACTCATGCACAATCTCAGAATCACTCAGAAGAGAAAAGGGAAAATGAAGAATTGTATGAATGATCTCTTCTCTTCAGATGTACTCCCTTGTAGAAGGTCGAATTGTGAAGAATCTTGAATCCTTGAAGTCCCTGGCCGATACTCTGCACTTTGAGTTTTGGGATCTTCCTTGAAGTCTTCTCAATCGACTGCTTCCACTTGATTTGCTTCCTTGAAGTGATCCAATTGCATCTTTAGTGATCAAACTCCACTTCTCATGCTTGGACAGATGAGAATTGGATTGAGGAATCACCAGGAGATCAAGAACAGGGAGGAGAACTCTTCTTGCCGCCAAAAGGATTTCTGGAGGGCTCTGAAAAGGGTTATCTCTGGTTGGATGGCCAAAAGGAGGGTATTTATACCCCAAATAGTCCAAATGTACCCTTGGGGGTCGTGGGCACATGATCCAAGGCCGATCCAGCAATTCCCTAGGGTGCCACGTGTCCAGGAGAGACTTTAAGTCATAAAGTTTCCGGAGTGTGTGTCGATGACTTGGTCTAGTGTCGACACACTGTCCCAAAACTGGCAGATTGACTCCCTGGGAGAGGTCTCTAGTGTCGACACTACTTCATCTCGTGTCGCCACACAGGTGATACTGCAAAACAGGCCTTCTGGGAGAAGTCTCTAGTGTCGACACCATCTGGCTTAGTGTCGGCACACTGTCCAGGCCTGTTGAGAGGGCTCACTGGGAACTGGGTATAGTGTCGACCTAACTTGATCTAATGTAGTGTCGACATACTTGACCATTTCTTCATCTTTTGGCTTAGGGCTTGGAGCATTGTGTCGACACCAGTTTGAGGTGTGTCGACACTACCTTTGAAGAAATTGTATGTCCCTAGAATAAAAATATAAAATCATTAGTCCATTGATTTATCATGAATATAAATGATAAATATGTTGGAAACATGCTTTTTTAAATGTGGTCATAACATGTGTGGTGCATCTAACATGTCCAATTATTGTGCATTAAAATCACACTTGTCATCATCAAAATATGAGGGGAAAGAATGTCTTCACACTCAACCCAACAACTTCTTAGTTGATATCTTATAGTGATAACCCCAATTCCTATGCCAAGTCCATAAGGAGGGAGGAGAATGGTGTTGTAGCTCATTAGAGCTTGATTTCTCTGAAATGCAAGGCCTCCATTAGTTCAACCTTGAATGGATGGACCATTCCCTAATTGAGTCCATTGGCCCTTCAAGTGGTCTTCCAACTACTAAGGGGTGAGTCCTCAAAGCCCACACATCTATAAGATAGCAACGGCCATGGTGGGGCACATACCTAAGACCCTAAAGTATGGCATCGGCTTTGAGGCATGTCCCTGTAACGACCCGAGAAACTCGACCCTCGGCCCAAGCCGAGGATGCGATTTCGTAGTCGTCGCACACGATCCGGGGACCCGGAAGGGCTATAACACATGTCTAAACGAATATGTAAGGGAAATAAACGTCAACCACTAACTAGGAGCACACACGCGGAAGCAGAAAGAAGAGCAAGACCACAGGATATCGCTCTAGATACAGTCCCAACGCACGCACGCTAGTACAAGTAAAAAGGGAAGGACAGGAGCCCTTAGGGGCATACCCCGAGGGTGACGTACAACTAAAGGGGGAAAACACTACTAGCTGTGGGGACGGACGACTACTGCCCGCCTCCTCCGCCCGACGCTCGCCCTACCGCTGTTGAGAAGTCTTACCTGGAAAAGAAAGGGATAAGCTTCACAACAGAAGCTCAGTAGGGACTACCAATCTCCTACTGGCTCTAACAGGCCAGAAGATATATAAATATAAATATATATATATATATATATATATATAATTAAATAACAACAATTATATCTGTTACTCTAAAAAGGAAGTGCGGAAGCAAAGCAACTAACTAACAACGGTATGGAAGGACACCACAGTCGGAAAACTTCGTATAATCTGCACATCGTGACCACACACGGCTGGCTACGCAGACAGGGGAGAACCTGTCTGGACAAGAGACACTAGGTACTAAAAACGCTACCACTAGTCAACCAGTCAGATGCATCCACTGACGTCTTATCCTAGACCCAGGTCCAAACCTCCACGTCTCGTCAGAGTGGGGCAGGAACACAAGTAACACAACAGTAACCGCCATAGTCTGGCCAGACTACAGTCCCACGCTTGGCCCTCTCTAAGTGGTTCCAGGGACACAAAGAGCGAGGCAGCGAGAAAAGGACTGACTGGCCTGCACCGAGAAGGACTCCAAACGACCTCAGCATCCCAGACCAACCAAGGGAGCTCTGCAAACGACTCAACGCCGCTGTCCTAACCACTATTTTCCCCTCCGCTATAGAGTCCGCGACTCAAGCACACCCGCCGCCCGGAGTACTCCCTCTACAGGCATGCAGGGACGGGGGTCCCAGGCAACGGTAACAACCTCTCTCACGGGACAAGCCCTCGAGTGCCGAGCACCAGGCGAACGACTAGTGTAGGACCATACTAGGAAACTAGCACTGATGCCATGGGTACAGCAAGAACCAGAAATGGTGAAGACTCCACAGAAAATGGAACTCCGCAAAAGTTACCTGTCTCAAATGTTGTCACGACGCATTGGGCCGTCGCGACGCCCAAGGCCATCGAGGCCATGTCGTGACGCCTCATAGTGTCGCGATGATGTCGCGGCGGCCTCACCGGTCGCGACATCATCACGACCTCTATAGCGGTCACAATCTCAACCGAGAGGGGTCCCGGTACAGTCCTCCCAAGGACCACCTCAAAAGTCGATACAAACCATCCATATGGGGAGGGGAGCATGGGAAAACATTAGGAAAGCATGTACAAACACCAAACCACTTTAAACCACATGAAACATGGATTACAAGGAATTACACTCGATAGAACCCTCACACACCACGAGCGGTTCTCCACACCCCACGACCCCAAACCACGGAGGAATCACCATCTCAGGGGGGAAGGGCATGCTAGGACAAGTGGGAGACGAGGGTCCCTGCCTCAAGAGTAGAGCCGACCCGTTGGGCCTTCACATCGGAAAATGGCACCTCCTCCTCGCTCCAAGCACCATGAGCACGTCCCCTACACGATGGAGACGACACTCCTCACCACGAGCACCACGAACGCCAAGAAAATCCGGAGAACACGAGGGAGCTCGGGAGAGAGGAAGAGGAAGAAGAAGAGAAGAAGGAAAGGGGAGAGAGGGGGAGAAATGGGGCGTCGGCCTCGATTTTAAACCGATGGGCCCCGAGACGCGATGGGTCAGCCTGGCACGTCACAACATGCCTGGGCGTCACAACCATGTCGCGATAGCCACCCCCGGCGTGACCCCAAAAGGTGGTCAAACCTCGAAGACCGGGAAACCAGAACGCGGCGGCCTGACAGGTCGCGTCAACGCTGTACGCACCTGACACCCGACAAGGCCGTTCTGACAGACAGGACAACGGTCAAATCAGTCAGAAAAGCAGTCACGACACCACCAGATGCCACAAAAAGAACGCAACGCCCACCCTTTCGCGACCATGTCGCGACGGTCAGGTACGCCGCGTCCCGAAGCCTGTCGCGATGGGCTCACCTGGCGCGACCATGTCGCGACCAGGGTACCTGTCACGACCCTGAGGATAGGGCCAATAGCCCAAGAGGCCGGGTCTTACATCCACCCTCCTTAAGAAATTTCGTCCTTGAATTAAAAGAAAATCAGTTTCAATAGGAAGCAACATAAAAGGGGAAAACATGTACCAATCAGTCAAACAGATAGGGAACTGCTCTCTCATCTCATCCTCGCACTCTCAAGTGGCCTCGCCCCAACACTCGTTTCTCTAGGTGACTTGACCAGCAGAATCTGCTTCATGCGCAACTGCTACACTCTGTGGTCTACAACTCTGACTGGGGTACTCTGGCACTGACAGTCTGGCACTGAACAAGCTGGCGCTACTCAAGCTGTGAGTAGTCAAACATGTGTGATGGATCTGCGACATACCTCCTGAGCTGCGAAATGTGGAAAACACTGTGCACGCCTACCAACTCTGCCGGGAGACTCAACTTGTAAGCAACCTGTCGATCCTCTCTGTGATAGGGAAAGGCCCAATATACCTCGGACTGAGCTTTCCCTTCTGCCAAACCTCATGGACACCCTTGGTTGAGTGAAACTCTCAAGGAACACAAGGTCACCCACACTGAACTGTAACGGCTCTGCGGATATCTGCAAGCTATTCTGTCTGCTCTGTGCTGCCTAACTAAACTGACTATGTCTGCACACTGCTACACCATCTCTGGTCCCAAAAGTTGCATCTCACCCACTTCAAACCAGTGAAGTGGTGTCCTGCACGGCCGACCATACAAAGCCTCGTATGGTGTCATTCCAATGCTCGAATGATAATTGTTGTTGTATGCAAACTCTACCATCGGAAGGTGGGACTCCCAGGTGCCACCCCAGTCCAAGCAACAAGCTCTCAACATATCCTCTTAAGGTCTGGATAGTCCTCTCTGACTGACCATCTGACTGCAGGTGATATGCCGAACTCAGTCTCAACTCTGTACCAAGAGCTCTCTACAAACTGCACCAAAACCCTGAAGTGAACCTCGGATATCTGTCGAAGATGATAGAAACTGGGGTTCCATGCAATAGAACAACTCGGTCCACATACAGTCTGGCAAGCCTGTCCACTGACCAAGACATCCTGATTGGAAGGAAGTGCACTGACTTGGTCAATCTATCCACAATCACCCAGATACCATCGTGCCTCTGCGGAGTACGGGGCAAACCAACCACAAAGTCCATGGTGATGTCGTCCCACTTTCACTCGGGGATGGGCAACAACTGCAGCTTACCACCAGGACGCTGATGCTCAGCCTTCACCTACTGACAGGTAAGGCACTGAGCGACAAACTTTGCCACACCCCTCTTCATCCCTGGCCACCAGAAGAACCTCCTCAGGTTATGGTACATCTTAGTGGAACCAGGATGAACAGTATACCTCGACCGGTGTGCCTCTGACAATAGCGCTTGGCATGCATCACTGGGAACATACAATCTGCCTCTGAACCTGACCTCACTGTCCTCGTCCAGGTCAACATCTGGCATCTGCAAAATATCTGCCAACTCTGTATCTGCCTGTTGTGCCTCCAGCACCTGACGGTATATTGACGGGCGAACTGACAAGCTGGTCATCACTACACAGTCTCTATACCTCGAAGGGCAGAAAACTCCCTGAGACAAGTCCTCAAACAACTGTCACTCTCTGACCATCAACGAACTAAAGCGACCACGCCTGCTCAAAGCATCTGCTACGACGTTAGCCCTTCTCTGGTGATAGGAGAGGGTAAGGTCGTAGTCCTTCAAATACTCTATCCATCTGCGCTGCCTCAAGTTCAAATCCTTCTGAGTGAAGATATATTGTAAACTCTGATGGTCAGTGAAGATCTCGAACACCTCGTCGTACAAATAGTGCCTCCACAACTTCAGAGCGAACACCACTGCTTTTAACTCTAAGTTGTGGGTGGGGTAGTTCTCCTCATGCTTCTTCAGCTGCCGAGAAGCATAGACAACCACCCCACCATGCTGCATCAACACGGAACCCAAACCTGACCTCGAAGCGTCGGTGTAGACCACAAACCCTCTGCTACCTGACGGCAAGACTAACATTGGTGCTGACGTCACCTCGTCTTTAGCTCTTGGAAACTCCACGTAGTCCTCAGTCCAAACAAACTTGGCCTCAAGTTGGTCAATAGTCACGGCTCTGCAATCCTGGAAAAATCCTGGATGAACCTCTGTAATAGCATGCCAAACCCAGAAGCTACAAACCTCTGACACTGAAGTGGGCTGCTCCCAAGACCACAACTGCCTCAACCTTGGCAGGGTCCACTACCAACCAGAACCTGAGATCACGTGCCCGAGAAAGTGCACCTCCCTCAGCCAAAATTCGCACTTGTCGAATTGGCATAAAGTTGGTGACTTCGCAACGTCTATAGCAAGATCTCAGATGCTCCTCTTCAGAAGCCAAGTAGACAAAAATGTCATCTACAAAGATGACCACGAACCGATCCAAGTACTCATGAACACCTGTGCATCAAATCCATAAAAGTTGTTGGTGCGTTCGTGAGCCCAAACGGCATCACGACAAACTCAAAGTGACCATACCTCGAATGGAAAGTTGTCATGCCAATATCTGACTCTCGGATTTTCAACTGGTAGTAGCCTAATCTCAAGTCAATCTTCGAAAACACCTTGGCTGACTGCAACTGGTCAAACAAGTCATCGATCCTAGGCAACGGATACTTGTTCTTCACTGTTACCTGGTTTAGCTGCCTATAATCGATGCACAACCTCAAGCTGCCATCCTTCTTCCTTACAAACAACACTGGCGCACCCCACGGTGAACGACTCGGACGGATGAAACCCAACTCAAGCAACTCCTGCAACTGGTACTTCAGCTCACACAACTCCGCCGGAGCCATCCGGTAAGGTGCCTTGGACAAAGGCATCGTACCAGGCAAAAGCTCAATGGAGAACTCCACCTCCCGCTCAGGCGGTAACCCAGGTAGATCCTCCGAAAAATCATCAGAGAACTCGTAAACAACAGGTACATCAAAGACTCAGAAGAACACACATAATCAAGATATGCTACACAACCATCATGGATCAAACGATGAGCTCTACAAAAAGAAATGAAAGGTCGATGGGTAGATCAGATACCTCAGAAGCTGGGAATGGGCGCTCCAGGTATCTCAAACCGAACGGTCTTCCAAGACAATCCACCATAGCTGAGTGAGCCTCCAACCAGTCCATGCCCAGGATGACGTTAAGTCATGAAGCTGCAAAGCACACAAAACCTGCCGGCAACTGTGTCCCTGGACTCAACTATGACACCCTGCAGATAACCGAAAGAACGCATGTAATCACCGGACGGGAGATCGACCATCACATCACACTGCCTCTCAGGTGTGTAACGAACTAGTGACTCATAAAACTCCTCAGAAGCAAAACAAAGAGAAGCACCGAGATCAACCAAAACACGATTAGCTCTACCAAGGATAAGCAAAGTACCTATAACTAGGTTCGACGCCTCGGCCTCCTCCCTGGTAAGAGCCATCACACGACCACGACCATGCATACTGTGGCACCTGCTGGGGCTGTTGCTGTTGCGGCGGCAGCTGCTGGTGCTGTGGAAACTGCTGCTGCTACT
This sequence comes from Colocasia esculenta, assembly GCA_014218235.1. Lineage (NCBI taxonomy): Eukaryota > Viridiplantae > Streptophyta > Magnoliopsida > Alismatales > Araceae > Colocasia > Colocasia esculenta. Next base: position 97,070,159 of record CM024763.1, on the reverse strand, counting down.
TCTGGTACGGTTGAAACTGCTGAGGCTACTGATGCTGCTGAAACTACTGAGGCTGCAAATGGTACTGCCCCTGCTGCTGCTGATGGGGTGTCTACTGCTGTTGAGGGTAGTGGTACTACGGCAACTGCTGAGTGTACTGCACTGGCTATTGCGGCAGCTGGACTTGCCCCATCGGGTAATCCCTCCTGAAGTGACCCGGCAAACCACAAGTGTAACTGAGTGCCTCCTGCCTGCCCTGCTCGGCTCCCTACTGGACCGACTGCTCTACAAACCTCAACTGATGCTTCTGCTACCGGCTCTATCTACCCCCACGAGTGTTCATCTGCCTGAACTTTGAGCGCAAACTGGAACTGCCCGAACTACCTGAGCCCGAAGAAGAAGAAGTTGCACTACTGCGACTGCCTGCGGGACGCTGGTACAGTGAGGTCCTAGAGGAAGCTCCTCTCTACTACTGTTGGGGCTGCCAGGTCTCTCTCTCCAAGGCGGTGGCCTTAGCCACGGCCTCTCCTAAAGTGGCACACATGTGAGTAGTCACGCCCCACCTCAAGTCTGGCCTCAGTCCTACAATAAACCTCTCTACACAAGCTTGCTTAGTGCTGGCGACATGAGGGACATGCCTCAACAACCAGACGAACCTCTGATGGTACTAGGTAACTGTCAAATCACCCTAAACCAACTCATGAAACTGGTCTCGTCTCTCACGCCGAGCATAGTCAGGGAAGTACTCACCGTGAAAGACCCCCAAAAACCTCTGCCAAGTGATCTGATCCAAACACTGCCCTGGAAAGTGAGTCTGCCTCTGAACTCTCCACCACTCATGGGATGGCCCCTTGAGCTGATATACTACCAATCTCACCTGGTCCTCCTCGGCGCACTCCATGGTCTCGAATGTGCGTTCCAACTCATGCGTCCAACTCTCTGCCTTGTCTACATCATAGTCGCCGAAGAACATCGGCGGTCGGAGACGCAGAAACCTCTCCAAGAGGGCGGTCCTGTCCTCAGTGACAGTCGTCCTCCGCCTACCGGCTCAGGTACTTCCAGTATCTGACGTCTGATGAACTACTGGCTGCTCCACCTGCGGATCTGCCTACTGCTCCGGTACTGCTGGGGGAGGTACTGGAGGCTGACCTCCCACTGCTGCCTGCCCAGGCTGCCACACTCTCTGGTACTGGGTTTTGAAGAACTGTTCAGCCATGGGGAACCAATCCACGTACTGTTGTGGCTGGGGCTAGTGCCACTGCTGCTGCTGCTCACCTGCTGCTACTGCTGCTGCCGCTGCTCTCTGAGGCTGTGCCACAAACTCCTTCGCTGACACCTCCTCCTGAACCTGACCCGGCCTTGGCATGTCTGACTCACCTTGATGCTTTATCAGCTATCTGACCTGCCTACGCCTGTGCGGAGCCATATCCTGCACAGCACAAAACCAACAAGGTTAACGATACCAACTTGGGCGGTTAGCAGTGTACTTGTACTACTGTTGGGACTTCCTGTTACAGTTTAAATCCACTACAAGTCATGTTAGACTCTTGCTCTGATACCAACTGTAACGACTCTAAGAACCCGACCCTCGGCCCAAGCCGAGGACCTGATTTTCGCAGTCGCCGCTCATGGATCCGAGGACTCGGAAGGGCTATAATACACGTCTAACAGAATATGTAAGGGAAATAAATGTCAACCACTAACTAGGAGCACACATGCGGAAGCAGAAAGAAGAGCGAGACCGCAGCATATCGCTCTAGGTATAGTCCCAACGCACGCACGCTAGTACAAGTAAAAAGGGAAGGACAGAGCCCTTAGGGGCATACCCCAAGGGTGACGTATAACTGAAGGGGGAAAACACTGCTAGCTGCCGGGACGATGACTACCACCCCGCCTCCTCCGCCCGACGCGCGCCCTGCCACTGTTGAGAAGTCTCACCTAGAAAAGAAAGGGATGAGCTTCACAACAGAAGCTCAATAGGGACTACCAATCTCCTACTGGCTCTAACATGCGGAAGAATATATATATACAATTAATTAAATAACAACATTATATCTTCTACTCTACAAGAGAAGTGAGGAAGCAAAGCTTACTAACTAACAACGGTACGGAAGGACACCACAGTCGGAAAAGCCTGTATAACCTACACGTCGTGACCACCACACGTATTTGTATGCAGACAGGGAGAACCCTGTCTGAACAAGAGACATAGCTACGGGAAAACGCTACCACTAGTCAACAGGTCAGGTGCGTCCATTGACGTCTTATCCTCGACTCAGGTCCAAACCTCCACGTCTCGTTAGAGTGGGGCAGGAACACAAGTAACACAATAGTAACCGCCATAGTCTGGCTAGACTACGGTCCCACGCCTGGCCTCTCTAAGTGGTTCCGGGGCTACAAAGAGCGAGGCAGTAAGAAAAGGACTGACTGGCCTGTGCTGGGAAGGACTCCAAACGACCTCGGCGTCCCAGACCAACCAAGAGAGCTCTGAAAACGACTCAACGCTGCTGTCCTAACCACAATTTTCCCCTCCGCTCCAGAGTCCATGACTCGAGCACGCCCGCCACCGGAGTACTACCTCTACAGGCGCCCGGGGACGGGAGTCCCAGGCAACAGTAACAACCTCTCTCACAGGACAAGCCCTCAAGTGCCGAGCACCAGGTGAACGACTAGTGTAGGACCGTACTAGGAAATTAGCATTGGTGCCACGGGTACAGCAAGAACTAGAAACGGTGAAGACTCCATAGAAAATGGAACTCCACAAAACTTACCTGTCTCAGATGTTGTCGTGACGCATCGGGCCGTCACGACACTGTCGCGACGCCCAAGGCCATCGTGACCATGTCGCGATGCCTCAGAGCGTCGTGATGATGTCGCGGCAGCCTTTCCGATCGCAACATCATCGTGACCTCTATAGCGGTCACGATCTCAGCCGAGAGGGGTCCCGGTACAGTCCTCCCAAGGACCACCTCAAAAGTCGATACAAACCATCCAAAGGGGAGGGGAGCATGGGAAAACATTAGGAGAGCATGTACAAACACCAAACCACCTTTAAACCCCATGAAACATGGATTACAAGGAATCTACGCTCGATAGAAACCTCACACACTACGAGCATGGTTCTCACACACCCCACGACCCCAAACCACGGAGGAATCACCATCTCATGAGGGAAGGGAGCATGCTAGGAAGTGGGATACGAGGGTCCCTACCTCCAAGAGTAGAGTCGACCCGTTGGGGCCTTCACATCGGAATGGCCACCTCCTCCTCGCTCCAAGCACCACGAGCACGTCCCCTACATGATGGAGACGACACCTCCTCACCACGAGCACCACGAACACCAAGAAATCGCTGGAGAACACAAGGGAGCTCGGGAGAGGAAGAAAGAAGAAGAAGAAGAAGAAGGAAAGGGGGAGAGGGGGAAATGGGGCGCCGGCCTCGATTTTAAATCGATGGGCCCCGAGACACGACGGGTCGGCCTGGCGCAACAACAAGCTTGTCGCGATGCGCCTGGGCATCGTGACCATGTCGCGACAGCCACCCCCGGCGTGACCCCAAAAGGCAGTCAAACCTCGAAGATCGAGAAACCAAAACATGGCGACCTGACAGGTCGTGTCAACATTGTACGCACCTGACACCCGATAAGGCCGTTCTGATAGAAAGGACAGTGGTCAAATCGGTCAGAAAAGCAGTCGCGATGCCACCAGACGTTGCGACAAGAACGCGACACCCACCCCCGTCGCGACCATGCGGCAACTATCAGGTACGCCGCGTCCCGAAGCCTGTCGCGATGGGCTCCCCTGGCACGACCATGTCGCGACCAGGGTACCTGTCACGACCTTGAGGACAAGGCCAAGAGCCCAAAAAGGCCGGGTCTTACAGTCCCTGTGACTTTAGAGCATGGTGGTGGCAGCAAAACATGTCTGTGCTTGGCAGGATCGACCAGAAGGCATACTGGCCTATAACCATGACTAAGCAACCCATGTAAGAGCCTCAAACTACTCTAGTGTTGACCCTAAGGAAATGGCAAATAAAGATGGGCGAGGGGGTTGAATTGATTTGAATAAGGACCATATATTACTTAGAACAATTCAAAACTATCCACTATGCAGAACTAAGTCAATGTTGTTCCAAGCATAAAGAGAAATTTAAAACACTTGATGATAGTATGATCAACTAAGCATGAGTCCAAAAATGTTGATATGAGTGGAGATGAGAGACAAATAGCAAATTACAAGAACCCCCGCATAGTTGTCAAGGTGTCAAGCAACCAAGGAGTAGTTAGGGTCTCAAATCGCCTAAGCACTTAGCCGCTCGCCTAAGCTGTGCCTAGGCATTTATGATGAAACTAAGTATGAGCGTTTTCAAGTGTCTCTCTTATATGATATTTATGTCTCTAAAAATATATATGATGATGAAAATTCAATAAAACAAATCTTAATATGATAGATATAATTGCAATTACATATCATAATATGCATAAATATTATTAAAATAATACATAAATATGAGAAATATAGATAATAGATACATATCACAAAAAAATACTTACAAAAAATAATGTCACAACAAAAAAGTCAAAACTATATGGAAACAACAAAAATAAATTACAAGTAAACAAACTAACATTATATATCATAAAGTCATAAAAAATCTAAATTGCCATCTTCAAATAAACAAGCACACTAAATAAGAACAATAACTGCAAATATCATTATATCATCAGAAAACTAATTCCCAACTTTAAAAAAAATAAGTAATACTCATACATGTAATACACTAAATGAAATAGGAAGTGCAATATCTTAACACACTTAAAATAAGTAAATAGCTAAGGAGTCCACACATAATCCTACAATATGTTTAAAACTAAAATAAACTAGAAAGTGACAATTCTCGTGAGTTTGGGTGATGATAGCTTAGAGTTAACCAAATCCTGAGAGATCTCACGCAGATTAAGTGTTGTTAGTAAGAGTGAGTCTCTTGGAGAATTCACATAGAGGTTTGACTTATTTCACCAAACTTTAGATTTTTAGCATTCTATATGGTTTATTCGAATCATGAAATTTTAGTTAGATCAAATTAGACGGATTAGAAAGTCGACATTTTGATGGAATTACTAAAATTGTGATTTTCTTCTTCGATCGGAGAGTTGACTTTTATTAGTAAGAGATATGACTTTTTGATATTTTTTTGGACTCAAATGAGGGGTACTTCCTTATTTACATGTAATAGCTTAAGTAAATGAAACTACAAATACTAACATTTACTTAAATGATATTCATGAAAATTAGTTATTAAACCATGCATCATAGGGTCTAGGCCCCCTAAGCGTAGATTAAACCAGTATCATGAGGCCTAGGCCACTCAAGGCGCCCCAGGAGGGTTAGGCGAGGTAGGTACCGCCTTGGAGTGCCTTTCTAGGTCCCCAGAAGGCATACCTCACCTTGCCATTGAATTGGTGCCTACCCGCCTAGGCAGCACCTAGGCACCGCTTAGGAGGACGCCTTGACAACTATGGAACACCAAGATTTTTTTAGGTGGTTCGGAGTGCACCCATGTACATCTTACATCCACCCCTTACAATGAGTGAGGATTAACAACACATTATCAACTAGATGATACAAACACACACACTGTACACACACACTAGAGTGTGCCAACTTCACTTATCACCACGGTGCCAAGAAACACACACACACATACCACATACACAGTATTCACACACATATATTGTTATGATTACACTTAATTCAAATTAAGCATAGAACATAACTTAAACAAATTCATAAAGGATCTCTCCCTATCGAAGTGGTGTTCTATTCTCTTGGCTTTAGCATTTCCTTTTCTGTAGCTTCATCTCTCCGCTCCCGATCATCCAAACTTTCACCTCAATATGATCAGAATCAACATTCATCAAAGCTCTACTTAACTTGCTTACAAGAACATTTCTCCCTCAATTTAATCAATTCCGCAAAAACTTCGACTTGCATTGCTTGTTAACTATTGCAAAACATTAGCAAGATGCTAGTCAAAATTTCTTAGCACTCTAGCATGAGCTTTGTCCTTCCAGATCATGAGATTTCACACTGGAACATTATTACTACTCTATGCGTCAAAGACCTTGCTCTATTAGGAGTAGAATGCTATTTATAATCATTAGAGAATCTTCTAATGTTTCTGAGGTTTTTTACCAGACTTTTTGCCATGTCACCCGTTTGGTTACAACACCAAATCAAGTCTATTAGGAGTAACTCTTTTTATTGAAACAGAATCAGGTGGGCAACATATTTAGGGATCTTCTGTAACAACCTAGTAACCATCAAAAGTTGACTTCACATATCCCAATGTCGACTCTTTAAGGACTTGTAAGCTTAAACAAATATAAATTCAAGAAATCCCTTGTGACAAGCACATGATTATCACAAGTCGAGTACATGTAGCCTAGAAGGTGACTCTTGAAGAAACCTATTCTTGACTTTTTTTTATACTAGTTAACTCAAGAGATGTGAATTAGAGAATCATCATCAAAAACTTGAATGTATTTTACATCATCAAAAGGTTCAAGGCACACCTTAGAGCCATGTTGCATGAGAGGAGAGGAGATCATGGAAGCAACAATAACTCCAAACATTCTTATAAGGGGATTGATAAAGAATGAACAAGGTACACACTCTCGGACGCCTATACCCATACACCTAAGCATTACTACTCTCGTTCTCCCACCTCTTTCTAACTTAAGTATTGGAGAGGTTTCCCTTGATGATCAATCCATCTCCAAGTAATTTATTATTAATTATATGTATTTTTGTGATTAACAAAACCTTGAAAATACTTTCTAACAATATTTTCTGAAGTTTATCCACAGGCAGTAATTCAAGCAATATCTATAAGTTGTCTACACACACTGCTATTTGAAGTTCAATGCATATGTTTTGTCTAAGTACACATCGACTTCTTTGATAGAACAACGATTTCTTTAGAAGAACATCGATTTCATCCTAACATCGATTTCATCCCTACATCGGTTTCACTTAAACAACAACTTCCTGAGTACACATTGATTTCATAAGTAAAACAACAATTTCAGTCTTACAACAACTTCATAGCTAGAACATCGATTTCGGTTCTACATCGATTTCATCTTACTTCAACATCGACTTCGTCGCTACGACGACTTCATAGAAACATCAATTTCGTTTCACTTAAACATCGAATTGGTTGCTACAACGACTTCATAGCTTCAACATCAATTTCATTGCTACAACGATTTCATCTCACTTAAACAACGACTTGATTACTACAACGATTTCGTCTCACTTAAACAACGATTTGGTTGCTTCATCAACTTTGTTTTACTTAAACATCAATTTCGATAGAACGACGACTTCATGTCCACAACGACTTCACTTAAACATCGACTTCATATGAAACAATGATTTCATCTCTACAACGAATTCACTTAAACAACGATTTCAATAGAACAACGACTTCATATACTTCATGTTTGTATCAACTTCGTTTCAAACAATGATTTCATCAGCACATTGACTCCAGTTAAACAACGACTTTGTACAGAACATCGATTTCATAATACATGGATTATGCTCACATCAACTTGATTTCAATATGGATTACATCCTCACTTGACTTATGATTATATCATTGATTTAATATCAACATCGACTCTCTCTGGGTGCAGCATGTCTAAATACATCAACCCTCTATTAATGATTACATTTAAGACATCTGTCAAACATTCTCGTTGAAATCATTTTTAAACGTTCTTTAGTTTCATTCCACATGATACTCAAATATATTTCAAATCTTTATGGATTTCAAGTTTTCCCGCAAAAGCATGTTGTATCCCATGATCTCTAACATTATTGTGACAGTACAAACCTCTACACGATATATCTTTTACCTATCTTGCCTATGATAGAATGGCATTTCCCTTCTTGTGTATCTTCATACAGCACGACCACTAATGTTGACTGAAAGTTTAGACAAAGACAAGTTGTCTAGGTGTCAGCATTTATTGTGTGCAGAATTTCCGGTAGAAACACACGTTGCAAAGATGGACTTGTCAAACCTGACAAGAGGATAGAAGATTCAGACAATCTTTCCACATGAGTGTATGTGTCAATCTGGGCATTAATGGCTGCAAGCTCACCTGCTCCATACTTCGGACCAGATACTCCAACGTGCATGAAGATATGAGACAACGGATACTTCAACGGTCATTTTATTTCAAAGAAGATAAAAGAGACTGGTGACTACAAGCACAAGACACACTCTTTTGGAACAACTTTTGAGAAGCTTGACATCTTAGTCACCTGAAGAACAACAAGAGCCAACTCATCCATTTCAACTTTCTGTAGCTCTTAGCTCTCCATAGAATATTGCATTGCCTTTGAGAGCTTGCGTAGATCTGAGAGAGTCCATTTGTGATAATCTTGTGTCTCTCAAACTTCGCCTCAGATCAAGCAGTGATTATAAGCTTGGTCTTGGGGCCTTTCTCTTTCAACTCATTTTTCTATGAGTATTCCTCTTCGGGTGTAAAGAGAATACATGTTGCATCAGGTGGAGCGATCCCTCTTCTGGTAGAGAAGAGAAGGCCAACTGCTGTTGGATGTGTAAGTGTCCTTAAGGGGAACTGTACCCTTGTTTAGTGGGATCCCAAGTGGTTGCTTGGGGACTGGACATAGGACTCCTTGGGATAGGAGATCCGAACCAAGATAAAATTTCCTATTGTCTCTGTGATTGTTCTCTTTGTTTGATTAACACAGACCTCCTTTATTCGACGGTGAAGATTACAACTACTGGAAGACACAGACGGAGTTCTTCCTTCAAGGTCTAGATTTCCAGCTTTGGTCAATTATTGAAGAAGGAGACCTCTTGGTAACAAACAGTAAAGATAAATGGACAGATGAAGACAAGAAGAAAGTATCTCAAAATAGCAAGGCTAAAAGTATATTGTGTTATGCGCTAAGTAAGAAAGAATTCAACAGGATTTTAGCCTGTAAGTCAGCTATGGAAATGTGGGAAAAGATGAGACTCACATATGAAGGAACTGACAAGGTAAAGGAAACAAGAATAGATATTCTGGTAGGTCAATAAGTAAGATTTCAAATGCAGTCTGGAGAGTCCATCTCTCAAATGTACAGTAGATTCACAGACATCACCAACGGTTTGGCTAGGCTTGGAAAAATGTATGAAATTGGAGACATGGTAAGGAAAATACTAAGATCCCTACCAACCTCATGGACTCCAAAAGTAACAGCCATAGAAGAAGCCAACGATCTTAGAAGAATGTCACTTGAAAAACTCATTGGGTCTTTGATGGCTCATGAGATAAATATGGAAAGGCTAGGAGATTCCTCCAACAAGAAGAAGCACAACAATGCTCTCAAGGCCACAGAAGACACATCTGATGTTGAATCAAAAAGTGACAAAAGCAATGAAAGCAGTGAAGATGAAGAAGCCTTTCTCTTCAAAAGATTGCAGCGCATACTGGCTAAGAAGAAATATCAGACAGGAAGAAGGCACTTCAAGAAGGGTAGAGACTTCAAATATCTGAAGGTAAAGATGTAAAGAGATCAGAACCAATATGCTACAAGTGCAAGAAGTCTGGACACATTAAAGCCGAGTGTCCAAAATTAAAGAAGACAGAGTTCAAGAAAAAGGACAACATGAAGAAATTTAAGAAGTACAAGAAGAAGGCCATGGCTGCTACATGGAACAACGAAAGTGACTCAGACAGTAAGTCAAGCTTAGGTGAAGAAGAAGAAGAAAAGGCCAACCTGACCTTCATGGCAAATATTGATGATAAGGTAACTTCTGACTCATCCTTTACCTCTTGCAATGAATCAGATTCAGATAGTTTAGAAGATGCTTTTAATGAACTATATAGTAAATATAAAGATGTCTGTAAACTTTTAAAAACAACTAAGAAAAATTATGCATGTCTTGAAATAACAAACTCAGATCTAAAATCTAAAACTGAACAGTTAGAAAAATAATTTCTGAACTAAAAGGAGAAATGAACTGCTATGCGAAGACATAAAAATTAAAATGAGAAGATATCAAACTTAGAAAATTAGGAAACCACAAGCAAACTTAAAAGTTAAATTAAAACACTAACAAAAGATAATGAATACTTAACAGCCACAATTGAAAAATTCACAAATGGAAAATCTTCCTTAATATTAAAAGGAGCAAGAAGATCAGGTAGGAAAAAGTATGACTTAGGATATACCCTACAAACAATGAAGAAACTGTAATTCATCCTAAAATCTATCCAACACCAAAATTCATAGCTGAACAAAATCTCAACTATAAAACAAATAACAGTAAGAACCATAAGCCAAACAGGATAATAAACAATATTCCCCGCTGCACTCACTGTAACAAATTAGGTCACACTAAAATAACTTATACTACCAAACACCTAAAATGGATTCCCAAAAGAAACTGTGAAGAAGCTAACCAACCAGGACCCAAAAGAACTTGGGTACCTAAATCTCATTGATTTATTGCAGGGAAGCCTTAGAGCATCAAAATGGTACCTGGACAACAGGTGCTCAAGGCATATGACAGGTAACAAGAAACTGTTCTCTCATATCAAGAATGAAGAAGGTGCAGTAACCTATGGCGATAATGGAAAAGGGTCAGTAATTAGTTGTGGATCCATTGGAAGTCAAGACAGAATCCTTATAGAAGATGTTCTATGCATCAAAGGACTCAAGCACAATCTAATAAGCATTAGCCAGTTGTGCAACAAGGGTCACCAGATCAAATTTCAGGAATCCAAATGTCTGATTATCAAGGATGGTGCAACTATCTTCGAAGCCAAGAGAGAAAAGAATTTATATGTACTACATCTAGAAAAATTATAGGATCAAGACATTTGTCTAGCAGCAAGTAAAGAGTAGAATGCTGAACTGTAGTACAGAAGATTAGGTCACTGCAGCCTGGATGGAATAAGAAAACTCATCAAACATGATCTAGTAGAAGGTCTGCCAAAGATTAACTCAAGATTAGATAGTATATGTAAGCCATGTGCAAAAGGAAAGCATGCAAAATCTTCCTTAAATCCAAGACAGTAGTCACTACATCCAAACCACCAGAATTGCTACACATGGACTTGTTTGGACCAATGAGAACTATTAGTCTGGGAGGAAAGAACTTTGGATTCGTTATATTTGATGATTATTCAAGATTTACATGGGTATCATTTGTTGAGCATAAAGATGACACATTTGAGAGTTTTGTGAAGTTCAGCAAACTTGTTCAAAAAAATAAGAAGTTCAGCATCATCAGTATTCGTTCAAATCATGGAGGAGAATTCCAAAATGACATATTTGCATAATTTTATAATGATCAGGGTATAGAACACAATTTCTCAGCACCTAGAACACCACAGCAAAATGGAGTAGCTGAGAGGAAGAATAGAACCCTGTTGGATATGGCTAGAACCATGTTATCTGAATATAACCTTCCAAGATACTTCTGGGCAGAAGCTATAACTACAGTATGTTACATTATAAATAGAGTAATGATCAGGCCAATCCTGAAGAAAACTGCATATGAGTGTACAAAGAAAGGAAGCCCAAGATCAGCTGTAAGGCCCTCAAATTTTGTTGCATTATTATATTACATGTAAATAATTCATGTTGTGTATGTACGTATGTAAATATCTACGTAAGTACTAGTTGGTATACTTATGTATGCATGTGTATAATTAGTTGTAAATAATATATGAATGGTATGATGGTAGTGTGTACATGATAACGTATACATATGGCACATATATAGGTATAAGATGTGCATGGTTTCTGCATGTTTTAGAGTTCTGGCCGAAGGCCAGATTGGCGTCAATATCAATAGACGTCAATGTTGTGTCGGCGTCAACCTATGGACGCCAACACTAAGTCCAGCGTCCAGCGATGTGGACACCAATTTCTCTGACCTGCATGCATTGCAGAGCCCAGAATTCTAGGAGCAAGCTACCCCAACCATTGGGGAGCTGTCTCCAACGGTCTGAAAGCCCTCTTGTCCGACCTGCGTGAGAGGAGAGCTTCCCCTCCTCTATATACAAGCCCTTCTTGCAACCCTCAGCCCTCTCTTGGCTCTTTGCAAAGAGAAGAAGACAAACCCTAGTTTCTGTGAGAAGGACCTGACTTTGCAAGCCTAGATCCGGGAATTTGGAGCTTCATCCGGCCATCTACAACGACTGGGAGATAGCTGGAGCATCAGGAAGGCTTCCCCGATCTCGTTTTGGTGTCTACATCATTCAAGAACCGGAGGAAGGGGTCTTTGGAGGCTTCTTGGGACTGCCCAAGGAGAGCATCACTGCCATTTTAGATCCCTTGGAGTATTTTTCATAGGCAAGTAACACTTACACTCCGTCCATGTAGATGTCCAGTAGGGTTTTATAAATTTTATGTATTTTTCCTCGTGTCCTAGATCCCCCTTTCACCTTTGCATTTGGAGTTCGGTCTGTGTTTCTGCACAGACAGGAACTTGGCGTCAATGCCCTTGACGCCGAGATCCCTGGTATGCGTCTAGCGATCTGGCCGTCCACTCCTAGAACGGCCAGAGACCGCCGTCAAGTTCTCCAGGACAGAACAGTGAGGTGTTCTTCCTGGCATATTTGATTAATTTTGACGTGTTTTGCGATGAGGATATAATGTAACTCTTATATGCTATGTATACTAGCTAATGTGATGAATGGGAGAATGAACGAACATTTATTTTGTGGGTGGTTGAGTTTATTCGTCTATCTAATGTGTATGCGAAAAGAATGGCAATGGATGTTCACCATGATCCTAATGATTGTGGCAAAGTTTTGTTGCCCAAATTTGTTAGACCATGTATGTATGATCCTGTCTGTACCCTGAGTTTTGACATTTTTCCCATGCTTGTATGGTTATTGAAATTTCTGTTTTGGGAAATAGAAATCATGCGTAGGTCATGTTAAATTTCCAGTAAATTGCGTTGTTGCTCAGTAAATTCGGGAATAAATTCTGCGACCCTGTGCATGCTAGGGTGCAGACAGTGAGCTGTTAGATTTGTGATTATGTTCAACTCCATGTTAATTTGCATTATGAATAATGATGTGAAATCGATGTTAAATTTTCTGTAACTTCATTTTGAGTCAGAAAAATCTGAAAATTTTCATGTGGAATCATAAACCTGAGATCAGCATGTGGTTAAATTTTCAAATCGTTTGGGAAACTATATAGTGAAATATGAATTTCTCCATGCGAGAAATGTGAAAAGAAAAATGCATGCTAATGTGGGAATAATGTGACATGTGTGTGTGATCTGATTTGTGCAAATTCTGAACATGTAATCCCTGTTAACTATAGAATCATGTTAGGAAAACAGAGCCCTTGTGTGAGTGAGAAAATGAATGAGAGGCAAGTGACATGTGTAAAGATATGTGTTAAAAATCGGTAAATGTGTAAATTGTGCCAAGTGTGACACTGCTTCCATAGAGGGCAGTGGAACCGTATCAGGGAAAAGTCCCCCTGAGAAGGTTCAATGTGTTGTGATCCTAAGGGCATTAGGATGAAATCCTGAAGGTGGACAAGTACCACTGGTTAGGGTGGAGACTTGTTCTCCCGGTCTGCGCAGTCCAAGAGTCGTCACTGCATTGCCTAGGTGACGTCTATGTGTATGTGATGTGATGTGTCCTTATGGTGGTTGGGACTATGTCACGGCACTAAAGTGAAAAATGTGAATGTGATTGTGATAATGTGCAAATTGTGTATGTGAACAAGTGTAAATGTGCATGTGTAAAGTGTAAATTATGTGAATGAGAAATTGTGTAAACATGTGAAACCAAAACGTGAGGGTTGTGAATTTGTGATCCATGTTGTAGTAATCTGAAATCATGTTACAAATAGCAAACTAAATGTACTTATAATCATGCTTTACATGTGCAAATTGCTTAGAATCCATGTTAGAAATGATTCTTAGTGGTGTGTAAGTAATCCCATACTTGTTTGCCTTCATGTTGTAACTTAAATTGATTAAGTAGCTCTCATGTGTTGGTTATGCTTCCTAGTCTATGTAAAACCAGCAAGCTTAAAGAGGATGAAATGGTCATGAGCATGTATAGGAATGTATAGAAGTTCATGCTAAGTGTATTCTTTTCACATAGGCATTGAGACCATGCTAAACTTGCTTCATGATTAGTTTAATTGAAAATAGACCTTTCATGTATTGGAATGAGTAGAGAGCATGTGATAGGAAGTTTTATTGTGGAAAAATCTGAAAGCATGAGCCATGTGTTTAATTGGTAGAGTCATCATAATAGAGTGTTGACCTTCAATGTTAAGTATGTCATACATCGTATCTTGTAAATGTGTATGTAAAATCTGCTATGACGTGTACATGTATGGTATGTGTAGAGTTATTTGCTGAGTCTTTTAGACTCATTACTTGCTTCGGCGTACAGGTGTAGTAGGTGACACACCTTTGGAGGAGACCGTGAAAGCGACTCCGAGCGCGGGGAGTAGCTAGTTTGGTGGAGCTTAGTTGTGACTTTTGGCATTTTGATGTATGTAATTGCAACATTGTACTAGCATTATCATGGACAAATGTATAAGTGTGGACAATTATGTATTTGATGTTCAGCAATTTAATTATGTGGACTTTTAGTTCTTTAAATGTTATCGAATCATGTATGTTAAATGTGGATGATGAATGAAATAAGACAGTGGTTCTTTTACTTCCGCTACTATGTTCTTGTATTCACGTGTATCTCAGCTGAATGTTATTGTTGGGTAAATGTCCCACTGTGGCAACGTTCACTATATCGACGTGGGTTGGTATAACCGTACCGATATAATGAGGGTCGCTACAGAGATTGGTATCAGAGAGACTGGTTGAGATTGCACATGAATATACATAAGTCATCATCTTCATTACATGCTAAGTCTACATAGGAATGTCCACATGTGTAGATTGATTAATAACGAATGAAAAATAGATAAGAAAATGGTTAGAAAACTTAGTAACCTAGCTCTAATGGTGGCTGAAATTTGTTACAGCCATGGCTTCGAGAGGTAGGCGTGGCGGAGCGCCGGCCCGTGAGGACGAGCCGAGACGTGACGAGCGGGCGGAGCAGCAGGCCCCGGCACCACAAGGTCCTGTACTTCCCCCACCGTCGCCTGTGGATTATGGAGTATTCATGCAAGGTCTGGTGCAAGCCATGCAGACGCAGGCTCATACCCAGGCAGCACTCCAGGCTCAGTTGAAGGCTCAGGTTATACTAATAAAATGATTAATAGTCTGTTTTATTTATTATGCGATATTATGTTGATTGTGTATTGCTTGCTTTGTACTGTAGCAGGCTCAAGTACCAGCTCAGGACCATGGTGGACCTTCTACCATGGAAAGATTCAAGAGGATGCTGCCACCCTCTTTTAAGGGGGAGAGCGATCCATTGTTGGCAGAAAGCTGGATGAGGGAGATAGAAAAGATCTTCCGAGCCATCAGGTGTGCAGATGAGGATAAGGTTACATTAGCCACCTACATGCTATAGGTATGCTTTAGTTTATATGCTTGTATATTTTGTTAAGTTAGATTTGTTTAGATGGTGCTTATGAGCGGTGTACTGCAGGAAAGAGCTGATGTATGGTGGGCTTCATTGCTGCGTACCCGGTTTGAGGACGGAGCTGTTGATGTTGCGTGGGACGAGTTCGTGAGGCTCTTTCGGGCCAAGTTCGTCCCCGAGCATGTGCAAGATCGGATGGAGCAAGAATTCCTATCTTTGACTCAAGGCTCCATGACCGTGCTAGAATATGAGGCAAGATTTTCTGAACTCTCTAAGTATGCACCTCATATCGTGGCAGATGAGCGCAGGAAGACAAAGAAGTTCGTGATGGGACTCAAGCCATCACTGCGGACGAGACTCGTGGCGTTTGACCACCGCACTTTGGACGAGGCCCTTAGTGCTGCTTGTAGGCAGGAGGGAGAGATGGAGCAATATCTTGAAGAGAAGAAGGCTTCGCAGAAGAGACCTGCAGCTACGTTCCAGCGTCAGGACAAGAAGAAAGTGGTGTACCTGACGCAGCAGCGATCAGTGGCAGTCGACAGTTCTCAGGTACTGTAAGGCCCTCAAATTTTATCGCATTATTGTATTGCATGTAAATAATTCATGTTGTGTATGTACGTATGTAAATATCTACGTGAGTACTAGTTAGTATACTATTGCATGCTTGTGTATAAATTAGATGTAAATAATATATGAATGGTATGAGGGTAGTGTGTGCATGATAACGTATACATATGGCATGTATATAGGTGTAAAATGTGCATGGTTTCTGCATGTTTTAGAGTTCTGGCCGAAGGCCAGATTGGCGTCAATATCAATGGACGCTTGTGTTCTGTAGGCATCAACCCTATGGACGCCAACACTAACCCTAGCGTCCAGCGATGTGGACGCCAACTTCTCTGACCTGCATGCGTTGCAGAGCCCAGAATTCTGGGAGCAAGCTAGCTCACCCATTGGGGAGCTGTCTCCAACGGTCTGATGGCCCTCTTGTCCGACCTACGTGAGAGGAGAGCTCCTCTCCTCTATATACAACCCCCCCCCCCTTGCAACCATAAAACCCCTCTTTGGCTCTTTGCAAAGAGAAGAAGAAGAAACCCTAGTTCTGTGAGAAAGACCTGATTTTGCAAGCTTAGATCCGGGGATTTGGAGCTACAGCCGGCCATCTACGACTGGGAGATAGCTAGAGCATCAGGGAAGGCTTCCCCGACTTCTCCTTGGTGTCTACATCAGTCAAAAACCCGGAGGAAGGTGTCATTGGAGGCTTCTTGGGACTGCCCAAGGAGAGCTTCACCGCCACCTTTGATCCCTTTGGAGTATTTTTCAGAGGCAAGTACCCTACCCATAACGTCCCTGTATGTGTCTAGGATGGTTTTACTATTTTTATGTATTTTCCCTCATGTCCTAGACCCCCAAATTCACCCCATCTTTGGAGCTCGGGTCTGCGTTTTGCACAGACCTGACCTTAACGGCAATATCCCTTGCCGCTAAGATCATGCTTAGCGTCCATCGATTATGCCGCTAACATTACATTAATGGCCATAGCTTGCCGCTAAGTTCATCTGAGCAGAACAGCAAGCTGTTCTGCCCTTCTATATGAGTAATTTCGATATGTTTCACGATGAGATATAATGTAATCTCTTATATGCTATGTATACTAGCTAATGTGATGGATGGGAATGTGAATGTACTCTTATTTCGTAGATGGTAGAGCTTATTTATATATTTGAAAGCATGTGGAAGAATGTTCATATGTATGTTCTCACCATTATCCTGATAATCCATGGTAAAATCATGTTGCCCTAATTTTGTTAGACCATGTATGTACAACCCTGTCTGTACTCTGAGTTTCTGGAATTTTCCATGCTTGTATGAATTATTGAATTTTCTGGTTTGGGAATAGAAATTATGCGTAGGTCATGATAAATATTTGGTAAATCATGTATTGCCCAATAAATTCGGGAATAAATCATGTGGCTCTATGCATGCTAGGTTCAGACAGTGAGTTGTTAAATTTGTGATTGTTATTCAACTCCATGCTAACTTGAATTGTGAATAGCATGTGAATTTGATGTCAGATTTTCTGTAATTACGTTTTAGGTTAGAAAATTCTGAAAATTTGCATGTGGGATCCTAAAGCCGAAATCAGCTAGTGGTTAAAATTTCAGGTCATTTGGACCAGTACATGATGCAATATGAATTTTCCATGTAAAATGTGAAACTAATGCATGCCTTTGTAAAATGATTTGATTTTGTATATAGCACCTGATTAGTGAAATTTCCTGAGTGCTAAATTTCTGTAATTGTAGTGCCATGTTAGGAAAAACAGAGAAGTGTGCATTGAGTGAGAAAGTGAATGAAATGAGAGTGACATGTGTAAACCTATGTGTTAAAATCGGTAAAAATGTGTAATGTGTAACTTGTGCCAAATGTGACACTGCTTCCGCAGAGGGCAGTGGAACCGTATCAGGAAAAAATCCCCCTGAGAAGGTTCAATGTGTAGTGACCCTAAGGGCATTAGGGGGAAATCCTGGAGGTGGACAAGTACCACTGGTTAGGGTGGAGACTTGTTCTCCCGGTCTGCGCAGTCCAAGAGTCGCCATTGTATTGCCTAGATGGCGTCTATGTGATGTGATGTGTTATGTCCTTCTTTGGTGGTTTGGACTATGTGTCCGGCACTAAATGTGAATGTGTAAATGTGTATGTGTTCATGTGAAAAATGTGAATGTGAACAATGTGTAAAAGTGCATGTGTAAAGTGTGAATTATGCGAATTCGAAATTGTGTAAAAATGTGAAACCAAATGTGAGGATGTGAGTTTGTAATCCATGTTATGACAATCTGAAATCATGCTTGAACAGTAGCTTTACTATGTTATGATCATGTTTATGTATGCAAAATGTCTAGAATCCATGCTAGAGATAATTGTTAAGCATATATAAACAACTTCCATACTTGATTGTTCACATGTTGTGATTTAAATCATTGTTGTAGCTCTCATGTGTTAGATTATGGTTGCTAAAGCATGTAAAACCAGCAAGTTTAAAGCATGTAAAATGGTTATGTATATGTGTAGAATGTGTAGATTCCATGTTAGGTATGTTTCCTTTCATGCATGTTCGGAAATTTATGTTAATGGCTTTCATGTCTTAGTTGGTTAAAGGTAGAATTTCTATGTGAGGATGAATAGAAAGCATGTGATAGGTGATTCTATTTTAGGAAAGCTAAAAGCATAGTCCATGTGTTTAAATTGTAGATTTACCTTGATAGGTTGAAAAATTCAATGTCAAGCATGCTACATGTTGTGTCTTATGAATGTGTATGTGGAACCTACTATGATATGTGCATGTGCGGTATGTGTAGAAGTACTTGCGAAGTCTTTTAGACTCACTACTTGCTTGGTGTACAGGTGTAGTTGGTGATGAGACACTAGTGGAGGAGACGTTGGAGACCGACTCCGAGTGCGGAGATTAGAGCGTTGCTGGAGTACTTGTGACATTTTGTGATTTTCATAGTATGTAAATTGAACATTGTATTATCTTTATCATGGAAGAATGTATAAGTGTGGACATCTATGAATTGATTTTCAGCATTTAAATTATGTGGACTTTTAGTTCTTTAAATGTTATCAAATCATGTATGTTAAATGTGGATGATGAATGAATGAAGACAGTGATTCTTTTACTTCCGCTACTCTGTTCTTATATTCACGTGTATCTCAGCTGAATGTCATTGTTGGGTAAATGTCCCACTGTGATGACGCTCGCTATACCGACATGGGTTGGTATAACCGTACCGTATAAAGAGGGTCGTCGCAGGTACCCTCTGTATGTTCCCCTGGTGTGAAGAAAGAGTGTCCCCACTGTGGGAAGACACATGGTGGTACCGAATGTTGGATGATTACGGGCAAGTGCTTGAAGTGCGGAAGCAGCAACCACAAGATCAAGGATTGCCCAAGACTTCAGCAGGGAGTCCAGCGCAGAGCGCCAACCCCAGCAGCAGTAGCGGCAGCGGCGCCAGCTACGGAAGACCAGGAAGGCCTCGAGCCCCAGCTCGAGTGTTTGCTTTAGCGCGCAGGACGCCGAGCAGGCGGAGCATGTCACTGAAGGTATGGTTTTACTTCTAGGTGTGCACGCTCGGGTTTTGTTTGATACGGGTGCTACTCACTCGTTCATTTCCGAGCGGTTCGCTAGGCAGCTAGCCCTAGAGTCAGGCATAGAGTCTGAGGATTTAGAGGTCCCTTTGTCTGTGCACACCCCTGCGGGTACGGTATCGACTAGTGCATTCCGTCGTTACCTGTGTGCATTGAGGATAGAATCCTAGATGGGTGTTTCTTCTTGCTAAAGATGAAGGACTATGATGCTATTCTTGGTCTGGATTGGCTAGAGGAGCACAATGTGTTAGTGGATTGTCGCCGGAAGAGGATTGTTTTCCGCATTCTTGGTGAGGACGAGTTCTCTCATCCCTTGCCAAGGAACTTGGCAGGAAAGATGGTCATCTCTGCCATGAAGGCGATGCGCATGATAAACAAGGTTGTGACGCTTTTCTTGCCAGCGTGGTCTTAGTGCCAAAGGCTGATGAGTCACCTACTCTTGCGGAGATTGAGGTAGTGCAGGATTTTCCAGACGTCTTTCCTGATGATTTGTCTGGTTGCCACCGGATAGAGAGATAGAGTTTACCATAGAGTTGCTTCCGGGCACCTCTCCTATCTCGAAGGCTCCATATCGGATGGCACCTGCAGAGTTAGCCGAGTTGAGGAGGCAGTTGCAAGAGTTTCTTGATAAGGGATTTATTCGCCCTAGTGTTTCCCCTTGGGCGCACCTGTATTATTCGTCAAGAAGAAAGACGGGTCACTTAGGTTATGCATTGACTATAGGAAGCTGAACCAAGTGACTGTGAAGAACAGGTATTCCTTACCTCGTATTGATGATTTGTTTGACCAGTTGCGAGAGGCATCAGTCTTTTCTAAGATTGACTTGCGATCTGGTTATCATCAGTTGAGGATTCAGAGTGAGGATGTGTCCAAGACGGCATTTAGAACCCGTTATGGACATTATGAGTTTTTGGTCCTTCCTTTGGATTGACCAATGCCCCTGCAGTGTTCATGGATCTCATGAACAGGGTGTTTAGGCCTTATTTAGATAGCTTTGTTGTCGTGTTTATTGATGATGTGTTGGTCTACTCTCCAGATGAGGCCACACACCGTCAGCATTTGAGGGTAGTGTTAGAGGTTCTTCGTGAGCACAAGCTGTATGCTAAGTTCAGCAAGTGCGATTTTTGGTTGCGCGAGGTTCATTTCCTCGGGCATGTTATCTCCGGTGCTGGTGTTGCAGTTGATTCAGCAAAGGTCCAGGCAGTTATGGATTGGGAGATTCCCAAGACCCCTTCAGAGATTCGTAGTTTTATTGGTTTAGCTGGTTACTATCGGCGATTTATTGAGGGATTTTCATCCATCGCCGCCCCATTGACTCAGCTCACCAGAAAGGGAGTGAAGTTTGTATGGTCCGAGAAGTGTGAGAGTAGTTTTCAATTGTTGAAGACTAAGCTCACGACAGCCCCGGTGTTAGTCTTACCGAGCGGTGTAGAGGGTTTTGCTATCTACACGGATGCGTCTCGGATTGGTTTAGACTGTGTACTAATGCAGCAGGAAAGGGTAGTGGCTTATGCTTCTCGTCAGTTGAAGGAGCATGAGAAGAACTATCCGACTCATGACTTGGAGCTCGCAGCAGTGGTTCATGCACTAAAGATCTGGAGGCACTATCTTTATGGTGTCAGATTTGAGGTGTTTACTGACCACAAGAGCTTGAAGTATCTTTTCTCCCAAAAGGAATTAAACCTGAGGCAGAGAAGATGGATTGAGTTCTTGAAGGACTATGACTTCGACCTTCAGTATCACCCTGGGAAGGCGAATGTCGTAGCGGATGCTCTGAGTAGAAAGAGGTCATCTCTCCAGCAGGATTGGAAGATGTTGGAAGATGCGTCTTGCGCGTTGACTGAGTTAGAGCCATCGTGCTAGGCTTTTGTAGCTCAGTTATCCTTAGGTCCTCGGTTTTGGATGAGGTGATCGAGCAACAGAAAGCCGACCCTAGACTCTTAGAGTTAGTGGGTAAGGTAGGCATTGCTTGTGATGAGGACAGTGTGATTAGATTTCATCACCGTGTTTGTGTCCCTGATTTGGTAGATGTCCGTGAGCAAGTGTTAGCGGAGGCTCATAGATCGCGATTCTCTATTCATCCGGTAACACTAAGATGTACCAGGATTTGAAGAGATCCTTTTGGTGGTCTGGCATGAAGAGGGATGTAGCGGATTATGTATCCCGGTGTTTAGTATGCCAGCAAGTGAAGGCCGAGCGACAGCGACCATCCGGCCTTATGTAAAGGATGGACATCCCAGTGTGGAAGTGGGAAACTGTCACTATGGACTTTGTTTCGGGTTTGCCTCGATCTAGAAGGGCAATGACTCGATTGGGTAGTTGTAGATAGATTCTCGAAGACTGCTCATTTCTTGCCTATGAAGAAGAAGCAGTCAGTAGAGAGTTTAGCTAGATTGTATGTTAGCAGTACCATTAGATTGCATGGTGTGCCGAAGTCGATCATTTCGGATCGAGATCCGAGGTTTACTTCGAGGTTGTGGAAGGGTCTTCAAGATGCTTTGGGTTCGGAGCTGAAGCTCAGTTCGGCGTTTCATCCCCAGACTGATGGACAGTCCGAGAGGACTATCCAGACGCTCGAGGATATGTTGAGAGAGTGTGTTCTGGATTGGAAGGATGATTGGGAGCGTCATTTACCTCTTGTGGGGTTCGCATACAACAACAGCTTTCATGCGAGTATTGGTATGGCTCCATTTGAGGCGTTGTATGGTAGGCCCTGCAGATCTCTTTATGTTGGGAGGAGACTGGTGATAGGCAGTTGATCGGACCGGAGTTAGTTCAGGAAACTTCGGATAAGATCCAGCTGATCAGAAAGAGGCTTGTTGCGGCGCAGGATAGGCAGAAGAGCTATGCCGACAACAGGAGGAAGGATCTTGAGTTCGAGGTGGGTGATCATGTCTTCTTGAAGATATCGCCTACTCGAGGTGTCGTCAGATTTGGCAGGCATAGTAAGTTGAGCCCTAGGTTCATTGGCCCATATGAGATTCTCAGACGTTTGGGCAGCGTGGCGTATGAGCTAGCCTTACCCCCAGCGTTGGCTAGTGTTCATCCCGTCTTCCACGTTTCGATGCTCAGGAAGTATGTCCGAGATCCGTCTCATGTGATTAGTCATGAGCCAGTGGAGATTCAGCCAGATCTGTCGTA
Organism: Colocasia esculenta; assembly: GCA_014218235.1. Lineage (NCBI taxonomy): Eukaryota > Viridiplantae > Streptophyta > Magnoliopsida > Alismatales > Araceae > Colocasia > Colocasia esculenta. The sequence goes on along the minus strand of CM024763.1, from coordinate 97,047,322 downwards.
TGTCGAGCAACCAGTAGCTATTCTTGACCGGAAGGTTCAACATCTCCGGAACAAGAGTATTGCATCGGTGAAAGTTCTCTGGCGAAACTTCTCACGAGAGGAGGCCACTTGGGAGCTTGAGGATGCGATGAAGAAGAAGTATCCCCTTTTGTTTGAGTAGCGTCCTTCTAACTTCGAGGACGAAGTTTCTTTTAAGGGGGAGAGGGTGTAAGGCCCTCGAATTTTGTTGCATTATTGTATTGCATGTAAATAATTCATGTTGTGTATGTACGTATGTAAATATCTACGTAAGTACTAGTTGGTATACTTATGTATGCATGTGTATAATTAGTTGTAAATAATGTATGAATGGTATGATGGTAGTGTGTACATGATAACGTATATATATGGCACATATATAGGTATAAGATGTGCATGGTTTTGCATGTTTTAGAGTTCTCGCCGAAGGCCAGATTGGTGTCAATATCAATAGACGTCGATGTTGTGTTGGCGTCAACCCTATGGACGCCAACACTAAGTCCAACGTCCAGCGATGTGGACGCCAATTTCTCTGACCTGCATGCATTGCAGAGCCCAGAATTCCGGGAGCAAGCTAACCCAACCATTGGGGAGCTGTCTCCAACGGTCTGAAAGCCCTCTTGTCCGACCTGCGTGAGAGGAGAGCTTCCCCTCCTTTGTATACAAGCCCTTCTTGCAAGCCTCAGCCCTCTCTTGGCTCTTTGCAAAGAGAAGAAGACAAACCCTAGTTTCTGTGAGAAGGACCTGACTTTGCAAGCCTAGATCCATGAATTTGGAGCTTCATCCGGCCATCTACAACGACTGGGAGATAGCTGGAGCATCAGGGAAGGCTTCCCCGAATCTCGCTTTGGTGTCTACATCAGTCAGAACCCGGAGGAAGGTGTCTTTGGAGGCTTCTTGGGACTGCCCAAGGAGAGCTTCACTGCCATTTTAGATCCCTTTGGAGTATTTTTAGAGGCAAGTAACACTTACACTCCGTCCATGTAGATGTCAAGTAGGGTTTTATAAATTTATGTTTTTTCCTCGTGTCCTAGATCCCCCTTTCACCTTTGCATTTGGAGTTCGGTCTGTGTTTCTGCACAGACAGAACTTGCATCAATGCCCTTGACGTCGAGATCCTTGGTATGCGTCCAGCGATCTGGCCGTCCACTCCTGGAACGGCCAGAGACCGCCGTCAAGTTCTCCAGATAGAACATGAGCTGTTCTTCCTGGCATATTGATTAATTTCGACGTGTTTTGCGATGAGGATATAATGTAACTCTTATATGCTATGTATACTAGCTAATGTGATGAATGGAGAATGAACAAACATTTATTTTGTGGGTGGTTGAGTTTATTCGTCTATCTAATGTGTATGCGAAAAGAATGGCAATTGTCACGTCCCGAGAATTACGCAGCGGATATTAATTCGAAGAATTCGAGTCGATAATTCGAGACGTGAACAGTTCAAATAAGCCTCTAGCTAGCACGCACTAAATTATGATAACATACTTATCATAGGGCCCAAATATTGAACTCAATTAATCTTTTATTCAAATCTTAACCATTGTATTTCAAATGGAAACTATTACAAAACTAAGACTCAATAAAAGTAAAAGTACATAATACCTCACTTCCTACTACATTGTTCTAACACTCAAATACTAACTATAATAGACTCATAATTGGAGTGCTCATCACTCGGACGCATTCCCATCCTCGACTTGCTCTTCCTCTGAACTTCATAGTCACCTAGATTGGGTAAAAGGTAGGGGATGAGCAAACTAGCCCAGTAGGATTTATATCTCAAAGTGCGGGCAATGATATAAGTGATTAACATTTTAGAACTAGGCAAGTACGATGAATGATATACAAGTACGAATAAAACTCGTTAAAACATGATATATAAGACAAGCTAGAGAGAGTGATTATGATAGAACGGGATTTTGAACAAGATGACAAGATAGAACTAGCAATAGATCACTTTGTACAAGCACGCAAGAATTCACTTGATGTCAAGAACGCAAGATATCACTAATTGCATTAAATCAGAATGACCATATCACGCAAGCAAGCAACCAAGAATTACCGCGCACGCCACGTACACTAATCTGGCACGTAGACACTAATGTACACCGGAAAAGATCCATCAGAATGTACACCAGGACACGTGATGTGGTATTGTATCTATCATTCCAAAGCAAGAAAGTACTCCCAACGCCAGCAATCCAGTATCATTATACCCCATGGTTAAAAGTATATCTATGACTCGCCGTCTTCGAATGACCGGTAGAGAGCTTCCAATTCCCAAGAAAAGGGCTGCCTAGATGTGCAAGTGTGTAGTGATGTACGAGTGTCTCAATTCACAAAGCATCGGTCTTAACTCACGGAAAGTACTTAAAATGATGGCATGACATGAAACTATGCACTTTAACAAATCATGGTTTGCAAGATTTTTATGGCAACAAATTATCATTTTAGTCAAGCTAGAATAGTAAGAAGAGTAAATCATAAGTTGCCTGAATGATCACGTCATTAGGGGAGCAATTAGAATATCGTTCATGTAATTATAGATTTTAAATGTGTTAATCACTTTTAAGCCATTAAAAGACATCATGTAATGCTCAGACACAAGATATGCAATTTACACACTGGAACCATGTTAAACTGACCTCGGTTAGCATGATAATATCTTGTAGAACCTTTCTCTAATAGTTCAAAACTTACACATAAGAAGAGTGGCGTAAACGACAGAAACCGGAACATATGCCTTTTAGGAAGTAGATGTAGTCCCAACCCTTCCACTTCTAGAGTCTTAACTCACTAATTTCAAATTCAAATCTGACACATAAAAATACCACATTGAATCCCTTTGAATAAGGAATCCAACAAAAAAAACGGCGCATCAATCCGAGGTCTATAGAAAAAGTTACAGCCATTTAAGCGAACACTGCGCAGAGGCCAGGTCGCGACACGAAACCAGTCGCGTTCTGAATGCGACAGGACGATACGTCGCCTTCTAGAGAGAGGTTTTGGGTTGCCAAATACACCCAGTTCGACTCATACTTGGACTGGGTTGATATAGGAACTTATAGGATTATAACTCCTAATCTAGTGCTTTTGGGATAAAACTTTCAACATGAAAATTGTCAAGAACATCTAGTAGAAGAACTTTGATGTTGGTGGTTTGATCTAATTCGATCTCAAATCTCATGAAAAAACATGAAGAACGAAAAAGGAAGTGCAACCTGAAAATGCAATTTTCTGTAGCGGCTTTCTTACAACGCTTATAACTCTCTAACTAATGATATTTAGACAAAAGTCTCAACATAAAAGTTGTAGGGAACATGAAATAGGTGCGAACTATGATTTTTAAATAATTTTAAACGACCTCAAGATGTATGATAAATTGACTTGAACAGGAAAGGACCCTGACAGGTGCGACTTTGGCAAAACGCCTATAACTCATGATGTACTAAATGGAAAACGATGAAATCAGTGGGAAATGAAAGTTAACTTGATGCTCTACACATTGGCATAGGATATGTTAAGGTTTGGCCAAGAAAACCTACCTTTTGGGTTGACGAAGTCCCGTTATTCCAGAAAACCCGTGTTCAGACCACTTGGAGGAAAACGCTTACTGCTCCGTGTATACTGCATGGAATTTGGGCATTCCACTGGGTTAGAACGTAGAGTACTTGACCTCTTTCCAGGGGTATAGGCCTTGCAAGGTTTGGTTATGGTTTGACTCACCTTTGGTCGACTTCAAGTGGATGGTTTGTGCAGGTCGCAGCAGACAAGAAGGGGAAGAAGAACGGCTTGGTGTGGACGATCTCCTGCTCCCCAGCCACCAAGAACTCCTCCACTCGACCCCAGCAAGTTCTAAACTCGTCCCTAGGGTTTGGGTGAAGAGTATTTAAGTAACCATGGTGTTTAGGAGTCCTATTATAACTAGGAAAGAAGGGTGCGGGATTGGCATGTTGGTTTCTATTTTTGATGATTTCTTCCTCCCTTTGAGTGTGTGAGGCATTAGGAAATGTCCCTCATAGTTAAGCACGAATTTGGGTTGCAATGAATGCATGATTGCATCCCAATTCAACTCTAATTGCCTCTTTTTAATTTCAGCTTATTTATGGTTACGAATTTCTGTGTATTTTCTAGCATATTTGATTTTTGGGCCAAATGTTGCCCATTGGCCCAATTATGATAATGGGTCATCAATATATAATGTTGGAAGTCTCCCAATACTTTTATTTAATTTTTGATTGCATCGTATTTCCGTGTTAACGGTTTTCCGACTTGTTTCCTAATTTGGATAATCGGTCACAATAACTCTTAAACCTAGTCCAAATGATTTTTATTGACCCAAATTTCATGATGGGTCATTAGAAGATATTATTTGAAGCCCATATATGATTTTTATTTAATTTTCTGACTCATCCAAGTACGTGTGATAATGCTTTTCCGACTTATTCATAAATTACGATAATAAGTCGTGAATCACTTTAAACTTGGCTAATCCGATTTTTCTTGGCACAAATTTCTTTGTGGAACATTTAGTAAGAATGTAGGGTTGATCTATGATTTTTACGGAATTGTTCGATGTGTTTTAGAACATACGATAATGATACGTATGTTTTAAATACTCCGATATTATGGAAATTAGTTATTTCATTTATTTGAGTTTTTATGTAGTTAAAATTTTCGGGGTGCTACACCCTCCCCCACTTAAGACAATTTGGTCCCCAAATTCATTGATCATTAATTGGATTTTGAAAGTTATGATCCTTGAGGTCGTTTCGGATTTAATTCCTCTAACTTGTTTCAACATCGTGGATGCTAGTCCAACATCTACACCTATAGCCACCAGTACTTTTATTTGGTTCCCTCCACTCCTATCTTCCTTCCACAGCTGTCATAACTCCATCTTAATCCATCAGATGAACTATGGTATATTTACTAGATTATCCCTTTCTAATTCTCCTCAATGATCTCCCCCACTTAGAAATGTACTAATAAGAAAACATCATAAGATCAGTCTAAGGGGTTTAACAATCATACCTCCTTCCGGGAGCTCCGCTTGCGTTATTGCATTCACCCGTCCCTGACGCTTTACCACTTCTTGGTTCCTTCCAGCTTGGTCTTTTAGCATGGGACAGTTCGGTATACGATGTTCATGACTCCCACATCGCAAGCAAGCCCCGGCCTTCTTCCAGCACTTGTCCGCATGGTGCCCAAGCTTGTTGCAAATTTACAATACTCCACCGTCATTGCTTCTTCTACTTTGATCTTTTTCTCCATTCCATAGTCCTTCCCAGTGGTTGGCCTTTTGTTGTGTTATTATTGTTATTGGGGAAAGTTCCAGTTGTATCGACTGCTCCCCTTTTTGTAAAGGTCGGCTTTGAGATGTCCTTTCCCCTCATGCCTTCCACCTTAGCCATAGTATCTTCTACCAGTTGAGCTCTTTGGACCATCTCAGTGTAGGTTTGAATGTTGTGTGGTCCGAGCCTTTCAATGAACATGGGCCTGAGCCCATCCATGAAACGATTGGCCTTTAGTCTTTCCGTGCCCCCCAGATGTGGGGCGTACACAGCCAGTCGTGCGAACTGAGCCTCATACTCAGCCACGGACATTCCTTTCTATTTTAGTGCGGAAAACTCCGCTGCCTAGTTCTCGTTGACTCTCTCAGAGAAATACTTTCCCCAGAATATCTCCAGGAATCCGGCCCACTCTAGTTCAGCTACATTTGGTAGGTGGGCCGAGGTGGCCTTCCACCATGCTTGGGCATCCTTGGTAAATTGAAAAGTGGCCAGTACCACTTTCTCCCTATTGGTGCATTGCATTACTTGGAAGATCCTTTCTATTTCTTCCTGGCAATCTCTGCTTCGTCTAGGCAGGGGATCCAGAGAAACGAGGAGGCTTTTAAAATCCTAAAATGCTGGTGCAGATCACCGGCTCCATTCCTTGCAGCGGCAGCCTGATTTCCAGCCTGTACTACATTTTGTAATGCTTGGTCAGACCAGCCACAATGTCTTGCATAGCTTGCCACTGGTTGCGGGCCATTGCAATTGAGTGTAAGAGTTATGAGGGTTCTGAGGAAAGGATGGAAACCAATAATGTCTCTAGATACATTATCAGAGTCAATGGGTAGGAGTGTTTAATTTGCTAACATTCCCAGTCTCTACCCATTCTCACCAGGTACTATATTTAATTTCCATGACCTAGGTTCCATAGGTATATCCAATTCCTGAGACATATATCCTATTTGGTATTCCTAGGCTCTGATACCACTAAACTGTCACGTCCCGAGAATTACGCAGCGGATATTAATTCGAAGAATTCGAGTCGATAATTCGAGACGTGAACAGTCGGCAAATAAGCCTCTAGCTAGCACGCACTAAATGTATGATAACATACATATCATAGGGCCCAAATATTGAACTCAAAATCTTTTATTCAAATCTCAACTCATTGTATTTCAAATGGAAACTATTACAGAACTAAGACTCAATAAAAGTAAAAGTACATAATACCTCACTTCTACTACATTGTTCTAACACTCAAAATAACTAACTATAGATAGACTCATAATTGGAACGCTCATCACTCGGACGCATTCCCATCCTCGACTTGCTCTTCCTCTTGAACTTCATAGTCACCTAGATTGGGTAAAAGGTAGGGGATGAGCAAACTAGCCTAGTAGGATTTATATCTCAAAGTGCGGGCAATGATATAAGTGATTAACATTTTAGAACTAGGAAGTACGATGAATGATATACAAGTACGAATAAAACTCGTTAAAACATGATATATAAGACAAGCTAGAGAGAGTGATTATGATAGAACGAGATTTGTGAACAAGATGACAAGATAGAACTAGCAATAGATCACTTTGTACAAGCACGCAAGAATTCACTTGATGTCAAGAACGCAAGATATCACTAATTGCATTAAATGCAGGATGACCATATCACGCAAGCAAGCAAGCAAGAATGTACGAGCACGATCAAGTAACACTAATCCGGCACGTAGACACTAATGTACACCGAGAAAAGATCAATCAAGAATGTACACCAGGACACGTGTATGTGGTATTGTATCTATCATTCAACAAGCAAGAAAGTACTCCCAGCGCAGATGCAATGCCAGTAATCATTATACCCCATGGTTAACAGTATATCTATGACTCGCCGTCATTGGGGCTAAATTGGAGCCCTTGGACACACGCCGTGCCCTGTCAGCATCTCATGTAATTTTTAAATGTAGATACCCACAGTCATTAATAATGGCCAATGAGAGTTTCAAAACGTAGCATGTGTCATGTCATGTTCATGATGATGATGAGAAGAAGTAATAATTAAATTGAACATGATTTCATGAGAACAATGGTCAAGAGATAAATTCGGCAGCATAACGGTACAATTTATACTTTCGTTCAATCTTTACATTAATGGCTTTAGTCTAGTTTGTAAGTCACACTCACGAGATCAAGAAGAGAAAGGAAGTGCACGCTATCTCCAGGGAACTTCAATGGTACAACCAACTCGTCGGCCATGTGAGAATCCATGGTCAGAGGAGATTTACGGAGGCCTTGGTGAAAAGGTCGCTAGTCTACCGATTCGGAATGACCGGTAGAGAGCTTCCAATTTCCCAAGAAAATGGCTGTCTAGATGTGCAAGTGTGTAGTGATGTACGAGTGTCTCAATTCACAAAGCATCGGTCTTAACTCACGGAAAGTACTTAAAATGATGGCATGACATGAAACTATGCACTTTAACAAATCATGGTTTGCAAGATTTTTATGGCAACAAAATTATCATTTTAGTCAAGCTAGAATAGTAAGAAGAGTAAATCATAAGTTGCCTGAATGATCACGTCATTAGGAGAGCAATTAGAATATCGTTCATGTAATTATAGATTTTAAATGTGTTAATCACTTTTAAGCCATTAAAAGACATCATGTAATGCTCAGACACAAGATATGCAATTTACACACTGGAAACCATGTTAAACTGACCTCGGGTTAGCATGATAATATCTTGTAGAACCTTTCTATAATAGTTCAAAACTCACACATAAGAAGAGTGGCGTAAAACGACAGAAACCGGAACATATGCCTTTTAGGAAGTAGATGTAGTCCCAACCCTTCCACTTCTAGAGTCTTAACTCACTAATTTCAAATTCCAATCTGACACATGAATATACCACATTGAATCCCTTTGAATAATGAATCCAACAAAAAAAACGGCGCGTCAATCCGAGGTCTATAGAAAAAGTTACAGCCATTTAAGCGAACACTGCGTAGAGACCAGGTCGCGACACGAAACCAGTCGCGTTCTGAATGCGACAGGACGATACGTCGCCTTCTAGAGAGAGGTTTTGGGTTGCCAAATACACCCAGTTCGACTCATACTTGGACTGGGTTGATATAGGAAACTTATACGGCTTATAACTCCTAATCTAGTGCTTTTGGGATAAAACTTTCAACATGAAAATTGTCAAGAACATCTAGTAGAAGAACTTTGATGTTGGTGGTTTGATCTAATTCGATCTCGAATCTCATGAAAGAACATGAAGAACGAAAAAAGAAATGCAACCCGAAAATGTAATTTCTGTAGCGGCTTTCTTACAACGCTTATAACTCTCTAACTAATGATATTTAGACAAAAGTCTCAACATAAAAGTTGTAGGGAACATGAAATAGATGCGAACTATGATTTTTAAATAATTTTAAACGACCTCAAGATGTATGATAAATTGACTTGAACAGAAAGGACCCTGACAGGCGCGACTTTGGCAAAACGCCTATAACTCATGATGTACTAAATGGAAAATGATGAAATCAGTGGGAAATGAAATTTAACTTGATGCTCTACACATTGGCATAGGATATGTTAAGGTTTGGCCCGAGAAAACCTACCTTTTGGGTTGACGAAGTCCCGTTATTCTAGAAAACCCGTGTTCAGACCACTTGGAGGAAAACACTTACTACTCTGTGTATACTGCATGGAATTTCGGCATTCCACTTGGGTTAGAACGTAGACTTGACCCTCTTTCCAGGGGTATAGGCCTTGAAAGGTTTGGTTATGGTTTGACTCACCTTTGGTCGACTTCAAGTGGATGGTTTGTGCAGGTCGCAGCAGACAAGAAGGGGAAGAAGAACGGCTTGGTGTGGACGATCTCCTGCTCCCCAGCCACCAAGAACTCCTCCACTCAACCCCAGCAAGTTCTAAACTCATCCCTAGGGTTTGGGTGAAGAGTATTTAAGTAACCATGGTGTTTAGGAGTCCTATTATAACTAGGAAAGAAGGGTTGCGGGATTGGCATGTTGGTTTCCTATTTTTGATGATTTCTTCCTCCCTTTGAGTGTGTGAGGCATTAGGAAACGTCCCCTCATAGTTAGGCACGAATTTGGGTTGCCATGAATGCATGATTGCATCCCAATTCAACTCTAATTGCCTCTTTTTAATTTCAGCTTATTTATGGTTACGAATTTCTGTGTATTTTCTAGCATTATTTGATTTTTGGGCCAAATGTTGCACATTGGCCCAATTATGATAATGGGTCATCAATATATAATGTTGGAAGTCTCCCCAATACTTTTATTTAATTTTTGATTGCGTCGTATTTCTGTGTTAACGGTTTTCCGACTTGTTTCCTAATTTGGATAATCGGTCACAATAACTCTTAAACCTAGTCCAAATGATTTTTATTGACCCAAATTTATTGATGGGTCATTAGAAGATATTATTTGAAGCCCATATATGATTTTTATTTAATTTTCTGACTCATCCAAGTACGTGTGATAATGCTTTTCCGACTTATTCATAAATTACGATAATAAGTCGTGAAACACTTTAAACTTGGCTAATCCGATTTTTCTTGGCACAAATTTCTTTGTGGAACATTTAGTAAGAATGTTTATGGTTGATCTATGATTTTTACGAAATTTTTTGATGTGTTTTAGAACATACGATAATGATACGTATGTTTTAAATACTCCGATATTATGGAAATTATTTATTTCCATTTATTTGAGTTTTTATGTAGTTAAAATTTTCGGGGTGCTACAGCATTGGATGTTCACCATGATCCTAATGATCCGTGGCAAAGTTTTGTTGCCCAAATTTGTTAGACCATGTATGTATAATCATGTCTGTACCCTGAGTTTTGACATTTTTCCCCATGCTTGTATGGTTATTGAAATTTCTGTTTTGGGAAATAGAAATCATGTGTAGGTCATGTTAATTTCCAGTAAATTGCGTGTTGCTCGGTAAATTCGAGAATAAATTCTATGACCCTGTGCATGCTAGGGTGCAGACAGTGAGCTGTTAGATTTGTGATTATGTTCAACTCCATGTTAATTTGCATTATGAATAATGATGTAAAATCGATGTTAAATTTTCTGTAACTTCATTTTGAGTCATAAAAATTTGAAAATTTTCATGTGGAATCATAACCTGAGATCAGCATGTGGTTAAATTTTCAAGTCGTTTGGGCAACTATATAGTGAAATATGAATTTTTCCATGCGAGAAATATGAAAAGAAAAATGCATGCTAATGTGGGAATAATGTGACATGTGTGTGTGATCTGATTTGTTCAAATTCTAAACATGTAATCTCTGTTAACTGTAGAATCATGTTAGGAAAACAGAGCCCTTGTGTGAGTGAGAAAATGAATGAGAGGCAAGTGACATGTGTAAAGATATGTGTTAAAAATCGGTAAATGTGTAAATTGTGCCAAGTGTGACACTGCTTTCATAGAGGGCAGTGGAATCGTATCAGGAAAAAGTCTCCCTGAGAAGGTTCAATGTGTTGTGATCCTAAGGGCATTAGGATGAAATCCTGGAGGTGGACAAGTACCACTGGTTAGGGTGGAGACTTGTTCTCCCAGTCTGCGCAGTCCAAGAGTCGTCACTGCATTGCCTAGGTGATGTCTATGTGTATGTGATGTGATGTGTCCTTCTTATGGTGGTTGGGACTATGTGTCACGGCACTAAAGTGAAAATGTGAATGTGATTGTGATAATGTGCAAATTGTGTAGTGTGAACAATGTGTAAATGTGCATGTGTAAAGTGTAAATTATGTGAATGAGAAATTGTGTAAACATGTGAAACCAAAACGTGAGGGTTGTGAATTTGTGATCCATGTTGTAGTAATCTGAAATCATGTTACAAACAGCAAACTAAATGTACTTATAATCATGCTTACATGTGCAAATTGCTTAGAATCCATGTTAGAAATGATTCTTAGTGGTGTGTAAGTAATCCCATACTTGTTTGCCTTCATGTTGTAACTTAAATTGATTAAGTAGCTCTCATGTGTTGGGTTATACTTCCTAGTCTATGTAAAACCAGCAAGCTTAAAGAGGATGAAATGGTCATGAGCATGTATAGGAATGTATAGAAATTCATGCTAAGTGTATTCTTTTCACATATGCATTGAGACCATGCTAAACTTGCTTCATGATTAGTTTAATTGAAAATAGACCTTTCATGTATTGGAATGAGTAGAGAGCATGTGATAGGAAGTTTTATTGTGGAAAAATCTGAAAGCATGAGCCATGTGTTTAATTGGTAGAGTCATCATAATAGAGTGTTGACCTTCAATGTTAAGTATGTCATACATCGTATCTTGTAAATGTGTATGTAAAATCTGCTATGACGTGTACATGTATGGTATGTGTAGAGTTATTGCTGAGTCTTTTAGACTCATTACTTGCTTCGGCGTACAGGTGTAGTAGGTGACACACCTTTGGAGGAGACCGTGGAAAGCGACTCCGAGCGCGGGGAGTAGCTAGTTTGGTGGAGCTTAGTTGTGACTTTTGGCATTTTGATGTATGTAATTGCAACATTGTACTAGCATTATCATGGACAATGTATAAGTGTGGACAATTATGTATTTGATTTTCAGCAATTTAATTATGTGGACTTTTAGTTCTTTAAATGTTATCGAATCATGTATGTTAAATGTGGATGATGAATGAAATAAAGACAGTGGTTCTTTTACTTCCGCTACTTTGTTCTTATATTCACGTGTATCTCAGCTGAATGTTATTGTTGGGTAAATGTCCCACTGTGGCAATGTTCACTATATCGACGTGGGTTGGTATAACCGTACCGATATAATGAGGGTCGCTACATCAACCATCTCAAAACTTTTGGATGTCCATGCTTCATTCATTCATAACAATGGCAAGAGAGACATAGGTAAGCTGGATCCCAAATCCGACGAATGGATCTTTATGGGGTACACTTCTAAACCTAAAGGCTATAGAGTTTTTAATAAAAGAAGTTTATTGATTGAACAAACCATGCATATTATTTTTGATGAATCTAACCCTTCCTTGATAAAGGAATCTGAAAGTGATGATGAAGATATAGATAAACTTACCCAGAAGCTGAAAGAATCTACCATCAAGGATAATGAAGATCCACCCTTGGAAGAATTACAACAGAAGGACATTATCCATGATGATCTTCCAAAGGAATGGAGATACAAAAAGGATCACCCTATTGATAACATCATTGGAGATCCATCAGTTGGGGTAAGAACAAGAGGTAATATCATTCCCTGTGATTATTTAGCATTTGTATCTCAAATAGAGCCGAAGACAGTCAATGAAGCACTGTCTGATGAATCTTGGATTCTAGCCATGCAAGATGAACTTAATCAGTTCAGGAGAAATCAATTTTGGTCTCTTGTTCCGAGACCATCAGATCATCCTGTGATTGGCACCAAATGGTGTTCAAGAACAAATTGGATGAAGCTGGTGTTATCACTAGAAACAAAGCCAGACTGGTTGCTCAAGGCTATTCCCAAGAGGAAGGCATAGACTTTGATGAAACCTATGCAATGACAGCAGTCTGTTCTTGGTGCAGCCCAAGAGTTTGATATTATGCCAATTCATAAAACTGTCATGACACTTGAAACTGATTCACAGCAGCCGTTCGTTGGTGGTCCCTCGGTTGGGGACAAGGTTGAGGCGCCACTGCCCACCACCCCCGTGCATACTGTCCCCACTGCATCTAAGCCACAGCAAGCAACCCCTGTTTCCACCAAACACAAGGGCAAAATACCCCCAGTTTTGAACGTCACTGCTCCTTCATGGAAACCTGCTGAACCTACTATTCAGCAAACTCTTGCTGCTGCATCTGAAGATGCCACATCGTGCTCCCCTATCATTGCAGCACTTGGCATGCCTGCTTGGAGGCCAACTAATGCAGATCCACTCCTTGATAGCCCAGATCAGTTTGCCCAGTTTCTGAAAGATACTTCAGCTGAAGCCACACCGTCTTCCATTGAGGTAAAGCGTTCTGCACCACTTGTTACTCCACCAGAAATGGCAGCCTTGCCGTCCTCAACAGCGCCCCGGATGTCCTTCGCCGATGCACTCCATAAGAAGACCAAAAGAGGAGATATTTGCATGATGAAAATAAACCTCCTCCCCCGTGTTTCCCTGCTGCAACGTCCTCAATGGCAGCACCGGTTCTGCCATCTCATCCCCAAAAAGGAGAACACGGTGGCTACATGATCAACCTCCCCGTGATACACAATATCAGAAGCATCCCCAGCATCGAGGCGGGGGAAGTGGACCTGCTAACCATGCACAATAGTTGGGCAGGCCGAACGCACAGACCATAGTTCTTAACATGGATTCAGACGGGGAATACGAGGATTTCTCGGACTGACGAACCATGTACTTTGGACCCCCTCTGCGTACTCTTGACCCCTCTGTGTAGGGAGTTTTAGCTTGTGCCCCTGTTATCCATGTACCTCCACCCCCCCCCCCCCCCCCCCCTTTTTATGGTTTTTAGCTATAAAAAAAATCTGATCACCCAATATTGACATTGGAGGTTCACTCCTTTGTCATATCAATTAAATATATATATTACTTGCTTATGCATCTGCTTTAGATTTAAAACTTTTTTAAATGGATGTGAAATCAGTATTTTTAAATAGTTTTATAAAGGAAGAAGTCTATGTGGAACATGTTGCCCAGTTGACGAGCCCAGAGGGGGGGTGAATGGGTCTTTAAAATTAATCTAGAAGATACATGTAACTAAAAACATTCACACAAATGTTCTTCGAAGTAGGTTAGTGACAGTTAGTTTAAATAACAAACACACAAAGAAGACAATCACACAACACAAGGTTTATCCTGGTTCGAACCTCCTTTCCTTAGGAGTCCTACGTCCAGTCCCTGAGCAACAACTCAGGATTTCACTAACTAGGGTACAGTCCCCCTAAGGACGCTACAACACCCAGCTCAGCTGGTCTTCCTTCACACCCGAAGGGAACAACACCCTGGATACCACACTAGGTCTTCCTTCACAACCGAAGGGAACAACACCCTGGATACCACACCAGGTCTTCCTTCACAACTGAAGGGAATAACACCCTGGATACCACCAGTTCTTCCTTTACAACCGAAGGGAATAACACCCTGGATACCACCAGGTCTTCCTTCACAACCGAAGGGAACAACACAAAGAGAGTGAATGAAATTTAAGCCCCTAGATCAAGCTTTTGATAAGCAAGGATCTGAAGCAACTAGAACTGAGAGCAAAGATCTAAACAAGGCACACTCTCAGAACTATACAGGCTCTCTCAAGATTTTCACAAACTAGTGGAGAGCGAAAGAGCAAAAGCTAAGTGGAATGAAGGTTCTTGGCTCTAGACTTTCTTCAGAAGAATTTGAATGCTTGAATGCGCGATCTCTTATTTTTCTTTTGTTCTTCTGACTTGAATTTATATCTTCAATTTGAAATGTAGACGTTGAAGTGTCCGTTGTCTCTCTTTTGAGTAGTCGTTAGACTGAATGACATCTGGAGTCTTGGAAGCTTCCAGTCAACAGTCTTTTGATCACTTGAGCACGCAAAGAGATAGATCTTCAGAAATATCCGTTGGCTTCTATTTGTTTAACATTGTACCATGAAGCTAGTTCAGAGGTCTGCACAAATGTCAATCTCAAATAGCAGACAGCTAAGCTGTCTCTGATGTCAGTCAACGTCAGTAGCAATAGACATGAAAATAGTAGTGCAAAATAGCTTAAGTCTAAAGGACGTAATCAGAGTAGGCACGATATGGTCTGCATGCATGCAGAGATATGTTCAGATCTCATAAATGCAAAAGCGTCAGAGAGATGTCTACGTGGACTTTGACAAGTCAACGCTTTTAAGATGAATAAGATATCAAGATATGAAATCGATGACTATATGACTTATGAAATCGTTATGAGTCATAGCAAATCGTTATGTGACAGAAGATATATCATGAACACTTAATGAATCGTTGCACAAAGCAAATTGTTGTGTTTCTGAAGAAATCGATGTGAAATACTTAACAAATCATTATACAAAGCAGGTCGTTGTGAATTCTAAAGAAATCGTTATGAATACTTATCAAGTCGTTATGAACTCTAAAGAAATTGTTATGGTAACTTATGAAGTCGTTACAATAAGTAAGTCGTTGCGAGTTCTAAAGAAGTCGTTACGGTAACTTATGAAATCGTTACAACAAGCAAGTCGTTGCGCTTTCTAAAGAAATCGTTGCGATAACTTATAGAGTCGTTATGACAGGCAAGTCGTACGAGTTTCTAAAGAAATCGTTACGGTAACTTATAGAGTCGTTGTGACCAGCAAGTCGTTACGGGCTCTAAAGAAATCGTTGCGACAACTTATAGAGTCGTTGCGACAGGCAAGTCGTTACGAGCTCTAAAGAAATCGTTACGGTAACTTATAGAGTCGTTGTGACGAGCAAGTCGTTACGGGCTCTAAAGAAATCGTTACGGTAACTTATAGAGTCGTTGTGACGAGCAAGTCGTTACGGGCTCTAAAGAAATCGTTACGGTAACTTATAGAGTCGTTGTGACATCGACTTGTTTGAAATAACATGACTTTTCAGTCTTATAAGGAAATCGTTGCGATCACTTATAGAATCGTTACGGCATCGATTTGTTTGAAACAACATGACTTTTCAGCTAGAAAGGAAATCATTATGATAATTCTATTGAAATCGATATGCTTATAAATAAATCGTTATGGCCTTCAATAGAAGTCGATATGGACTTAGAGAAATATCATGTTGAAAAGATTAAGGCTTCAGAGAAGTAATGCATACCTTTATTGGCTTGTTTGACCTTGGTATTTTTCATGTGCTTAAGACTTATGAAATATTCATTAGATATAATTGATAAACTTTTGTTTGGTTTTGTTAATCATCAAAATATATATGTAATTAATTAAAATTACATGGGGACAGACTGGTCATCAATCTCCCCCTTTTTGGTGATGACAAAACTGAACAATAAGTATGGATGAAAAAATGCATATAGATGTTTCAGACATAAGTTTTTCTCCCCCTTTTTGTCATTAAGCAAAAAGAAAAAAGGAGTAATCTGAGACAAAGACAGGATAAGTAGTATATGAAGACAAGAGAAGTGAATTTTATTATTGTTCTTGAGGTCGAAGAGAAGGATCAAGATAGAAGGCAGGAGACAACAAGGAGGCAAATGTCGGATGATAGGAAGTGCCAATCTTTCCTGCTCTTCAAAATGTGCTTGAAAAGCTCCAATCTCAATGTTATAGGAGGGTCCCATAGTGGGGGCCATCCGCTTGAGATGAAGGTTCCACTGCTCAGAAATAAAGTCCCCATATTTATCCAAACCTAAGGCTATTTTGAAAGTGGAGAAGAACCCAAAGCTGGCAAAGAGGAGAAACTTGTCCATCTTGATAGAATAGAAGATCTGATGAGACCGGAGCTCCTTCGTCAAATCACGAAAAATCTTGAATCTCTCAAGCCAGATTGCGAATGTATTTCTGATGAGGTGACGGGAATTGGCGTCCAGAAAGTCACCAGGTGACAGAGGAGGTAGATTTGCTTGTGCTTGGGAGGCATTCAGATCAGACAGCTATTGAGCAGACAAAGGATAGTGCTTGAGCCACTCATTAGAGGTCAGCCTTTCACATTCTGAGAGAATGGGAGCGAGGATATCAGCTGAAATCTGCCCTTCAAGATAGTGTTTGAACACAAATCTTTGGAAAGAAAGATCACGGCCTTCATAGACATGCAACTTGGCCATGACTCTAGCAGCTCTCTCAAAGACAAGTGTACCAACCGAGGAATCCATGATCAAGGAGTGGAGCGGTGGAAGGAACACGATGTCTGGGAACTTCAAGGTAGCAAAGTCTACCTGAAGAGGTTCACAATGAGTGGACTGCAAAGCTGTGATGGCTGCACGAAACTGCCCCAACTGAGGTTCATCCAAGCTGTTGATATAGCAGTAATTGCAGAACATCTGATACTGCCTGATGAACTTGATTTCTTTCTGAATGAAAGGTCCAAACAGGTTCTTGTGATGGATCTGGAACCATTCATACAAAGGGAGAGGGGCTTCCCTGGGAGGATATCTGGCAGCTTGCACTCTCTTAAATTGGGAGTACAAAGCACTGTTGATCCGTGCCCACTGCTCTTCAGTTTTGGCTTCAGTCACAGAAAAGATTTTTGACTGTTGAGCCTTTGAAAGAGAAGTGTAAGGGAAAATGGTAGTCAGATGGTTGGAAAGATTTTGGAAAGGTAAACCAAAAATATGAGAAAGAACCACTTTTTGAAGGTATTCCTCATAAAGGGGTTTGTGCTTATTTGCAATAGCTAGGGAAAACCACAGAGGTGGATAGCAAGGATCTGAGGAGACAGGAAGGGTGGAAGTAAGTCTCCTTCGTTTGGAGACAGGGCTGGAAATACCAGTCCTGTGAGAGTGAGTTCCAGTGGCTAGGACAGATTTGAGAATTGTTTCTTCAAATTCATCCTTGATGCCATGGATCTCAGGTTGGGTGAGTTGGTCACCTTCAGGAATGAGAGTGATGAAAGATGGAGGTGCTGGTGGGTGAATCAAAGAGTCAGGAGTGATGGTAGAAGGATCATTGGGTCTTGAGGAGGAGGGACTAGATGAGGAAGCTCCAGCTAAAGAAGATCCGGGAGGAACTTCAACAGTGGAGGAAGGTAAAGGAGTGGTGGAAGAAGTGAAAGGAGTAGGAGAGGAGATTTGTCGTGAACGTGGCCGTTTAGGAACAGGAGGTGCTGGAGGAGCTATGGATGAGGTGGGTGGAGAAGGAGGGGCTGGAGTAGGAAGAGTGGAAGGCTCGGGAACAGCAGCCTGTGCTTCTCCAACTGCTGCCGAAATCTCCAGGGGTGACAGACCTGTGGACGATCCGTTTCGCCTCCCGGCCGTGTCCCCATTGTCGACGGTGGATGTCCTCCGGGTGCTCGCGAACGTCACTGGTCTCTCGTTGGCGATGATGGATTGTTGGTTGACTTGGTTGACTCCCCAGTTGACTAGGTTGACTGAGGAGGAAACAAAGAAAACCAGAGATGAAAGGGGAGATTTAGTGATCGCCAGGGCCTTACCTGTGCCCAAGGAGTTGCTATGATCACGTCGGTGCAGTGGCCTCACGCAGCGGGCGGAGATGGGGCTCCAACTTCTCCTTCTTCGGCCGGCCAAAGGAGGAGAGCTCCACGGTCACGTTCACGATATTCCTGCCACAAACAAAGCTCTATTAGACTAAATGCAGTGTAGCAAATGTTCAGAAGAAAGAAAGAAAAGCCCAAAAGGCGAGTCCCGTACCGGTTGCGGACTTGAGAAGAGGGGTGGCCAAATGCTATGACCACCCTTCTTCCCTCCGTTTTTGGTTTGGAAACCCCTTTCTAGGTGTGTAGGAAGGTGACCTATGTGCCTAGGATGTGTGGGAAAGTGTGTGGAACATGCAAGTTAGCTACAAAGCAAGTAAGAGAAGAGAGAGAGGAGAGGGTGTAGATCCTCGTTGTTGGCGTTGTTGGCTCCTTGTAGGACTCCTCCAGCTCCAAAGCAACCCTTCTAGACATCCCGAATGTGGAGAGAGTGAAGAGGATGAGTGATGGAAGGTAGGGTAAGGTTTTCTCTCTCCTCTCTCAAAGCTTCAGCATAAGGACGTCCAGCCTCTCTCCCCTGGTTCAGAGGGCTCAAAGGGCTATTATATAGACAGTGGAGCTCGGGGTTGGAGTGCCTAGGATGCTAAGTGTGAAGAAACACACTTACACACTTGGCAATCCATGTATTAAAGGTCCAACCAATGGGAGGAGGCCAAGTAGGATTTTTACTGGGTCAAGGGGGTGCCTAGGTGGCCCATATGCCCGTTGGGAACGGCTACATGCGTTGCATGGCCGAGAGAATGGTGCAAGTGGGCTGGAATCTCGGGTTAGTTGCGTAGACCAGGTAAACCCTATTGACGTCCAGGGATCAAGCAGCCAACCTCATGCAGGCGTTCAGCGAGGTGGACGCCAACTTGGGTCAACGTCCAGGGGGATTGCCGCCAACCAGTAGTCGGCGGCCATCGATGCTGCCGTCAACATGGGATCCGAGGCTGGTCAACAAATGGTCAAACGAGGCTTAATTGGGCCAAATAGCCTTGCGGGAGATGGGCCAAATCTCGCGTCTACAAAACCCTCAGCCTGTACTGCTGGCCCTTGATCCTCAGAGGGTACTCCATCTGCCATTGAAACAGCCACATGAGACTCCTCTTCAAGATTCTGCCCAGATGGCCCTGCATTCTCATCAGATGGTCCGGGTTCTTCTGCTTGCTGCTGAGTCTGAACTTGGACTGGCACACTGTCTTCTTCTGTGATTACTGGCCCTGATGGCCTGAGAACAGCTTCTGAAACATTTTGAGTGCCATGAGGTGGAGAACTTACTACCTTCAGAATCTCAGAAAGTAAAATATATTTATTATATATTTTCGGTTCATTCGGTTTCACTGTGCAAAACCGAACCGAACCATGACACTTCTCAAACCGAACCGAACCGAACCGAATTAGCCGGTTCGGTTTTTTCGGTTTGAACCGAATTATGAACAACCCTAACCTTCATGCTGCTCATTTCCTTGTTAAACCATTTCAAAGAGTGTTTTACCTGTGATACATCATTGGAAGTAGAGTCCTGGCGAACAATGATAGAGCTTACATCTGATTAGACTGAGGATAAGAGTGCATTTTGTGCTTCCAATCTTTTCAGAATAGGCTTCAATTTCAGCTTCTGTGATGTCCTTCACCTTCTGTGAGCAATCTTTTTGCCTTTCCTCTCAGCTGTATCCTGATGAGCTGTGGTCTTTTCTTCATGAACAGGGGCATCTGTTGAATGCACCCCTTGAGATGTAGAGAGGTCCTCAGTCTCTTGCTCCCCCTGAATGGGAGCATCTTCCATGATTCTGTCTTGCTCCCCCTGAATGGGAGCATCTACAAAAACTGCACCTTCCACTGGTTCTTCTGCTTGAGCTACTGAAGGTTGTGATTCTGCTTGTGCTGCTGCTGCCAATTCAGATGATGCTGCAAGTTCTGATGGTTCATCATTTGCTACTGATGCTGCTCCTGCTGGCTCTGTTGAGGCTTCGGGCACATCTTCTTGAACTTCTGGGACATCTTCAATAATGGCCTCTCCTTCTGCTACAGAGGTTTTAGACCAAATTCCATTGACCAATGAAAAGCCACTTTTTCTCAGGTTCCTGGACCTAATAGCTTGGCCCATGTTCTCTACTACCGCCCCAGACAAATCAACACCAAAGTGTTTGAATATCTTTGTAAGCAAGTGGGCATAAGGCAACGACACATTAAGCTTACTCCTGGTATCCCAGATCTAGTCACGAGCAAATTCCATTCGTTCAAACATCACTTCGGCCATGTTAATCTCCTTGTTTTGAATGGCCCAAAACATTACATCTGAATCAGCCTTGGTGCAGGTTGAGAATGTTGCACTTCTAGGAACTAAGATTGGCAAACTATGAAATGAAGGAGGCGGTTGAAAGCATTGAACTGATTAATGTCTAATTTGCCATCCCTCAGTCTGAACTCCGGTCCTACAATACCAAGACCTTTAGCTTGGGTGTCCACGGTGTGAACCCCACTGTGCCCTGAAGTCTTCACCCCAAATAACCGGTGCAATAGGTCATAATCTATCTTAATCAGAGTTCCCTTAACAGATGAAACTAGGGACCCATCTGCCTCAGCTTTCAAACAGACAAAAAAGGCCTTCACGAGGTCTGGATAACTTACCTCTGAGAAGGTGGCGATTCCCAACCACTGCATCTTGCTCAATGCTGCTGCTACGCTGTGCATACCATTCTTTTCAACATCTACTATGTCCACTGCCTTGTTTCCACAGACCTTAGTTTTCACAAAGGTGAACCTCTCCTGCTGCTCAGGAGTGAGGAACTCAGCGCCGTAGCCCCCAAGACTTCCAGCGACGACTGATGCGGCCATGAAATCAGGTGAAGAAGGTTTCTGGAGGATTGAGATGAGGGAAGGAGTGAAAACCCTCAAGAGATCTTTCGCGGGAATGGGAGCAAATTTTCAAAGGGTCAAGAGTCATTGTTGAAGAGGTTAGGGCATCGGCTCGCACAAGCAGATAAAGAGGGAAAGCGTTGAAGATGGGAGATGAATCGTTATCGCGTTTAATTTTTGGAATAAATAATGGGGTGGAAAGTGAGGCGCCAAAAGGCGGAGGAAAACGACAAAAGGTGTTGACTATTCAGACCGACCTCAATGAAAGAGCGGTTACAAGGGGTAATTTGAATTTCTTTCGCTTAAAAACATGGAGGAAAACAACTTAAATCTAAAAATTAATGTGCCAGTTGCAAGCAAACTTTTATCACAAATTGCACATGCCTAATTCCCTTCTGAGAGATGTGAATCTCTCTTCAGGTAAGGCTTTTGTGAAAATGTCTGCTAATTGGCCATTTGTATCAATAAAGGATATTTCAATATTTCCATTTGCAACATGATCACGAATAAAATGATATCTAACCTCAATATGTTTGGTCCTTGAGTGCTGAACTAGATTCTTGGTGAGATTAATGGCACTGGTGTTGTCACACAGCAGTGGGATTGATTTGATACTTAATCCAAAGTCTTCAAGTTGTTGCTTTATCCATAGGAGTTGTGTACAGCAACTTCCAGCAGCTACATATTCAGCTTCAGCTGTTGATAGTACCACTGAGTTTTGTTTCTTTGAAGACCATAATATCAAGCATCCTGCAAGAAATGGCAACAACCACTGGTGCTTTTTCTATCTATCTTGCATCCAGCATAGTCAGCATCTGAGTATCCTATTAAATCGATTTCGCAAGATTTTGGATACCACAGACCTAAGTCATGAGTTCTAGCTAAATATCTAAATATTCTTTTCACCGAAATAAATGTGATTCTTTAGGATCAGCTTGATATCTAGCACACATGCATACACTAAATAGTATATCTGGTCTACTAGCTGTTAAATAAAGTAGTGAACCAATCATACCTCTGTAGATCTTTTGATCTACTTTCTTACCATCTTTGTCACTGTCCATCCTTGTTAATGTGCTCATCAGTGTTGACAGTGGCTTGGTATTTTCTAATCTAAATTTCTTTAAGAGTTCTTTTGTGTACTTTGCTTGACGGATGTGAGTTCCTTCCTTTCCTTGTTTGATTTGTAATCCAAGGAAGTAATTAAGTTCTCCCATCATGCTCATTTCAAATTCTCCCTGCATCAACTTTTCAAAGTACTTGCAAAGGGATTCATCAGTAGACCCAAAGATAATATCATCTACATAAATTTGGACTAATAGAATGTGTTTGACCTTTGACTTTATGAAAAGGGTACTATCTACTTGACCTCTACTGAAACCATGGTTTAAAAGAAAAGAGCTAAGCCTTTCATACCAGGCTCTAGGTGCCTATTTTAAACCATATAACGCCTTATGAAGTTTGAAAACATGATTGAGAAATTCTGTGTCATCAAAACCCGGAGGTTGTTCCACATAAACTTCCTCTTTTATAAAACCATTTAAAAATGCAGATTTAACATCCATTTGAAATAATGTCAAGTTTAAAGCTGATGCATATGCTAGTAATATCCTAATAGCCTCAAGTCTAGCTACAGGTGCATAGGTTTCATCAAAATCTATGCCTTCCTCTTGAGAATAGCCTTGAGCTACCAATCTGGCCTAGTTTCTTAAGATTGCACCAGTTCATCTAGTTTATTTCTGAACACCCATTTGGTGCCAATGACTGGATGGTCTGATGGTCTAGGAACAAGTGACCATACTTGGTTTCTCTTGAATTGATTTAATTCATCTTGCATGGCTACTATCCAAGATTCATCAGAAAGAGCTTCATTGACTGTCCTAGGCTCTATTGAGAAACAAAAGCTAGGTAATCACAAGGAATAACATTACCTCTTATTCTACCCCTATGGATGGATCACCAATAATATTCTCAAGTGGGTGATCTTTCTTGTATCTCCACTCCTTTGGAAGATTTTCATGAGTAACTTCTTCTTG
Source organism: Colocasia esculenta (assembly GCA_014218235.1). Taxonomy (NCBI): domain Eukaryota; kingdom Viridiplantae; phylum Streptophyta; class Magnoliopsida; order Alismatales; family Araceae; genus Colocasia; species Colocasia esculenta. Next base: position 97,023,979 of record CM024763.1, on the reverse strand, counting down.
TTGCAATTCTTCCAGAGGTGGATCATCCTTGTCCTCAATTGATGTATCTTTTAGTTTCTTGGACAGTTCATCTGCATCATCATTGTCACTATCTACTTCCTTTCTCAAGGAAGGGTTAGTTTCATCAAAAATAATATGTACAGACTGTTCAATCAATAAAGTACGTTTGTTAAATACTCTATAGCCTTTGGGTTTAGAGGTGTACCCCATAAAGATGCCTTCATCTGATTTGGCATCCAACTTACCAATGTCCCTTTTTCCATTGTTGTGAATGAAGCAAGGACATCCAAAAGTCCTGAAGTGGCTGATCTTTGGCTTCTTCCCTTTGAATAGTTCATATGCAGTCTTCTTCAGGATTGGCCTGATCATTACTCGGTTGATAATGTAGCTTGCTGTGTTGACTGCTTCAGCCCAAAAATATCTTGGCAGATCATATTCTGAGAGCATAGTTCTTGCCATATCCAATAGGGTTCTGTTCTTTCTCTCAGAATACCATTTTGTTGTGGTGTCCTTGGTGCTGAGAAATTATGCTCAATTCCTTGATCATCACATAATCTAGCAAACTTTTCATTTTGAAATTCACCACCATGATCTGATCAGATAGACACAATGCTGAACATCTGATCTTTCTTGTCACGCCTCGATATTTAGCAGCGGAATAAATACCGGGGGACGTGAACGATACAAACCGGCGTATCACAGTTGAATAGCACAGAGTCACAATTGAATATAATAACACATTCGAGACTATAATATGGTCACCAAAAATATACTTTATTTCATTCCATTCAACTAGATACAACCTCACATAAGAAGAATCGACTGAAAAGGTTTATTAATCAAATAACAACGTTTCTCTAATACATCAACTACTTAAATTTCTATTCCTAAGCTGACAACTATTCATATGACAGGTGCTCGTCACTCATGCCCTGTCCCATCGGATTCCACGGGTTCTTCATCACTACCTGAAAAAAAAGGGCAGGATGATAGGGGTGAGCGAACTAGCTCAGTAGGATTTACATCTCAATAACATGCGGGTACTGGTATACATGATTAACATTTTAAATAGGCAGATATGCATATGAATTTTATGACATTGCATGCTTTTCTAACAAGTTGAATAGCAAAGTAGGACGGATATCATATCAGATCAAATGTCGAGTTTTATATACCGTGGACATATATTTCAAGAATAAAAATCATATCAGAAGAGATTGGCCATATTCAAACAGATCTCATGTGTTCACATGAACAGACGTATCATATCATGTCAAGTCAAACTTATCATGTCAAACAGGAGGCACATTTTCACAATCTTGCTTGTTTGTTTGTGCTATGCCAAGCACCAAGAGTCCATACTCCCACGGTTAATAAGTACGTTGGGGCGCTCCTCCCCAGGACCGGACAGGGCCCCTATTGCACAGGCATTGGATCAGTTTGGACCGGAGTCCCACGTTGTGCCGAACAAATAGATTCATATTATGGCCATAGAGTTTCAATAACAAGCTCGTAGTAAAAGGAACATGATCATTCATAGAGTCAAGGAATGACAAACAGCTCAAAAGAACAAGGCAGGATAACGACGTATCTTATGTTTCATAGGTCATTAATGTCTTGACATAAGGATGTTTCTAAAGACAGATCGTATGTAGAACATGTGCTTTCCTAACATGTATGCATATGACAAATAATTAATTGAACACTGGGAAACATGTAACCATGAAACTCATATGCAAATCATAACATTAACACCACTAACATGTCCATACTAACATGTATTCATCCCCACATTCATATCATATTCTTATCTTATCAATTGACAATAAGCAAGATCACAAGATAATCCAATGGACATAAGATCAATCACAATTACACATTAGAATCGTATTCATATCATTACTATTTTTCAATGGGTTGATTTATTTTAGGTCCATGCATACTATATAACATCATGCACATGCTAGTAGACATCATGAGATGATTAGACCCAAAATATGCAAAATTTTGTAAGGGTAGTGTCGACACTAGATCAAGTGGTGTCGACACAATGCTTCAAACTCAAGACAAAATCATGCAAAACTGGTCAAGTAGTGTCGACACTAGATCAGGTAGTGTCGACACAGTGCTTCAAATACAAGGCAAAAAGGTCAAGTAGTGTCGACACTAGATCAGGTAGTGTCGACACTAGAGACAGCTCCCAGAAAACCTTCTGGCCAATCTGGGACAGTGTGTCGACACTAGCCCAAGTAGTGTCGATACTAGAGGCCTTCCCAGAACACCTTCTGGGCTGTTTTGGGACAGTGTGTCGACACTAGCTCATGTAATGTCGACACTAGTGCCTTTCCATAACATAACTTATAAGCCATGTGGAACCCGAAAACACATCTCATGCAGTGGTTTACTTACCCCACTTATAACTCTCTAAAAAATGACATTTAGACAAAATGTTCAACACAAAGATGACCAGGATAACTAGTAGAAGAACTTTTATGTTGATGGTTTGATCTATTTCGGTCTCCAATCCCGAGAAAACATGTGAAGAATAAAAAGTCAAGTGTAGTCTGAAATCGCAGTATCATGCAGAGACTCTCTTATCATGCTCCTAACTCTCTAACTAAAGACTTTTGGACAAAATGTCAAACATAGAAGATGATCGTGACTTCAAGTGGAAGAACTTTCATGAAGAAAGTTTAGTCACATTCGGTCTTGAATCACGTGCATAATAAGAAGAACGAAAAAATCCCTAACTGTGTGAGACTTCGGGAAAACTACTAATACACAACGTATACTCCATGAAAACTAGTCAAACCAAGTGCAAATGAATCTAGACTTAAAGAACTACATTCTGGTGTTGGTTTTCTTTAATCTTGGCCCGAGAACACCTACCTTTATGAAGATCTAAGACCAGTCGATGTTCTGGACGCAACAGAGGATGCAGGGGATGAAGATACGGGTTCCTAGCCTTTCTCCTGCTCCTCAGAAGTTCTAGCCTGCCTCCAAACGACCCCAACTCGTTGTTAAACCTTCCCCAAGAGTTTGAGGATGAGTTCTTATAGATTTAGGTTGTAGTTAAGAGTCCTAACGAGACTAGGAAAGGGGCTGCGAATTCTGCTCCCTGTTTTCTAAGAAATCTGGGACTCTTTCCTCCAAAGGAGGTAGTAATGGTTTAGGAAACCTCCTCTTAGGGTTGGGTCCAATTTTGGCTTACCATACATGACTAATCACCCTTATTTTAACCCTAAATTGCCCTATCTAATTATGGCATAATTACATACACGAATTTCTGGGTAATTCCCTGTCCCAGCTTATTTATATCCTTGGGCCAAATGTGCTCCATTAGCCCAATCTTGTTAATGGGTCATTATACATGGTGTCAGAAGTCTTTCTAATATGTTTATTTAATTTGTCCTCCTTTATTTCCAAAGTTTTTAAATCACTAAATTTTTCGAGGTGTACATTTCTGGACTTTCTTACTAAACTGACGAAGTTTTCAAAGGTGTCATCTTTATGCTCTAGGAATGATACCCATGTGAATCTTGAGTAGTCATCAACTATGACAAATCCAAAATTCTTTCCTCCAAGACTAGTAGTCCTCATTGGCCCAAATAGATCCATATGAAGGAGCTCTAAGAGTTTTGAGGTGGTCACCACCGTCTTTGAATTGAATCATGCCTTTGGTGTGCTTTCCCTTAGCACAAGGTTTACATACACCATTCAATTTTGTACTAACCTTAGGTAGACCTTCCACAAGATTCTTCTTCAGCAGTTTTCTCATGCCATCTATGCTGCAATGTCCAAGTCGTCTGTGCCATAATTCTGTAGACTTGTCTTTACTTGCTGTTAAACAAACATTTTGCTCTTTGAGTTCTTCAAGGTAGAGCACATACATATTCTTTTCTCTATTTGCTTCAAAGATGACTGCTCCATCCTTTACTATACTGCACTTTGACTCCTGAAACTTGATTTGATGGCCTCTGTCACATAGCTGGCTGATGCTAATGAGATTGTGCTTCAATCCCTTGACTAATAACGCATCTTCTATGACTGTTTTTTCTTTGTTATTCACAGAGCCACTGCCTATCACTGTTCCTTTCCCATTATCTCCATAAGTGACTGTTCCTTCTTCAGCTTGGAGATGAGAAAATAACTTCTAGTTTCCTGACATGTGTCTTGAGCACCCACTATCCAAATACCATTTGAATGCTCGAGAGATGTCTTGAAATAAAAACATCAAGTTTTAGGTACCCAAATTCTTTTGGGTCCTGATGGGTTAGTATCATTGATTTTGCCTTTTATTATTCATTTCTTATGTCTTGTTGGGCATGTAGTTATGATATGTCCTAACTTGTTGCAGTGACTACAGCAAGATAATTTAGTTACTTTTTCTATATATTTGAAATTAGCTTTGTATGCTATATCTTGTTCAGGTACAAATTTTGGTGTTGGATATGTTTTAGGATGAACTATGGTTTCTTCATTATCTGGGGGTGTATATCCTAATCCACTTTTCTTCTTACCTGATCTTCTAGCACCTTTTAATATGAGGGAGTTTTTACCATTGGTGAATTTTTCTAATGTGCTAGATAATTTATCATTTTCTTCATTTAAGTTTTTAATTTCTTTTCTTAATTCATCTACACTTTCCTATTTTTCCAATTTTGTTATTTGTTTATTTTTACCTTTTAAATCTTCACAGAGTAATTCATTTCTTCTTTTAAATTCGATTGTTTGTTTTTCTAATTCTTCATTTTCTGTTTTTAAATCAGAATTAGTGTTTTCTAAACAGGTATTGTTTTTCTTACTTGCTTTTAAGAGTTTAGTTACTTCTTTGTACTTATTATACAATTCATTAAATGCTTCCTCTAAGTTATCTGAATCAGAATCATTACATGAATCGAAGGAGGAGACAGAGGTTACCTTTTCATCAACATTTGCCATGAAGGCCAAGTTGGCTTCTTCTTCATCACTGCATGAGCTTGACTCACTGTCTAAGTCACTACTGTTCTCCCATGCTGCTGCCATTGCTTTCTTCTTATACTTTCTGAACTTCTTGGAGCTCTCCTTCTTTTTGAATTCTGGTTTCTTAAATTTGGACAATCAGCTTTGATGTGTCCAGGCTTTTTACATTCGTAGCAGATGGTTTCTCCTTTCTTCATTTCTTTACCATCTGATCTTTCAGGTCCTTGTTTTTCTTGAAGTGCCTTCTGCAGATTGAAACTTTTTCTTCTTGGCCAAGATCCGTTGCAATCTCCTAGAGAGCATTGCTTCTTCATTTTCACTGTCCTCATCACTTTCACTTTCATTGAGCTGGCTTCTAGTGAATCTTCTTCTGCTTTCAAAGCATTGGAGTGCTTCTTTCTGCTGGATGACTCTCCTAGCCTTTCCATGTTGATCTCATGGGCCATGAGAGACCCAATGAGCTTCTCTACTGACATTCTCTTCAGGTCATTAGCTTCTTCTATAGCTGTGACCTTTGGTGTCCACGAGGATGGCAAGGATCTAAGAATTTTCCTTACCATATCTGCAATCTCATAAGTCTTCCCTAGACTGGCTAAACCATTGGTGATATCGGTGAATCGACTGAACATTTGAGTGATTGACTCACCTGACTGCATCTGAAATCTTTCATACTGAGTGACAAGAATGTCGATTCTTGTCTCCTTTACTTTGTCTGTACCTTCATAAGTAATCCTGAGCTTTTCCCACATTTCCATTGAGGATTTGCAGGCTGAAACTCGGTTGAATTCCTTCTTACTCAAAGCACAGCAAAGGATGCTCTTAGCTTTGCAATTCAAGGAAATTTTCTTCCTGTCATCATCTGTCCATTGTGCTTTCTCATTTGTGACAACCAGGTCACCTTCTTCTACTATTGACCAAATTTGATAATCGTGGCCTTGTAGAAAATATTCGATCCTGGTCTTCCAGTAAGGATAGTCTTCACCATCAAAGAGAGGGGGTCGGTTGACAGACTGACCTTCAATGCTACCTTGGGCTGCCATGAATCTTTACTCTTCAGATCGTTGGATCCTTCTTTGTCGAAGAGACTCGCTTTGATACCACTTGTTGCCCAGTTGACGAGCCCAGAGGGGGGGTGAATGGGTCTTTAAAATTAATCTAGAAGATACCTGTAACTAAAAACATTCACACAAACGTTCTTCGAAGTAGGTTAGTGACAGTTAGTTTAAATAACAAACACACAAAGAAGACAATCACACAACACAAGGTTTATCCTGGTTCGGACCTCCTTTCCTTAGGAGTCCTACGTCCAGTCCCTGAGCAACAACTCAGGATTTCACTAACTAGGGTACAGTCCCCCTAAGGATGCTACAACACCCAGCTCAGCTGGTCTTCCTTCACACCCGAAGGGAACAACACCCTGGATACCACACCAGGTCTTCCTTCACAACCGAAGGGAACAACACCCTGGATACCACACCAGGTCTTCCTTCACAACCGAAGGGAATAACACTCTGGATACCACCAGGTCTTCCTTCACAACCGAAGGGAATAACACCCTGGATACCACCAGGTCTTCCTTCACAACCGAAGGGAACAACACAAAGAGAGTGAATGAAATTTAAGCCCCTAGATCAAGCTTTTGATAAGCAAGGATCTGAAGCAACTAGAACTGAGAGCAAAGATCTAAACAAGGCACACTCTCAGAACTATATAGGCTCTCTCAAGATTTTCACAAACTAGTGGAGAGCGAAAGAGCAAAAGCTAAGTGGAATGAAGGTTCTTGGCTCTGGACTTTCTTCAGAAGAATTTGAATGCTTGAATGCGCGATCTCTTATTTTCTTCTGTTCTTCTGACTTGAATTATATCTTCAAATTGAAATGTAGACGTTGAAGTGTCCGTTGTCTCTCTTTTGAGTAGTCGTTAGACTGAATGACATCTGGAGTCTTGGAAGCTTCCAGTCAACAGTCTTTTGATCACTTGAGCACGCAAAGAGATAGATCTTCAGAAATATCTGTTGGCTTCTATTTGTTTAACGTTGTACCATGAAGCTAGTTCAGAGGTATGCACAAATGTCAATCTCAAATAGCAGACAGCTAAGCTGTCTCTGATGTCAGTCAACGTCAGTAGCAATAGACATGAAAATAGTAGTGCAAAATAGCTTAAGTCTAAAGGACATAATCAGAGTAGGCACGATATGGTCTGCATGCATGCAAAGATATGTTCAGATCTCATAAATGCAAAAGCGTCACAGAGATGTCTACGTGGACTTTGACTAGTCAACGCTTTTAAGATGAATAAGATATCAAGATATGAAATCGATGACTATATGACTTATGAAATCGTTATGAGTCATAGCAAATCGTTATGTGACAGAAGATATATCATGAACACTTAATGAATCGTTGCACAAAGCAAATTGTTGTGTTTCTGAAGAAATCGATGTGAAATACTTAACAAATCATTATACAAAGCAAGTCGTTGTGAATTCTAAAGAAATCGTTATGAATACTTATCAAGTCATTATGAACTCTAAGAAATCGTTATGGTAACTTATGAAGTCGTTACAATAAGTAAGTCGTTGCGAGTTCTAAAGAAGTCGTTACGATAACTTATGAAATCGTTACAACAAGCAAGTCGTTGCGCTTTCTAAAGAAATCGTTGCGATAACTTATAGAGTCGTTATGACAGGCAAGTCGTTACGAGTTTCTAAAGAAATCGTTATGGTAACTTATAGAGTCGTTGTGACCAGCAAGTCGTTACGGGCTCTAAAGAAATCGTTGCGACAACTTATAGAGTCGTTGCGACAGGCAAGTCGTTACGAGCTCTAAAGAAATCATTACGGTAACTTATAGAGTTGTTGTGACGAGCAAGTCATTACGGGCTCTAAAGAAATCGTTACGGTAACTTATAGAGTCGTTGTGACGAGCAAGTCGTTACGGGCTCTAAAGAAATCGTTACTGTAACTTATAGACTCGTTGTGACATCGACTTGTTTGAAATAATATGACTTTTCAGTCTTATAGGAAATCGTTGCGATCACTTATAGAATCGTTACGGCATCGATTTGTTTGAAACAACATGACTTTTCAGCTAGAAAGGAAATCATTATGATAATTCTATTGAAATCGATATGCTTATAAATAAATCGTTATGGCCTTCAATAGAAGTCGATATAGACTTAGAGAAATATCATGTTGAAAAGATTAAGGCTTCAGAGAAGTAATGCATACCTTTATTGGCTTGTTTGACCTTGGTATTTTTCCTGTGCTTAAGACTTATGAAATATTCATTAGATATAATTGATAAACTTTTGTTTGGTTTTGTTAATCATCAAAATATATATGTAATTAATTAAAATTACATGGGGACAGACTGGTCATCAGAACAGCCTCCTGGTTTTGATGATCTAGATTTTTCAAATCATATTTTCAAATTACATAAAGCATTATATGGTTTAAAACAAGCAACTAGAGCATGGTATGAAAGACTTAGTGCATTCTTACTAACTCATGGTTTTATTAGAGTACAGGTGGATAGCACACTGTTTTTTAAATCAAATGTCAAAAATATATTACTTGTGTAAATTATGTAGATGATATTATATTTGGATCCAATCATGAATCTTTGTGCAAGTATTTTGAGAAGCTCATGCAGGGAGAATTTGAAATGAGCATGATGGGAGAACTCAACTACTTCCTTGGATTACAAATCAAGCAAAGCAATGAAGGTACACACATTTGTCAAGCAAAATACACCAAGGAACTGTTGAAGAAATTCGGTTTGATAATGCTAAACCACTGTCCACTCCAATGAGCACATCCACCAGGTTAGACAGTGATAAGGAAGGTAAGAAAGTCGATCATAAACTTTACAGAGGTATGATTGGGTTATTGCTTTATTTAATAGCTAGTAGACCTGATATTTTATTTAGTGTATGCATGTGTGCAAGATATCAATCTAATTTTAAGGAATCGCATTTAATATCTGCTAAGATGATCTTTAATACTTAGCCAAAACTCATAACTTAGGTCTATGGTATCCTAAATCTTGTGAAACTAGTTTAGTTGGTTATTCGGATGCTGACTATGCTGGATGCAAAGTAGATAGAAAAAGCACCAGTGGTGGTTGTCAATTTCTTGCAGGATACTTGATCTCCTGGTCTTCAAAGAAGCAAAATTCAGTGGCACTATCAACAGCTGAAGCTGAATATATAGCTGCTGGAAGCTATTGCACTCTCAACTCCTATGGATCAAACAACAGCTTGAAGACTATGGATTGCACATCAAGACCATCCCGCTGCTGTGCGACAACACAAGTGCAATAAATCTCACTAAAAATCCAGTACAACACTCCAGGATGAAACATATAGAGGTCAGATATCATTTTATTAGAGATCATGTAGCTAACGGTAATATTAATATTTCATTTGTAGATACTCAAAATCAGTTAGCAGATATCTTTACAAAAGTATTACCTGAAGAGAGATTTACGTCTCTTAGAAGGGAACTAGGTATGTGCAATTTGTAATAGATATGTCTGTATGTAACTAACATAATATAATTAATTTCAGGATGAGACTTATCCTTCCCCGATAGATTTGAGTAAATCCATTATTCCCTACGTCATCTTCTCTTATTTTGTCGTTATCTGCATTTATTGCTCCGCCGTTTTAAAAAGCCTTTATGTCCTTCTGTTACCTTCGTAATCCTTCCCACACCGATTCGCTTTCTCTCTCTCTCTCTCTCCTCTCTCTCTCTTATTCCCTTCGACTCGAAAGCCTGAGAAACCCCCTCATCGACTCTGGCAAACCTCTTTGTGCTTTCGAAGAAACCTTTCCTTCCCGCTCAAATTTCTTGAGGGGTTCTGTTCCTCCTTCTCCATTCCATGGCCGCTTCTAGGAGCTCCGGGGGCGTAGGTGGTTACAGTGTTGCTTTTCTTACGGACGATCAACAGGAGAGATATTCAGCAGTGAAGATCAAGCTCTGTGGGAACAAGGCAGTGGATTTAGCAGACTTGGAAAAGCACGGGATGCACAGTGTGGTCGAAGCCCTTCAGAGGTTGAAGTGGACGGGGATATGCACAGTCTCAGAACCCAGTTATCCGCATCTGGAGAAGGCTTTCTACACGTGTTTGAAGACAGAGGAACCTCCACAGTCAAAGGTAAATCTATTCACATTACTCATGATTTGTTGGAGAGGTTGTTTGGTGTGTCCACAGTCGGGCACAGTTTGGTTGAATCCCTGATATTCATGCCAAGGGGCTAGGGATTATAGAAACTGAATACAAATTGAAGGATGGGAAGATAGATATCAATCAGTTCAATGCCTTCAACATGATCCTACATTTCATAGTTTATCAGATTTTAGTGCCAAGAAGTGTAACTTTTTCGTCATGTACCAAGGGAGATGCAGACATGATGTTCTGGGCTGTTCAAAAGCAGGACATCAACATGGCTCAAATAATATTGAAAGAATGAAGTATGCGGCATAAGCAATTTGGGACAGAAAGAGCAAGCTAGTAGTGTCCCTTCCCTATGCTCATTTACTAACAAGGATTTTCAGTCACCTGGATATAGAGTTGAAAGGAGAATTAATATAAAAGATGGGTCAGCCAATCAGATCAAGGAACCTGAAGAAGAGTGGATTTTCCCTCATTGGAAATGTATGGACCAAGACTTCAGTAGCAGAGAGTGAAGCTATCATTAGAGAAGCACCTGAAGACCCTCAAGTTCAAGAAGAAGAGGCAGCTGTCAGAGAAGAGGAGCCTCCTGTTCCAGAAAGGAGGATTGAGGACATTGCACCTGAACACATTGAGCCCATTGGGCAATCTACTGAAGAAATTATCCCTCCTACAGTCCCTGCACATGCCATTGTTGAAGAAGTAATTGCTAAAGGTGCTGCTCATTTTGAGGGGGAGCTTGAAGATATTCATATAGAAGAAACCCCCAATGTTCCTGAAGTAGAAACTGCACTGAAGGAGAGCCATGAGGACACAGTTGCAGAAGTTGTGGCACCAGGCCACACTGAAGATGTTCAGATGGTAGTTGCTCCAGCTCAGGGGGAGCCAGAAGTCCAAGAGGAGCCAGAGATTCAGGGGGAGCCCACTGCCAGTGCCCCTGCAAACCAGTTCCAAGAAGGACTGGTTGAGGATACTTCAGATGATGATAATGTGGAGCCAGCCATTGGCTCAGAAGGTAAAGGTGTTGCTACTAAAGTTCCCCTGCTCACCAGGAAGCACACCACAGATCCAGGAAAAAGAAGATTCATGTGCACATAAAGCCAGTCATTGTTAGACTGAATGCTCATGGGGAAATCCTATGCTCTTTATAATCAGATATATCATCTATTTTCATTAGTCAGAGCATTGGAGCCAAGGAGATTGGAGCAGTCAAATCTGAGCTCTAGGAGATGAGAAGTGATCTGGGTAGCCTCAGTGGCAGAGCCAGAAATATTTGGAAGGGGGGCAATTATAAGATAATTGTTCATGGGTACTCAATGCAAGGGGGGACAATTAATAAAGTTAAAAAAAAATTCACATGCCATCAGAAGAAATTTTATGCAAAAAAAATTTAATAAGGAAAAAATTTATGAAAAAATAAGGGGGAGACAATTAATAAAATAATTATTCATGGGTATTCAACACAAGGGGGGCAAAAAAAATAAGGGGGGGCAATTGCCCCCCCTTGACCCCCTGGCTCCGCCACTGGGTAGCCTAAAGAAGCTAGTAACTGATTTATCAGATTTTGTGAGGGTGCAGCTGTCAGCTCCTGCCCCTCCTGCTCCCACTCAGTCTATGCCAAAAGTCAGTGCAGGACCACCAGGGCCTTCTGAACCAGTTGAGCCAGTTGCCAGAACACCAGGGTCATCCTTGGACAGTCAGGGCCATCAGGGTCGTGTGCAGTTGAAGATATTAGTGTTGGGCCATCAGGGTCATCTGTGCAAATGGAGTCAGTGGCAGGGCCAACCGGGCCTCAAGTATCTGTAGAGAAAGTTGGTGTGCCTCCGGAGCCTTCTGAATCTCCCAATCTTCAGACTCCAGCCCCTTCCTCTCCACATACATCCTTCACAGAAAAACAGTAAGATTGATAATTAGTGTTAATGAGAATAAAGACAAACAATCAAACACACAACACAGGAGAATTTTATCCTGGTTCGGACCTCCTATCCCAAGGAGTCCTACGTCCAATCCCAAGCAACAACTTGGGATTTCACTAACCAAGGGTACTGTCAGGGAGGACCCTTACACATCCAGCCGCAGCTGGCCTTCTCTTCTAACCCTGAAGAGGTACAAAGCACCACCTGATATGCAGGTCTTCCTTCCTCAATGAAGGGAATAACAACCATTTGTTTCCAACAGGTCTTCTCTTCACAACCGAAGAGGAACACACAGAGAATTGTATAAAAAGGCGAAAGGCCCCTAGACCAAGCTTATAAGAGTTTGCTTGATCTGAGGCAATGTCTGAGAGAGAGAAATTTTCAATACGAAAATCTCTCAGAACAACAGTTTGCTCTCCAAAGTCTAAGCAAGAAAAGCTGAGAGCTAAAAATGAATGGTGGAGTGAAGTGAAAAAGCTCTTCTAACTGATGCTTGCAAGTTGTCTTTCAGTTGAATGAGAAGCTCTATCTCTTGAAAAAACTTTTTCTTCATGGAGTCATCAGTCTTCTATTTATCTTCTGCAACATATTTTGACCGTTGAAGTAGCCGTTCAGATGCCCGTTGTCTCACAGCTTTATGTTCGTTAGAGAGACTGGTTGTAGGCATGCAGAGGTGAGCTTGCAGCTACAAATGCTTGGATTGGTCTTTGCATCTTCAGGAAAGATTTTCTGAATCTTTTGTCCTTTGATGGATCATACTTTACGTGCTTTACTACAAAAGGCCTGCATGCATTAAACACAGATACCTAGACAAACTTTTGTCTACGTTGTCAGTCAACCCTGGTAGTCGTGCAGTAATGATATGCTTAAACTGGAAAGGATATCTTGTCATCACACAAATCAAGACTCTATGCGATATATCAAATAAACAAGAGGATTTTGTGTGAAATGATCAAAATCTTAGTATGCGCGGGAAGACTTGAACTCCTCAGAGTTTTGAAAATATATTTGAATAGTATGGACATTATCAGGAATATTTGAGAAGATAATAATAATGAAATCGTTGTCTAAGCAAATCGTTATTTAACTAAGGCAAATTGTTGTTCAAGTAAGAGCAAATTGTTGTTTGACCAAATCTTTGTTCAAGTAAGAGCAAATCGTTGTTTGAAGTGGTAATGAATCGTTATAGCGATCAAATCGTTGTTTAACTTACCGAATCATTATAGCGACCAAATCGTTATTTCACTTATCAAATTGTTACAGCGACCAAATCGTTGTTTTAGTTATCGAATCGTTACAGCGACCAAATCGTTGTTTCACTTATCGAATCGTTACAGCGACCAAATCGTTGTTTCACTTATCGAATCGTTACAGCGACCAAATCGTTGTGTCACTTATGAAATCGATGTGAGACCGAAATCGTTATTCACTTATGAAATCGATGTGAGACCGAAATCGTTATTTCACTTATGAAATCGATGTTCTATCAAGAAAATCGATGTGTACTTAGAGGAAATGCATGCTCTGAACTTTAACTAACAGTATGAGAATAACTTACAGATTTTGCTTGTATTATTTCTTGTGGATGAACTTCAAAAAAGATTGTTAGAAAATATTTGTTAAGGTTTTGTTAATCATCAAAATTATATATAATAAATAAAATTATATATGGGGATGGACTGATCATCAATCTCCCCCTTTTTGGTGATGACAAAACATAACATAAAAAGGTAAAGTACTAAAATGAATTTAAATAATTTGCTATCTAAATTTAGATAAATTTGATAAATTGGAGGAATGTATTTCAGAATATTTTATTTTCTCCCTTTTTTGTCATTAAGCAAAAAGACATACAAAGAGACAAAGAAAGAAGAGAGGAAAGATAAATGGGAGGCAAAAGAACCATTATATTGGATTACTGAGGGGGTACAGAGATATAGAAGGCAGGTGACAAGAGAGAGGCATGGTGAGTGATGATTGGCCAAGCCTTGAGTTCCTGATCTTCAAAATATTGTTGAAATGCTCCCCAAGCAATAGTGTAGGAAGGCCCCATAACAGGAACCATTCCCTGGATGTGAAGTTGCCTCTGAGCTTCCAAGAAATTGGGATATTCATCCTTACCAAGAGACATCTTGTAGGAACTGGATGTGCCAAAGCTGGCATGCTGCAAGAACTGATCAATTGAAATGGGGTAGAAGATCTGCTGCTTGATGGCCCCGATCCCACTGATCTTCAGTTTTAGATTCAGCCATGGAAAAAAATTTGGACTGATCAGCTTTAGATAGAGGAGAAAGAGGGAGAACAATTTGGAGGTGGTCTGTGAGGTTGAGATGAGGGAGACCACACACTGTGGCAAAAATGTATTTCTACAGGAATTTAGAATAGATAGATCTTCTTCTATTTTCAACAGAAAGAGATAACCAAAGGGGTGGAAAACGAGGTTCAGAGGAGAGGGCAAGGTCCTTTGAGACTTTCCTCTTTTTAGGAGCAGGACTAGAAGAGCCTGTCCTATGAACATGAGAGGAAAGGGAGAGGACTGAGCGAAGAATTGCTTCTTCAAACTCATCTTTGATGTCCTCAATGACCACACTCAGAATTCGAGCACCCTCCGGAATGAGAGTTATGAATGAGGGTGGAGTGCATGGGTGAAGAACAGAATAAGAGGTAGGAGGAGGTGGGACAGATGGTCCAGCTGTGGATGGACTGGCAGATGAGGATCCAGCTGAAGAGGAGGCTGGAGGATTCTCAAAGATAGGAGGAGGAGAATAAAGGTGGAGGGAGTAGGAGAAGAAGAGGAGGTAGTAGGAAATGGTGTAGGTGAGGAAATGTGTTTTGGAAGGGGTTGTTTGAAGGTGGCAAGGGCTGGAGGTGCAGTGGATGAAGAAGGTGGAGAAGGAGGAGCTGGAGTCTTAAGAGGTGAAGAGACAGGAGGCTCTAGGGGCACAACAGCAGCTTCAACTGGATCTTCAAATCTTACTTGCTCTGCTTCAGGTTCCACTGGCCCTGATGGCCCAGACTCTTCCATAACTGGCCCTGGAGGCACTGACTTCTCAACTGATGGCCCTGGTGGCCTGATGCTTCCTGTGCAGGACTGGATTCTTCAACTACATTGCGCCCTGATGGCCTGAGTGCTTCTTCAAAAGTCCCTGGTGTCCCTGATTTCTCAACACCAACTGGCCCTGATGGCCTGGTTGCTTCTTCAGAAGGCCCTGATGGCCCGGGAACCTCCGGAACTATTGGAGTGGGAGCAGGAGGGATAGGAGAAGACAATTGCGCCCTCACCAAATCTGAAAGATTTGACACTAATTCCTTCATGCTGCCCAGCTCATTTTTCATTCCCCGCAGCACTGCTTTGACCATTGCCAGCTTTTGACTCCAGTGCTCTGGCTAATAAAGATAGAAGAGATATCAGACTGCACAGAGCATAGGATTTTCCCTTGTTTATCTAATCTTTCAATCACAGGTTTCAAGTGCACAAGAATCCTTTTCTTCTTTGATCTCCGGTGTGCCTTCCTGGTTAGTAATGGAATTTTGGTGGCCACACCCTTCCCTTTATCATCAGTACCAGCAACTGGTTCCTTAACAACATCAACGTCATCTTCAGAGGTGCTCTCCACAACACCTTCTTGAAATTGAGTATCAGGGGCATTCATTGTGGGCTCCCTCTGAATTTCCACTTCCTTTTCAGCCACAAGCTCCCCCTGAGCTGGAGCATCCTCCATCTGAATATCTTCTATGTGGCCTGGTGCCACATCTTCGAAAATAGCTGCTCCATGGCCAACTTCCACACTAGCAATTTCAGCAGGAAAATTTTGAGGGGTTTCTTCATGAATTTCTTCCTGCTCCCCCTGAATACTAGCAACAGTTTCCAATACTTCTTCAATTACAGATGCAATAACTGTCGAAGGGGTCTCAACCTCAGATTGCTGCTCAACGGGCTCAATGTGCTCAGGAGTGATTTCTTTTATTCTTCTGGCACTTGCCACTGGTTCTTCACTTCTAACTTCTTCTTCCTCTTCTTGGACCACTGGAATTTTGGGACTGTAGGAGCTTCACCTATAATAGCCTCTCCTTCTGCTACTATGGTCTTGGTCCAAACACTTTCTATTAGTGAAAATCCACTCTTCTTTAAATTTCTGGACCGAATAGGTTGGCCCATCTTCTCCATCACTTCTCCCATCAAATCAATATTATAATGCCTGAATATCCTGGTCAGCAGATGAGCATACGGAAGTGATACATTGAGCTTGTTCTTCTTATCCCATATCATGTCAGCAGCAGATCTTGTAGCACCCCGGAAATTTTAATTACATAAAACAAATTCAAAATAAATGGAAATAAATAATTTCCATAATATCGGAGTATTTAAACATACGTACCACTATCGTACGTGCAGGAACACACAGAAAAATTCCATAAAAATTATAAATCAACCCCACACATTATTCCTAAGTTTTTCGCAAAGAAATTTGTGCAACAAAAAATTGGATTAGCCAAGTTTAAAGCGTTTTGAGACTTATTATCATAATTCATAAATAAGTCGGAAAATCATTATCACACGTACTTGGATGAGTCAGAAAATTAAATAAAAATCATATATGGGATTCAAATAATATCTTCTAATGACCCATCAAGAAATTTGGGTCAATAAAAATCATTTGGACTAGGTTTAAGAGTTATTGTGACCGATTATCCAAATTAGGAAACAAGTCGGAAAACCGTTAACACGGAAATACGACGCAACCATAAATTAAATAAAAAT
This sequence comes from Colocasia esculenta, assembly GCA_014218235.1. Classification (NCBI taxonomy): domain Eukaryota; kingdom Viridiplantae; phylum Streptophyta; class Magnoliopsida; order Alismatales; family Araceae; genus Colocasia; species Colocasia esculenta. Next base: position 97,007,162 of record CM024763.1, on the reverse strand, counting down.
ATTGGAGAGACTTCTAACATTATATATTAATGACCCAATATCATAATTGGGCCAATGGACCACATATGGCCCAAAAATCAAATAAAGTTAGAAAATGCATGGAAATTCGTAACTCTAAATAGGCTGAAATTAGAAAGAGACAATTTGAGTTGAATTGGGATGCAATCATGCATTCTTGGCAACCTAAATTCGTGTCTAACAATGATGGGATGTTTCCTAAAGCCTCACACACTCTAATGGAGGAAGAAATCGTCAAAATAGGAAACTAATATGTCAAAATCGCAACCTAGCTTTCCTAGTTACAATAGGACTCCTAAACACCTTGGTTGCTTAAATACTCTTCACCCAAACCCTAGGGACGAGTTTAGAACTTGCTGGGTCGTGTGGAAGAGCTCTTGGTGGCTGAGGAGCTGTGGAACGACCACAAGAAGCTCATCTTCTTCCCCGTTGCGTCTGCTGCGACCTGCACAGATAGTCAACTTGAAGTCGACCAAAGGTAGGTCAAACCTAAACAAAACCTTGCAAGGCTTATACCCCTGGAAAGAGGGTCAAGTCTACGTTCTAACCAAGTGGAATGCCCAAATTCCATGCAGTATACACAGAGCAGTAAGTGTTCTCCCCCAAGTGGTCTGAACTCGGGTTTTCTAGAAAAATGAGACTTCTTCAACCCATAAGGTAGGTTTTCTCGAGCCAAACCTTAACATATCCTATACCAATGTGTAGAGCATCAAGTTAACTTTCATTTCCCACTAATTTCATCGTTTTCCATTTAGTACATCATGAGTTATAGGCGTTTTGCCAAAGTCGCGCCTGTCAGGGTCCTTTCCTGTTCAAGTCGATTTATCATGCATCTCGAGGTCGTTTAAAATTATTTAAAAATCATAGTTCACACCTATTTCATGTTCCCTACAACTTTTTTGTTGAGACTTTTGTCTAAACATCATTAGTTAGAGAGTTATAAGCGTCGTAAGAAAGCCGCTACAGGAAACTGTGTATTCGGGTTGCACTTCCTTTTTCGTTCTTCATGTTTTTCATGGGATTAGAGATCGAATTAGATCAAACCCCCAACATCAAAGTTCTTCTACTAGATGTTCTTGACATTTTTCATGTTGAAAGTTTTATCCCAAAATCCCTAGATTAGGAGTTATAAGCCGTATAAGTTCCCTATATCAACCCAGTCCAAGTATGAGTCGAACTGGGTGCATTTGGCAACCCAAAACCTCTCTCCAGAAGGCGACGTATCGTCCCGTCGCATTCAGAACGCGACTGGTTTCGTGTCGCGACCTGGCCTCTGCGCAGTGTTCGCTTAAATGGCTATAACTTTTTCTATAGACCTCGGATTGACGCGCCGTTTTTTTTTTTTGTTGGATTCCTATTCAAAGGGCTTCAATATGGTATATTCATGTGTCAGATTTGCATAAGAAATCAGTGAGTGATGACTCTAGAAGTGGAAGGGTTGGGACTACATCTACTTCCTAAAAGGCATATGTTCCGGTTTCTGTCGTTTTACGCCACTCTTCAATGTGTGAGTTTTGAACTATTATAGAAAGGTTCTACAAGGTATTATCATGCTAACCCGAGGTCAGTTTAACATGGTTTCTAGTGTGTAAATTACATATCTTGTGTCTGATCATTACATGATGTCTTGTAATGGCTTAAAAGTGATTAACACATTTAAAATCTATAATTACATGAATGATATTCTAATTGCTCTCCTAATGACGTGATCATTCATGCAACTTATGGTTTACTCTTCTTACTATTCTAGCTTGACTAAAATGATAATTTTGTTGCCTTAAAAATCTTGCAAACCATGATTTGTTAAAGTGCATAGTTTCATGTCATGCCATCATGTTAAGTGCTTTCCGCGAGTTTGAAACCGATGGTTTAAGAATTGAGACACGCGTACATCACTACACACTTGCACATCTAGGCAGCCCTTTTTTTGGAAATTGGAAACTCTCTACCGGTCATTCCGAATCGGTAGACTAGCGACCTTTTCACCAAGGCCTCCGTAAATCTCCTCTGACCATGGATTCCCACATGGCCGACGAGTTGGTTGTACCATTGAAGTTCCTGGAGATAGTGTGCACTTCCTTTCTCTTCTTGTTCTCGTGAGTGTGATTTACAATCTAGACCAAAGCCATTAATGTAAAGATTGAACTAAAGTATAAATCGTACCGTTATGCTGTTAGATTTATCTCTTGACCATTGTTATCATTGAAAATCATGTTCAATTACTTATTACTTGTTCCCATCATCATCATGAACATGACATTACACATGCTTACTTATTGAAACTCTCATTGGCCATTATTAATGACTGTGGGTATCTACATTTAAAAATTTACATGAGATGCTGACAGGGCACGGCGTGTGTCCAAGGGCTCCAATCTAGCCCCAATGACGGCGAGTCATAGATATACTGTTAACCATGGGGTATAATGATTACTAGCGTTGCATCTGCGCTGGGAGTACTTTCTTGCTTGTTGAATGATAGATACAACAACCACATACACGTGTCCTGGTGTACATTCTTGATGGATCTTTTCTTGGTGTACATTAGTGTCTACGTGCCGGATTAGTGTTACTTGATCGTGCTCGTACATTCTTGCTTGCTTGCTTGCGTGATATGGCCATCCTGCATTTATTGCAATTTACATGATATCTTGCGTGCTTGTTAATGCCTCGCTCTTGACAACTATTGCTCGTTATATTCTTGCTCTATCACGATCACTCTCTATCTAGCTTGTTTCATGCATCATGTTTTAATCTGTTTCATTCGTACATGCATATCATGACATTCATCGTGCTTACCTAGTTCTAAATTGTTAATCACTTATATCATTGCCCTCACATTGAGATATAAATCCTACTGGGCTAGTTTGCTCATCCCCTACTTTTAACCAATCTAGGTGACTATGAAGTTCAAGAGGAAGAGCAAGTCGAGGATGGGAATGCGTCCGAGTGAAGAGCGTTCCAATTATGAGTCTATCTATAGTTAGTTATCTTGAGTGTTAGAACAATGTAGTAGGAAGTGAGGTATTTTGCACTTTTGCTTTTATTGAGTCTTAGTCCTGTAATAGTTTCCATTTGGAACACAATGAGTGAGATTTGAATAAAAGATTAGTTGAGTTAAATATTGGGGCCCTATGATATGTATGTTATACACATTTAGTGCGTGCTAGCTAGAGGCTTATTTGCCGACTGTTCACGTCTCGAATTATCGACTCGAATCTTCGAACTAATATCCGCTGCGAAATTCTCGGGACGTGACAGTTTAGTGGTATCAGAGCCTAGGAATACCAAATAGGATATATGTCTCAGGAATAGGAGATACCTATGGAACCTAGGTCATGGAAATTAAATACAGTACCTGGTGAGAATGGGTAGAGACTGGGAATATGTTAGCAAAAATTAAAACACTCCTACCCATTGACTCTGATAATGTATCTAGAGACATTAATTGGTTTCCATCCTTTCCTCAGGAACCCTCATAACTCCTACACTCAATTGCAATGGCCCGCAACCAGTGGCAAGCTATGCAAGACACTGTGGCTGGTCTGACCCAAGCATTACAAAATGTAGTACAGGCTGGAAATCAGGCTGCCGCTGCAAGGAATGGAGCCGGTGATCTGCACCAGCAGTTTAGGATTTTAAAACCCTCCTCGTTTCTCTGGATCCCCTGACCTAGACGAAGCAGAGAATTGGCAGGAAGAAATAGAAAGGATCTTCCAAGTAATGCAATGCACCAATAGGGAGAAAGTGGTACTGGCCACTTTTCAATTTACCAAGGATGCCCGAGCATGGTGGAAGGCCACCTCGGCCCACCTGCCAAATGTAGCTGAACTAGAGTGGGCCGGATTCCTGGAGATATTCCGGGAAAGTATTTCTCTGAGAGAGTCAAGGAGAACTAGGCAGCGGAGTTTGCCGCACTAAAATAGAAAGGAATGTCAGTGGCTGAGTATGAGGCTCAGTTCGCATGACTGGCTGTGTACGCCCCACATCTGGCGGGCACGGAAAGACTAAAGGCCAATCGGTCATGGATGGGCTCAGGCCCATGTTCATTGAAAGTCTCGGACCACACAACATTCAAACCTACACTGAGATGGTCCAAAGAGCTCAACTGGTAGAAGATACTATGGCTAAGGTGGAAGGCATGAGGGGAAAGGACATCTCAAAGCCGACCTTTACAAAAAGGGGAGCAGTCGATACAACTGGAACTTTCCCCAATAACAATAATAACAACAACAAAAGGCCAACCACTGGGAAGGACTATGGCATGGAGAAAAAGATCAAAGTAGAAGAAACATGACGGTGGAGTATTGTAAATTTTGCAACAAGCCTGGGCACCATGCGGACAAGTGCTGGAAGAAGGCGGGGCTTGCTTGCGATGTGGGAGTCATGAACATCGTATACCGAACTGTCCCATACTAAAAGACCAAGCTGGAAGGAACCAAGAAGTGGTAAAGCGTCAGGGACGGGTGAATGCAATGACGCAAGTGGAGCTTCCGGAAGGAGGTATGATTGTTAAACGCCTAAACTGATCTTATGATGTTTTTCTTATTAGTACATTTCTAAGTGGGGGAGATCATTAAGGGGAGATTAGGAATAATCTAGTAATTATACCATAGTTCATCCGGAGGATTAAGATGGAGTTATGTCAACCGTGAAAGAAAACAGGAGTGGAAGGAACCAAATAATAGTACGGGTGGCCATAGGTGTAAATGTTGGACTAGCATCCACGATGTGGAAACACGTTATAAGACGTAAATCCGAAACGAGCTTAAGAATCATAACTATCAAAAGCTAATTAATGATCTATGAATTTGGGGACCAAATTCTCTTAAGTGGGGGAGGGTGTAGCACCCCGGAAATTTTAATTACATAAAAAAATTCAAAATAAATGGAAATAAATAATTTCCATAATATCGGAGTATTTAAACATACGTACCACTATCGTATGTGCAGGAACACACAGAAAAATTCCATAAAAATTATAAATCAACCCCACACATTATTCCTAAGTTTTTCGCAAAGAAATTTGTGCAACAAAAAATTGGATTAGCCAAGTTTAAAGCGTTTTTAGACTTATTATCATAATTCATAAATAAGTCGGAAAATCATTATCACACGTACTTGGATGAGTCAGAAAATTAAATAAAAATCATATATGGGATTCAAATAATATCTTCTAATGACCCATCAAGAAATTTCGGTCAATAAAAATCATTTGGACTAGGTTTAAGAGTTATTGTGACCGATTATCCAAATTAGGAAACAAGTCGGAAAACCGTTAACACGAAAATACGACGCAACCATAAATTAAATAAAAATATTGGAGAGACTTCTAACATTATATATTAATGACCCAATATCATAATTGGGCCAATGGACCACATATGGCCCAAAAATCAAATAAAGCTAGAAAATGCATGGAAATTCGTAACTCTAAATAGGCTGAAATTAGAAAGAGGCAATTTGAGTTGAATTGGGATGCAATCATGCATTCTTGGCAACCTAAATTCGTGCCTAACAATGATGGGATGTTTCCTAAAGCCTCACACACTCTAATGGAGGAAGAAATCGTCAAAATAGGAAACTAATATGTCAAAACCGCAACCTAGCTTTCCTAGTTACAATAGGACTCCTAAACACCTTGGTTGCTTAAATACTCTTCACCCAAACCCTAGGGACGAGTTTAGAACTTGCTGGGGTCGTGTGGAAGAGCTCTTGGTGGCTGAGGAGCTGTGGAACGACCACAAGAAGCTCATCTTCTTCCCCGTTGCGTCTGTTGCGACATGCACAGACAGTCATCTTGAAGTCGACCAAAGGTAGGTCAAACCTAAACCAAACCTTGCAAAGCTTATGCCCCTGGAAATAGGGTCAAGTCTACGTTCTAACCCAAGTGGAATGCCCAAATTCCATGCAGTATACACGGAGCAGTAAGCGTTCTCCCCCAAGTGGTCTGAACTCGGGTTTTCTGGAAAAATGAGACTTTTTCAACCCAGAAGGTAGGTTTTCTCGGGCCAAACCTTAACATATCCTATACCAATGTGTAGAGCATCAAGTTAACTTTCATTTCCCACTGATTTCATCGTTTTCCATTTAGTACATCATGAGTTATAGGCGTTTTGCCAAAGTCGCGCCTGTCAGGGTCCTTTCCTGTTCAAGTCGATTTATCATGCATCTCGAGGTCGTTTAAAATTATTTAAAAATTATAGTTCGCACCTATTTCATTTTCCCTACAACTTTTATGTTGAGACTTTTGTCTAAATGTCATTAGTTAGAGAGTTATAAGCGTCGTAAGAAAGCCGCTACAGGAAACTGTGTTTTCGGGTTGCACTTCCTTTTTCGTTCTTCATATTTTTTCGTGGGATTCGAGATCGAATTAGATCAAACCCCCAACATCAAAGTTCTTCTACTATATGTTCTAGACATTTTCATGTTGAAAGTTCTATCCCAAAAGCTCTAGATTAGGAGTTATAAGCCGTATAAGTTCCCTATATCAACCCAGTCCAAGTATGAGTCGAACTGGGTGCATTTGGCAACCCAAAACCTCTCTCCAGAAGGCGACGTATCATCCGTCGCATTCAGAACGCGACTGGTTTCGTGTCGCGACTTGGCCTCTGCGCAGTGTTCGCTTAAATGGCTATAACTTTTTCTATAGACCTCGGATTGACGCGCCGTTTTTTTTTTTTTGTTGGATTCCTTATTCAAAGGGCTTCAATATGGTATATTCATGTGTCAGATTTGCATAAGAAATCAATGAGTGATGACTCTAGAAGTGGAAGGGTTGGGACTACATCTACTTCCTAAAAGGCATATGTTCCGGTTTCTGTCGTTTTACGCCACTCTTCATATGTGTGAGTTTTGAACTATTATAGAAAGGTTCTACAATGTATTATCATGCTAACCCGAGGTCAGTTTAACATGGTTTCCAGTGTGTAAATTGCATATCTTGTGTCTGATCATTACATGATGTCTTGTAATGGCTTAAAAGTGATTAACACATTTAAAATCTATAATTACATGAATGATATTCTAATTGCTCTCCTAATGACGTGATCATTCATGCAACTTATGATTTACTCTTCTTACTATTCTAGCTTGACTAAAATGATAATTTTGTTGCCTTAAAAATCTTGCAAACCATGATTTGTTAAAGTGCATAGTTTCATGTCATGCCATCATGTTAAGTGCTTTCCGCGAGTTTGAAACCGATGGTTTGAGAATTGAGACACGCGTACATCACTACACACTTGCACATCTAGGCAGCCCTTTTCTTGGGAAATTGGAAACTCTCTACCGGTCATTCCGAATCGGTAGACTAGCGACCTTTTCACCAAGGCCTCCGTAAATCTCCTCTGACCATGGATTCCCACATGGCCGACGAGTTGGTTGTACCATTGAAGTTCCCTGGAGATAGTGTGCACTTCCTTTTCTCTTCTTGTTCTCGTGAGTGTGATTTACAATCTAGACCAAAGCCATTAATGTAAAGATTGAACTAAAGTATAAATCGTACCGTTATGCTGTCAGATTTATCTCTTGACCATTGTTATCAATTGAAAATCATGTTCAATTACTTATTACTTGTTCCCATCATCATCATGAACATGACATTACACATGCTTACTTATTGAAACTCTCATTGGCCATTATTAATGACTGTGGGTATCTACATTTAAAAATTTACATGAGATGCTGACAGGGCACAGCGTGTGTCCAAGGGCTCCAATCTAGCCTCAATGACAGCGAGTCATAGATATACTGTTAACCATGGGGTATAATGATTACTGGCGTTGCATCTGTGCTGGGAGTACTTTCTTGCTTATTGAATGATAGATACAACAACCACATACACGTGTCCTGGTGTACATTCTTGATGGATCTTTTCTTGGTGTACATTAGTGTCTACGTGCCGGATTAGTGTTACTTGATCGTGCTCGTACATTCTTGCTTGCTTGCTTGCGTGATATGGCCATCCTGCATTTATTGCAATTTACATGATATCTTGCGTGCTTGTACATGCCTCGCTCTGACAACATATTGCTCGTTATATTCTTGCTCTATCACGATCACTCTCTATCTAGCTTGTTTCATGCATCATGTTTTAATCTGTTTCATTCGTACATGCATATCATGACATTCATCGTGCTTACCTAGTTCTAAATTGTTAATCACTTATATCATTGCCCGCACATTGAGATATAAATCCTACTGGGCTAGTTTGCTCATCCCCTACTTTTAACCAATCTAGGTGACTATGAAGTTCAAGAGGAAGAGCAAGTCGAGGATGGGAATGCGTCCGAGTGAAGAGCGTTCCAATTATGAGTCTATCTATAGTTAGTTATCTTGAGTGTTAGAACAATGTAGTAGGAAGTGAGGTATTTTGTACTTTTACTTTTATTGAGTCTTAGTCCTGTAATAGTTTTCATTTGGAACACAATGAGTTGAGATTTGAATAAAAGATTAGTTGAGTTAAATATTTGGGGCCCTATGATAATGTATGTTATTACACATTTAGTGCGTGCTAGCTAGAGGCTTATTTGCCAACTGTTCACGTCTCGAATTATCGACTCGAATTCTTCGAACTAATATCCGCTGCGAAATTCTCGGGACGTGACAGATCTCATCCTCTCAATTATTACTTATGCCATGTTAATATCCTGATTTTGGATTGCCCAAAACATCATATGAGTTGGCCTTAGGGCAAGTCGAGAAAGTTGCACTCCTTGGTGCTAGAATCTTGCACACAATGAAATGCAAAACCCTGTTGAATGCATTCAGCAGGCTGATGTCTATCTTCCCATCCTTCAGCTTGTACTCTGTACCGATGATACCTAACCTCTTGGCATGGATATCTACACTGTCTACCCCACTACGACCGATGGTAGACACACCAAAAAGCCTCTCCAATAAATCATGGGTGATGTGGATAGGTGTACCTTTTACTGAGGAGGAGAGGGACCCATCTTCTTCCACCTTCAAGCATGTGAAGAATGCTTTGACTAGGTTCGGATAACTTGGCTCAAAAATTGTGACCATTCTTGACCACTTCTTCCTTTCTATGGCTTCCACGATACTGTGCATCCCATTCTTCTCTAAATCTGTGATATCTACGGCCTTGTTGCCACATAGCTTGGTCTTCACTGATGCAAACCTTTCCTACTGCTCTGCTGTGAGGAAGACGACGTTGTATCCACCAACGGTGCCGGAACTCCCAGAAGCCGCCATGGAAATGAACAAGGAAAGTTTCTGGAGGATCGTGGGAAGGAATGGAACAGAAGCCCTCAAGAAATCTTGGCGGGAACAGAGAAATCCTTTGAGATCACACAGAGAGGGGTCTGGAATCGATAGGGTTTATCGCTCCAGGCAAGTCGAAAGAGAAGAGAGAGAGAGAGATGAAATCGATATGGCATGGATTTCGCGCTATAACGACAGGACATAAAGGCGCTTTTTGAAATGTCAGATAATTAAATGCGGATAACAACAAAAGAGAAGAAGATAATGGAAACAATAAAGAATTCATCCCGAAAAGTCATAGTATTTTATGACGCAAGCAATAAAGTATTTTCTTGATTTTAGGGGAGAGAGAAAACATTATTCTGAAATTTTATTATTTCAGTTATATGCAGAAAAATCTGTTATAAATTACACATGCCTAATTCCCTTCTAAGAGATGTAAATCTCTCTTCAGGTAAGGCTTTTGTAAATATATCTACTAACTGATTCAATATGTCTATAAAGGAAATATTTATATTACCATTAGGTACATGATCTCTAATAAAATGATATCTGACCTCTATGTGCTTTGTCCTGGAGTGCTGAACTGGATTTTTCGTGAGATTTATAGCACTTATGTTGTCGCACAGCAATAGGATAGTCTTGATGTGTAATCCATAGTCCTCAAGCTGTTGTTTTATCCATAGGAGTTGAGCGCAACAGCTCCCAATAGCTATGTACTCAGCTTCAGCTGTTGATAGTGCTACTAAATTTTGCTTCTTTGAAAACCATGAAATCAAGCATCTTGCAAGAAATTGACAACTACCACGGGTGCTTTTTCTATCTACTTTGCATCTAGCATAATCAGCGTCAGAATATCCAACTAAGCTAGTTTCTCATGATTTTAGATACCATAAGCCTAGATCATGAGTTTTAGCTAAATATCTAAAAATTCTTTTAACAGATATTAAATGGGATTCTTTAGGATCAGCCTGATACCTTGCACACATGCATATGCTAAATAAGATGTCAGGTCTACTAGCTGTCAAGTAAAGCAATGATCCTATCATGCCTCTATACAGTTTTTGATCTACTTTCTTACCTTCTTTATCATTGTCTAACCTGGTGGATGTGCTCATTGGAGTGGACAGAGGTTTAGCATTGTCGAATCCAAACTTTTTCAACAGCTCTTTGGTGTACTTTGCTTGACAAATATGTGTACCTTTTTTACCTTGCTTGATTTATAATCCTAGGAAGTAGTTGAGCTCTCCCAACATGCTCATCTCGAATTCTCCCTACATGAGCTTCTCAAAATACTTGCACAAGGATTCATCAGTAGATCCAAATATTATATCATCTACATAAATTTGCACAAGTAATATACTTTTGACTTTTGACATAATAAACAATGTACTATCTACCTGTCCTCTGATGAAACCATGGTTCAACAAAAATGCATTAAGTCTTTCATACCATGCTCTAGGTGCTTGCTTTAAACCATATAAAGTTTTATGCAATTTAAAAATATGATTTGAAAAATCTACATCATCAAAACCAGGAGGTTGTTCTACATAGACTTTATCCTTTATGTATCCATTTAAAAATGCTGATTTTGCATCCATTTGAAAAGGTTTTAAATCCAATGCACATGCATAAGCAAGTAACATTCGAATAGCCTCTAGTCTGGCCACTGGTCCATAGGTTTCATCGAAATCTATACCCTCCTCTTGGGAATAGCCTTGAGCTACCAGTCTAGCCTTGTTTCTAGTGATAACACCAGCTTCATCCAATTTGTTCCTGAACACCCATTTGGTGTCAATCACAGGATGATCTGATGGTCTCGGAACAAGAGACCAAACTTGGTTTCTCTTGAACTGATTAAGTTCATCTTGCATGGCTAAAATCCAAGATTCATCAGACAGTGCTTTATTGACTGTCTTTGCTCAATTTGTGAAACAAATGCTAGGTAATCTCAAGGAATAACATTACCTCTTGTTCTTACCCCAACTGATGGATCTCCAATAATGTTGTCCTTCAGGTGATCCTTTGTAGAAACCCAGAAATTTTAATATTTAAAAATTGAAATAATAATTTCCTTAAATCGAAATAATAGAAACATACGTACCATTATCATATGTGCAAAAATACATCGAAAAATTCCTTAAAATTATAAATCAACCCCATACATTATTCCTAAGTGTTCCACAAAGAAATTCGTGCAACTAAAAATCCGATTGGCTAAGCGTATGTCACAATGTGACTAATTATCCAAATATGGAAACTAAGTCAGAAAACTATTAACACGGAAATATAACGGGCCCATAAATCAAATGAACATGTCAGAGAGACCTCCAACATCGGGTATTGATGACCCATTATCGAAATGGGACCAATGGACCTCTCATAGTCCATGATAAATCAAGTAAGAAAAATATAATAAAATCTGTAACTCTATTATACCCTAATTAAAAAGGGTAATCCTATGAGATAAATTCCAATAAATAATGGGCTTGGTTAAAGGGACCCTCTAGAATTTATTGGGCCAAAATAGGGATTTTTAAAGAGGAATAATAGGAAAACACCCTAAATTCGTAATTAAAATATTACATAAATAGAAAAGAGGTATTAAAGTATTAAAATGATCAATTTGAGTTATAATTGGATTCCTAAACCTACCCTAATAGGTTGGCCACGACTTTAGCTCCCATCCTAACCCAAATAGGAAGTGGAAAGCTTGGAAGGAGGTTAGGAAAGGAGGAAATTTGGAATTAATAGGAGTTATAGTTCAAATAGGAAATAGAAAGAGGAGAAGCTTAAATAACCCTCCTAAAACCCTCATGGCTGGCCCTAGCTCATGCCAAGGGATTGTTGGACTAGGAGGAGAGGCCAAGGAGGAGGAGATTTCGTGGGGAGAAGAGCCTTTCAAGCTCTCAACCCCGTTCTTCAAGTCTAGCCCTAGAAGAGGAAAATGACTAAGGATAGGCATTCTCACCAGCTAAAATCCTAATATTTCGTCTGTAAATTGTTCCATGCATCAGGAACAAAACCATCAAGTTTCATAATTTTCCATTGAGCATATTTTTTTTTCTTGATTTTTAAAGTTTTGTACTCATCTTGACCCCGAACCTTCATGTTTAATTCATATCTCCTTGAATACTCTATCTCATGCCTCGAAATTTTTATTGAAGATATTGGTGCATGTTAGGCATCTTTCGCCCCTAAAAGCCCTAATTTTTATCCACCCTACTTCGTGAATTAATTCTCTCATCTCAACTGCTCACTGTGTCATGTACTCCATGTTTGACTTGAATAAAGCATGTCGAAACTCTAGCTATTTTCAAATTCCTAATTACTGTAAGTACCCATGTATGTCTAGATCGATTGGCAACTTGTTTCATGATTTTTCATCGACTATACAATTAGTTATGAATTTAAGTCATACTGGGCGTTATCGCTCACCCTTCGTTAATTACTTAAAGCATGCGTAACTATTGAAATTTAAGTCCTACTGGGCGTTATCGCTCACCCTTCGTTATTTGTTATTGTGTCTCAGTAAGTCGAACAATGACGTTATACATACCAATGGGACAGGACCAGAGTGATGAGTGACCTGGAGTCAAATGACGAAGTTACCCTAGCCCGATTGGAGTCTAGTAGTTATTGCTTTAGATTTCTTTTTGATGTAATGATGTCATTGAGCCCTACGTATTGGCTTCGAATTAGTGGTTGTAATAGTTTTAGAAAAATTTCAATGAAATGAAGAGTTAATTCCAATTATTGTTCATTAGATGCTCTGATGTTTACGGAAGTATACGCAATTGTCGTTACCATATCCATTGTTCGCGTCTCCCTCCGATTTATTCCGCTGCTAAATTGGAGGGGCGTGACAGTTGGTATCAGAGCCTAGGATGTCCTTATTAGGATATTTTAAGTCTAGGGATGTTCTAGGTGAACTGCCATGACCGTGTCTCAGTCAACCACCATACCTATGTGAGAGATTGGGCAAAGCTTGGCGTTATGCTAGGAGCTTAACTATATGTATAAGCACCCTAAGTTTAAGAAGGAAATTAATAAGTATTATTGCTCGCAGGAACTAGAGGAGATGGCTGGCGAGCATGCACCAATGCACGAATTACAACAGACTGTACAGGGGTTAACTCAAGCCCTTAACAACGTGATTCAAGCAAGAAATGGGGCAGGAGACTTATATGGGAATTTTTAACGAATAAATCCCCCTAGGTTTAATGGAACTCCAGATCCCGATGAAGCTGAAAATTGGGTGAAGGTGGTGGAACGAATCTTTAGAGTTATGCAATGTTCAGAGCAGGAGAAAGTCCTTCTGGCAACCTTCCAGTTGGACCGCGATGCTAGAGCCTGGTGGGAAGCGGCCAGTCGACAATTAACCAACATCAACATAGAGTGGGATAAATTTGTAGAACTCTTCAACACCAAATACTTTTCCAAGAGGATTCGTGAGAAGAAGGCAAATGAATTCTCCAATTTGAAACAACGAATGATGTCGGTAACAGATTATGAAGCGCAATTTGAAAGACTAGCACAATACGCACCACATTTGGTGAGTACGGAGAAGATGAAGGCGAAGAGATTCCTATAAGGGTTGAGACCTGTGTTCTAGGAAAAATTGGCTCCACTAGACATTGAAGTATATTCAGTCATGGTATTAAGAGCTCAATTAGTCGAGGACACCATGAAACTCCTTGAAAAGATCCATAAGAAGAAGGTGTTGAAAAGGGAACGTACTACTCATCCCAATGATAATAAAGGAAGAAATACCACAGATAGCAATAGAATGAAAAGGGAAGTGAAGCAGAAGGAATTTTGTAAATTTTGTAAAAAGCCAGGGCATCAGATTGATAACTGTTAGAAGAAATTGGACAGATGCTTGCGATGTGGAAGTCAACAACATCGAGTCATCAATTGTCCAATAAAGAAGAACTAAACTCCACGCCAAGGACGATTACAAGCCCTTGTGGATAAGAATCATGCCAATGAAGGTGGACAAGGTACCATCACTAAACCCTTAGTTTAATTTCATATTATTTTCGCGATAGCAAAGCCCTAAGTGGGGGGGATGATGGATTGAAATATTTAGAATAAATTGGTAGTCGTATCACATCATATGAATTTGGGGACCAAATTCTTTTAAGTGGGGGAGGATGTAGCAACCCAGAAAATTTAAAATTTAAAATTTAAAATTTAAAATAATAATTTCCTTAAATCGAAATAATAGAAACATACGTACCATTATCATATGTGCAAGAATACATTGGAAAATTCCTTAAAAATTATAAATCAACCCCACACATTATTCCTAAGTGTTCCACGGAGAAATTCGTGAAACAAAAAATCCAATTGGCCAAGCATACGTCACAACGTGACTAATTATCCAAATATGGAAACTAAGTCAGAAAACTATTAACACGGAAATATATCGGTCCCATAAATCAAATGAACATGTCAGAGAGACCTCCAACATCGGGTATTGATGACCCATTATTGAAATGGGACCAATGGACCTCTCATAGTCCATGAATAAATCAAGTAAGAAAAATATAATAAAATCCGTAACTCTATTATACCCTAATTAAAAAGGGTAATCCCATGAGATAAATTTCAATAAATAATGGGCTTGGTTAAAGGGACCCTCTAGAATTTATTGGGCCAAAATAGGAATTTTTAAAAGAGGAATAATAGGAAAATACCCTAAATTCGTAACTAAATATTACATAAATAGAAAAGGGGTATTAAAGCATTAAAATAATCAATTTGAGTTGTAATTGGATTCCTAAACCTACCCTAATAGGTTGGCCATGACTTTAGCTCCCATCCTAACCCAAATAGGAAGTGGAAAGCTTGGAAGGAGGTTAGGAAAGGAGGAAATTCGGAATTAATAGGAGTTATAGTCCAAATAGGAAATAGAAAGAGGAGAAGCTTAAATACCCTCCTAAAACCCTCATGGCCAGCCCTAGCTCATGCCAAGGGATTGCTGGACTAGGAGGAGTGGCCAAGGAGGAGGAGATTTCATGGAGAGAAGAGCCTTTCAAGCTCTCAACCCCATTCTTCAAGTTCTAGGCCTAGAAGAGGAAAATGACTAAAGGTAGGCATTCTCACAAGTTAAATTCCTAATATTTTGTTTGTAAATTGTTCCATACATCAGGAACAAAACCCTCAAGTTTCATAATTTTCCATCGAGCATATTTTTTTTTCAAGATTTTTAAAGTTATGTACTCATCTTGACCCCGAACCTTCATGTTTAATTCATATCTCCTTGAATACTCTATCTCACGCCTCGAAATTTTTATTGAAGATACTGATGTATGTTAGCCATCTTTTGCCCCTGAAAGCCCTAATTTTTATCCACCCTACTTTGTGAATTAATTCTCTCATCTCAACTGCTCACTGTGTCATGTACTCCATGTTTGACTTGAATAAAGCATGTCGAAACTCTAGCTATTTTCAAATTCCTAATTACTGTAAGTACCCATGTATGTCTAGATGGATTTGCAACTTGTTTCATAATTTTTCATCGACTATACAATTAGTTATGAATTTTTGAAGCAACTAGTGTCAAAACATGTTAAGTTGACCCGCAACCCGAGGCTCTGTCCTTTTCCCGCTGGAACTCAGGTTCGGAACCTGAGAACGTGATGGCCTGATAGGCCGCATTCTCAGGGCCGTCACGACACAAGTACCTGTCACGATCTTATCGCGACAGGGAACCCTGTCGCATTCTGGCCGCCTGACCGAACGATCCGTCGCGATCCTCATAAGAACCTGTCGCGATCTGCCTGTATATTCAGACCTGCCCATCGCGACCCTTACAAGCCCCCGTCGCGTTCACACCTGATCCCGTCGCGACCCTTACATGGGTGCGTCGCAATCTCAACTTTTTGCATGAAACCCCCTATTTATGAAATTCCTGACTTTCTACAATAACCATTTTCCATGTTAACTGTCTTAAACAAAGTAAATAACATTGTTAATCATGGACATGTAATTAGTTAAATTAAAAGGTCATCCACGTGATTATTTCATGCCCATGATTTTCTCTTACACTTGCACTCACTTGAACCATCCTATATGGCTTAACTTGGCATAAAAATTGTCACTTGTACATCTAACGATCTATTTCAATTATATATATTAATTGCCCAATTTTTAAATGAACTTGTCTATGTTTACTCGTGATGTTTTGGGAATACCGTTATCGACGCTCCACTGTTCTAGAATTCCTCTAGAACGTCGAGCACTTGTTTCCATATACACACTCTCTTGACTTTGACGAATTCTCCGTCGGATACTCCTTCTGCCAGACTAGTGAGTCTTTGTTCAAGGCCTTCGTAAGTCTCCTCTGTCCATGGATTCCCACATGGTCGACGAGCTGGTTGTACCCTAACACCTATGATACTCTCTAGGGATCAGCAAGATCCATACAGCCTTAAATTGTTCTCTCTCTTGTCTTGAATCACGCCGAACCTCTGGACCCGTGCACAACGAGGCCAACGGAAGGGTTGTGTTCCACCTGACTGCCAACACCATACGCGCATGTTGAGCAACTGTTACTATCGCTCGTTACTCGACGTTTCATGTGCAAGGACCATAAGATCTCATCTATACTCTACTCGCTCGTCTATTCATGTTCACTCTACTATCTCGTCTATCTCATCTATTCATCTAGTACTCTCTTGGAACCCTTGAGCTGTTGTGGCTTCTACTGTTTTGAACTGTTCATGACTGTCTAGCGCTAAAATGGGTCTTGTGACTCTACTGACTTGAATGCGTACTGTTCAGGGCACGGAGAGTGTCCGAGGGGCTCCATTCTACTCCTGGGGGCAGAGAGCCACCCGAAAATACCTGCAGGGGCTATACACGGTGTTCTGCATTGCACCGGTTCTGACTTACTGTTCTGAATTAGCTAGACATCTGACTGTTACACTGTTACTGTTAGTCTGAGGAGTTCAGACGTACTGTGTGATTATTGTGCTATCACTGACTATTATTGAACTGTTATTGAGCAACTACTATCGTACTCTCTACTTGCTCTACTTGATACTTGCTATCTTGAGTTATTGCGTGCTATCGCGACTTGATCGCAATCAAAGTGCTATACTCTCTCGTTGTCTCTTGACGACAAAAGTGCTATATTCTCTCTCGACTATCTATGGATAACCAAAGTGCCATTACTATTTCGATTAACGAAAGTTAATCAAAGTGCTATACTATTTCGATTGATGAGAATCAATCAAAGTACAATTTACTCTTTACATGACCATTTACTATCTCTCTTCTTGCTATATGTGTCGCTTTCTATTTCTTGACAATGTTGTTACTTGCTATTGTTGTTATCATTTACTATCGTGACTTGACTTTAATCATCATGCTATACTTGATTCATCTGCTACTTGAACCAGGTTACTTGTGCTATTACTTTCTCGACTTTACATGACTCTCTCTATCATTAGTTACTCTGTCATTTAATGCGTTAATTACTTAAAGCCTACTTGACTATTGAGATTTAAGTCCTATTGGGCGTTATCGCTCACCCTTTGTTATTTGTTATTGTGTCTCAGGTAAGTCGAACAATGACGTTATACGTACCAATGGGACGGGACCAGAGTGATGAGTGACCTGGAGTCAAATGACGAAGTTACCCTAGCACGATTGGAGTCTAGTAGTATTGCTTTAGATTTCTTTTCGATGTAATGATGTCATTGAGCCCTATGTATTGCCTCCGAATTAGTGGTTGTAATAGTTTTAGCGGAATTTCAATGAAATGAAGAGTTAATTCCAATTATTGTTCATTAGATGCACTAATGTTTGCGAAAGTATGGGCAATTGTCGTTACCATATCCGTTGTTCACGTCTCCCTCTGATTTATTCCGCTGCTAAATTGGAGGGTGTGACAGTTGGTATAAGAGCCTAGGATGTCCTTATTAGGATATTTTAAGTCTAGCGATGTTCTAGGTGAACTGCCATGACCGTGTCTCAGTCAACCACCATACCTATGTGAGAGATTGGGTAAAGCTTGGGGTTATGCTAGGAGCTTAACTATATGTATAAGCACCCTAAGTTTAAGAAGGAAATTAATAAGTATTATTGCTCACAGGAACTAGAGGAGATGGTTGGCGAGCATGCACCAATGCACGAATTACAACAGATCGTACATGGGTTAACTCAGGCCCTTAACAACGTGATTCAAGCAAGAAATGGGGCAGGAGACTTATATGGGAATTTTCAACGAATAAATCCCCATAGGTTTAATGGAACTCCGGATTCCGATGAAGCTGAGAATTGGGTGAAGGCGATGGAATGAATCTTTAGAGTTATGCAATATTTAGAGCAGGAGAAAGTCCTTCTGGCAACCTTCCAGTTGGACCGCGATGTTAGAGCTTGGTAGGAAGCGGCCAGTCGACAATTAAACATCAACATAGAGTGGGATAAATTTTTAGAACTCTTCAACACCAAATATTTTTCCGAGAGGATTCATGAGAAGAAGGCATGTAGTATATCGAAAAATTCCGTAATTTAAAATTTTAGATAAATTGAAAATTTATCAATTAATAAATTCAACCAGTTAAAATGGTACGCTTTAGTATCACATGCGTAAAACCCACATAAAAATTTTATAAAAATAATAGTTATACTTTAAATAATGTTCTCTAATGACCCATCATAAAATTTGGGCACAAAAAAAATCGTTTAGACCAAGTTTAAGAATTTATGCGACTAATTATCGTAATTAAGGAATAAGTCGGAGAACCCATTATTTTATGAGCCAAAGTGGATTATAAATTAAAATAACATGTGGGTAGACTTTAAATAATATGGGTCGATAGCCCATTATGATATATGGACCAACAGACAATCTTGGCCCATGAATTAATTCTCTAATAAAAAGATAATTAAAAATTCATTAAGTACATGGGTTGTACAATTAAGCTCACACGAGTTATTGGGCCAAGAGTAAGAGCCCAAATGATGAAGGTTAGAAATATTGGCATTAAATCAAATTAAAAATAAGAAATTAATTAAATAAGTGTGATAAATAGATTTAATTTGAATAAAGTGTGAATAAATAAAATTAAAACAATACCCCTTAAGTTAAATTAGTAATGGGTTTTGCTAATGGACCTAACATGGTTTGTTGGGCCCTAATATGAAGAGCCCACCATGAGATGGGAGTTAATTAAGTGAAATTCGGATTAAATATAGTAATAATTAGAAAAAGGGCTTAGATAAATACTAAATGACATATATAAATCCTTAAAAAGAGTCCTAAACTTATCCTAACTTATTACCCACGAAATTAGATCTCTCCACAAGCCAATTAATGGATAAATGCTAGAATAGGGGAGATAAATGTGGAAATTCGGAGTTGATTAATAAATAAATTAAATAAGGGTAAGATAAATACTAAAAAGGGTTATAAATGTCCTAAAAAGAGTCCTAACCTTACCTAAACCCTTTACCCATGAAATTAGCCTCTCATCTATCCTATTAGGTGGGATAATGCAAGAAATAAGGGGATAAATAAGGAAAAATTAAGAGTGTGAAGGGAAAGAGGAGTTTTAAGAAAGTATGACTCTTAAATCAAGCCATACACACCCCAATTCGACCCTACCACCCCATAGATCATTGTTGAAGCTCTTGGGGACGAAGAGAGGAGTTGAGGACGAGAGGAGCAAGAAGGAAGGAGCTTGGAGCAAGAGGATTTCATCTTCTACCTCGTCTTCAAGCCCTAGGATTTCTTAAACACATGAAAGGTAGGCAATCTCTCAAGCTAAATTCGTGTAAAAATTACCCTAAGTAGATTTCCTGAACCTCTTCAAAAGCCCTCTAATTTCATTGTATTTCACTCATCCATTTGGGCGAATTAATTGCTTGAACCCTGTTGTTATCATGAACTCGAATTCTCATGTTTTCTCTATACCCCTGCATGTACTTGTCCTCATGCCATGAGAAAATTCTCATTAATACTACATCTTATTAGCTTTCAAACGCCCCTAGTTTCGCTCTATTTCGATCTCCCATGAGGGAGAATTAATTCTTTGAATCTTTGTCAGATCCATGCACCCGACCCTTCATGTTTGCTTGTGAACCTCATGTATACTTGCTTCATATCATGAGAAAATTCACATAAATACTACATCATGTTAGCTTTCGAACGCCCCTAGTTTCGAAATTTTTCATCATGTATCCATTGTTAATTAATTCGTTGAACCTTAACTGCGCATGTTTAGGCCACAGAAATGTCACCCGATCAAAGCATACCTAAACCTTGTCTATTTTCAAATTAAGTTGATAGATATATGTGTTTATTTTCATTTAAAACTAATTTCGTGATTTTTGGATCATCGTGCAATTTTATATTAAATTTACAAGTACCCTATATCAAACAGGATTTGCCCTGGAAAAATGGAAAAAGAGCCGGACCCTTCTGATATCGCGACGGCGCGACCCGCCGCGATATCATCCCGGCCGTACCCCGCTATCACGTCGTGCTGAGAACGCGACGGACAAAGCCGCCGTGATATCCACCTTGAACCGAGCCAGACCGGCCAGTTCGCTTGTCGCGCCCAGCCTCCTTGTCGCGACCTGGAGTCGCGACGGGTACCCCTGTCGCGTTAACAGAAAAATAGCCAGAACCTGAAATTACTTATATACCCTTGCTCTACTTGCTAATTAGCCATTGTTTAGCCTGAATTAAACATTGTTATTCATAATTTTATCTGAATAAATATTAATGTGCAACAAATTGCATGAATCTAATTAATTTAAAAGCTTTGTGCACAATCCATCATGCTCTTTTGATTTCATACACTTGCACACACTTAACCATCATGTTGCCATTAAACCTTAGTAAATTACTCAATAATGTTTCTGGTAATTAAGTGAAATTAATTACCTAATTTTCATATTATTTAAATGACACATGTCTTCATTTTATTCGCGTGAATTGTACACCGTTATCGCGTCCCTCTGCCTTCGAGCACTCGAGGCAAGACGGACAACGTTTCGTTACACACTTTCTCTTGACTTGGACCACCTCTCCATCGGGAATACTCTCGACTGGGCCAGGGACTCCTTGTCAAGGCCTCCGTAAGTCTTCTTGGCTTTGGCGCACGTCCATTGCCGACGAGCTGGTTGTACCCTTAAAACCCGTTACATCTTAGAGATCAGTACGATCCAAACGGCCTTAGTGAGTTCTCTCTTATCTTGTGATCACACCGGACCATCTAGCCAATGTTCATAGCACGGTTAGCAGGCGGTGGTGACTTCTACCAGACTGCCGGCCCACTAGGGTGTGCCGTGCAACTGTGACTATCGTCGTTTCTTGTGTTTTTACGATTATACCCTTATCTCATCTACTATCCTTGTACCCTCATCTATTCACGTTCACTCTACTATCTCGTCTATTCATCTAGTACTCTCTTGAGACTCTTGAGCTGTTGCGGCTCCCATTGCTTGTACTATACATGACTGTCTAGCGCCATAATATGGATCCGGTGACCCTACTGACTCGAATGCATACAGTGCAGGGCACGGAGAGTGTCCGAGGGGCTCCAATCTAGTCCTGGGGGTAGAGAACCACCCAAAAATACTTGCAGGGGCTATTGACGGTGTTCTGCATTGCACAGGTTCTGACTATACTATTTTGGCTAGACATCTAGTTATTATAATACTAGTCTGAGGAGTTCAGACATACTGTACTATCGTGAAACGGCTACTATCCCAAAGTGACTATTGTCGTACTCGACTAGTACACCGTGGTGCAACCATACACGTTATCTCATTACATGTTATCTTTGTACACACTATCTCTTTACATGCAATCTCGTTACACGCTATCTTGATATACAAGCTATCTCGTTACACGCCACCTTGATACAAGCTATCCTATTACATGTCATTTTGATACACGCTATCTTGTTATACACTATCTTGTTACACGCTATCTCGTTATGTTGTCATCCTAATTTTGTAATACTCTTGAGAAATGTATTATCGTTCACTTGTTATCTTATACTATTACTCTCTTGACTATACATGATCGTTCTCTCTAGTTAACCTGTGTTACAAGACATTAATCACTTAAAGCATGCTTGTTTACACGAGATATTAAGTCCTACTGAGCGTTATTGCTCACCCTTCGTTACTTGTTATTGTGTTTTCAGGTAAACCAGGTGATGACCTTACTCACAACAACGGGATTGGACTGGAGTGATGAGCGACCTGGAGTCATAGCGATGGATTATTCCCAGTACCCTAGAGTTAGTTTAGTTAGTTGCTTAGTTATCATTTCCAAATGTAATAAAGTTATTGAGCCCTATATTTTGGATCTGAATTAGTGGTTGTAATAATTTAGATGAATTATCAATAAAATAAAGAGTTTATTGCAATTATTATTCATTAGTTGCTCTGATATTTGCAAATGTATGCGCAATTTACGTTATCATACTCGTTGTTCATGCCTCCCCGATTTATTCCACTGCTAAATTGGCGGGTCATGATAAGGAAAATGAATTCGCCAATTTGAAACAATGAATGATGTCGGTAACAGATTATGAAGCGCAATTTGAAAGACTAGCACAGTACGCACCACATTTGGTGAGTACAGAGAAGATGAAGGTGAAGAGATTCCTAGAAGGGTTGAGACCTGTGTTCTAGGAAAAATTGGCTCCACTAGACATTGAAGTATATTCAGTCATGGCATTAAGAGCTCAATTAGTCGAGGACACCATGGAACTCCTTGAAAAGATCCATAAGAAAAGGTGTTGAAAAGGGAATGTACTACTCATCCCAATGATAATAAAGGAAGAAATACCACAGATAGCATATAATGAAAAGGGAAGTGAAGCGGAAGGAATTTTGTAAATTTTGTAAAAAGCCAGGGCATCAGATTGATAACTGTTGAAAGAAATTGGACAGATGCTTGCGATGTGGAAGTCAACAACATCGAGTCATCAATTGTCCAATAAAGAAGAACCAAACTCCACGCCAAGGATGATTACAAGCCCTTGTGGATAAGAATCATGCCAATGAAGGTGGACAAGGTACTATCACTAAACCCTTAGTTTAATTTCATATTATTTTCGCGATAGCAAAGCCCTAAGTGGGGGAGATGATGGATTGAAATATTTAGAATAAATTGGTAGTCGTATCACATCATATGAATTTGGGGACCAAATTCTTTTAAGTGGAGGAGGATGTAGCAACCCGGAAAATTTAATATTTAAAAATTTGAAATAATAATTTCCTTAAATCAAAGTAATAGAAACATACGTACCATTATCATATATGCAAGAATACATCAGAAAAATCCTTAAAAATTATAAATCAACCCCAGACATTATTCATAAGTGTTCCACGAAGAAATGCGTGCAACGAAAAATCCGATTGGCCAAGCGTACGTCACAACGTGACTAATTATCCAAATATGAAAACTAAGTCGGAAAACTATTAACACGGAAATATAACGGGCCCATAAATCAAATGAACATGTCAGAGAGACCTCCAACATCGGGTATTGATGACCCATTATCGAAATGGGACCAATAGACCTCTCATAGTCCATGAATAAATCAAGTAAGATAAATATAATAAAATCTGTAACTCTATTATACCCTAATTAAAAAGGGTAATCCCATGAGATAAATTCCAATAAATAATGGGCTTGGTTAAAGGGACCCTCTAGAATTTATTGAGTCAAAATAGAGATTTTTAAAAGAGGAATAATAGGAAAATACCCTAAATTCGTAACTAAAATATTACATAAATAGAAAAGGGGTATTAAAGCATTAAAATAATCAATTTGAGTTATAATTGGATTCCTAAACCTACCCTAATAGGTTAGCCATGACTTTAGCTCCCATCCTAACCCAAATAGGAAGTGGAAAGCTTGGAAGGAGGTTAGGAAAGGAGGAAATTTGGAATTAATAGGAGTTACAGTTCAAATAGGAAATAGAAAGAGGAGAAGCTTAAATATCCTCCTAAAACCCTCATGGCCGCCCTAGCTCGTGCCAAGGGATTGCTAGACCAGGAGGAGAGGCCAAGGAGGAGGAGATTTCGTGGGGAGAAGAGCCTTTCAAGCTCTCAACCCCATTCTTCGAGTTCTAGCCCTAGAAGAGGAAAATGACTAAAGGTAGGCATTCTCACAAGCTAAAATCCTAATATTTTGTCTGTAAATTGTTTCATGCATCAGGAACAAAACCATCAAGTTTCATAATTTTCCATTGAGCATATCTTTTGTTCTTGATTTTTAAAGTTCTGTACTCATCTTGACCCTGAACCTTCATGTTTAATTCATATCTCCTTGAATACTCTATCTCATGCCTCAAAATTTTTATTGAAGATATTGATGCATGTTAGGCATCTTTCGCCCCTGAAAGCCCTAATTTTTATCCACCCTACTTCGTGAATTAATTCTCTCATCTCAACTGCTCACTGTGTCATGTACTCCATGTTTGACTTGAATAAAGCATGTCGAAACTCTAGCTATTTTCAAATTCCTAATTACTGTAAGTACCCATGTATGTCTAGATCGATTTGCAACTTGTTTCATGATTTTTCATCGACTATACAATTAGTTATGAATTTTTGAAGGAACTAGTGTCAAAACATGTTAAGTTGACCTGCAACCCGAGGCTCTGTCCTTTTCCCGCTCGAACTCAGGTTCGGAACCTGAGAACGCGACGGCCCGATAGGCTGCGTTCTCAGGGTCATCGCGACACAGGTACCTGTCGCGATCTTATCGCGACAGGGAACCCTGTTGCATTCTGGCCGCCTGACTGAACGACCCGTCGCGATCCTCATAAGAACCTGTCGCGATCTGCCTGTCTATTCAGACCTACCCATCACAACCCTTACAAGCCCCCGTCGCGTTCACACTTGATCCCGTCGCGACCCTTACAAGGTTACGTTGCGATCTCAACTTTTTGCATGAAACCCCCTATTTTTGAAATTTCCGACTTTCTACAATAACCCTTTTCCCTGTTAACTGTCTTAAACTCAGTAAATAACATTGTTAATCATAGACTTGTAATTAGTTAAATTAAAAGGTCATCCACGTGATTATTTCATGCCCATGATTTTCTCTTACACTTGCACTCACTTGAACCATCCTATATGGCTTAACTTGGCATAAAAATTGTCACTTATACATCTAGCGATCTATTTCAATTATATATATTAATTGCCCTATTTTTAAATGAACTTGTCTATGTTTACTCGCGATATTTTGGGAATACCGTTATCGACGCTCCACTGTTCTAGAATTCCTCTAGAACGTCAAGCACTTGTTTCCATATTCACACTCTCTTGACTTGGACGAACTCTCCGTTGGATACTCCTTCTGTCGGACTAGTGAGTCTTTGTTCAAGGCCTCCGTAAGTCTCCTCTGTCCATGGATTCCCACATGGTCGACGAGCTGGTTGTACCCTAACACCTATGATACTCTCTAGGGATCAGTGAGATCCGTACAACCTTAGATTGTTCTCTCTCTTATCTTGAGTCACGCCGGACTTTTGGACCTGTGTATAATGAGGCTAGCAGAAGGGTTGTGTTCCACCTGACTGCCAACACCGTATGCGCATGTTGAGCAACTGTTACTATCGCTCGTTACTCGACGTTTCATGTGCAAGGACCATAAGATCTCATCTATATTCTACTCGCTCGTCTATTCATGTTCACACTACTATCTCATCTATTCATCTAGTACTCTCTTGGAACCTTTGAGTTGTTGTGGCTTCCACTGTTTTGAACTGTTCATGACTGTCTAGTGCTAAAATGGGTCTTGTGACTCTACTGACTTGAATGCGTACTGTTCAGGGCACGAAGAGTGTCCGAGGGGCTCCAATCTAGTCCTAGGGGCAAGAGCCACCCGAAAATACCTGCAGGGACTATAGACGGTGTTGTGCATTGCACCGGTTCTGACTGACTGTTCTAAATTAGCTAGACATCTGACTGTTACACTGTTAATGTTAGTCTGAGGAGTTCAGACATACTGTGTGATTAATGTGCTATCACTGACTATTATTGAACTGTCATTGAGCAACTACTGTCGTACTCTCTACTTGCTCTACTTGATACTTTCTATCTTGAGTTATTGCGTGCTATCGCGACTTGATCGCAATCAAAGTGCTATACTCTCTCGTTGTCTCTTGACGACAAAAGTGCTATATTCTCTCTCGGCTATCTATGGATAACCAAAGTGCCATTACTATTTCGATTAACGAAAGTTAATCAAAAGTGCTATACTATTTCGATTGATGAGAATCAATCAAAGTACAATTTACTCTTTACATGACCATTTACTATCTCTCTTCTTCCTATATGTGTCGCTTGCTATTTCTTGACAATGTCGTTACTTGCTATTGTTGTTATCATTTGCTATCGTGACTTGACTTTAATCATCATGCTATACTTGATTCGTCTGCTACTTGAACCAGGTTACCTGTGTTATTACTTTCTCGACTTTACATGACTCTCTCTATCATTAGTTACTCTGCCATTTAATGCATTAATTACTTAAAGCCTGCTTGACTATTGAGATTTAAGTCCTACTAGGCGTTATCGCTCACCCTTCGTTATTTGTTATTGTGTCTCAGGTAAGTCGAACAATGACGTTATACGTACCAATGGGACGGGACCAGAGAGATGAGTGACCTGGAGTCAAATGACGAAGTTACCCTAGCACGATTGGAGTCTAGTAGTATTGCTTTAGATTTCTTTTTGATGTAATGATGTCATTGAGCCCTATGTATTGGCTCCGAATTAGTTGTTGTAATAGTTTTAGCGGAATTTCAATGAAATGAAGAGTTAATTCCAATTATTGTTCATTAGATTCTCTGATGTTTGCGGAAGTATGCGCAATTATCGTTACCATATCCGTTGTTCGCGTCTCCCTCCGATTTATTCCGCTGCTAAATTGGAGGGGCGTGACATCCTTCTTGTATCTCCATTCCTTTGGAAGATCATCATGAATAATTTCTTTTTGTTGTAGTTATTCCAAGGGTGGATCTTCATTATCCTTGATAGATGTATCTTTCAGTTTCTTGGATAGATTTTATGCATTTTCATTATCACTATCTACTTCCTTTCTCAAGGAAGGGTTAGACTCATCAAAAATAACATGAACAGTTTGTTCAATT
>CM024763.1:96940069-96979667 GCA_014218235.1 Colocasia esculenta | reverse complement strand
GACAGATATCCGAGGTTCACTTCAGGGTTTTGGTGCAGTTTGTAGAGAGCTCTTGGTACAGAGTTGAGACTGAGTTCGGCATATCACCTGCAGTCAGATGGTCAGTCAGAGAGGACTATCCACCTTAAGAGGATATTTTTGAGAGCTTGTTGCTTGGACTGGGGTGGCACCTGGGAGTCCCACCTTCCGATGGTAGAGTTTGCATACAACAACAATTATCATTCGAGCATTGGATGACACCATACAGGCTTTGTATGGTCGGCCGTGCAGGACACCACTTCACTGGGTTTGAAGTGGGTGAGATGCAACTTTTTGGGACCAGAGATGGTGTAGCAGTGTGCAGACATAGTCCAGTTTAGTTAGGCAGCACAGAGCAGACAGAATAGCTTGCAGATATCCGCAGAGCCGTTACAGTTCAGTGTGGGTGACCTTGTGTTCCTTGAGAGTTTCACTCAACCAAGGGTGTCCATGAGGTTTGGCAGAAGGGAAAGCTCAGTCCGAGGTATATTGGGCCTTTCCCTATCACAGAGAGGATCGACAGGTTGCTTACAAGTTGAGTCTCCCGGCAGAGTTGGTAGGCGTGCACAGTGTTTTCCACATTTCGCAGCTCAGGAGGTATGTCGCAGATCCATCACACATGTTGGACTACTCACAGCTTGAGGTAGCGCCAGACTTGTCAGTGCCAGACTTGTCAGTGCCAGAGTACCCAGTCAGAGTTGTAGACCACAGAGTGTAGCAGTTGCGCATGAAGCAGATTCTGCTGGTCAAGGTCACCTAGGAGAACCGTGTTGGTGGCGAGGCCACTTGAGAGTGCGAGGATGAGATGAGAGAGCAGTTCCCATATCTGTTTGACTGATTGGTACATGTTTTCCCTTTTATGTTGCTTCCTATTGAAACTGAGTTTCTTTTAATTTCAAGGACGAAATTTCTTAAGGAGGGTGGATGTAAGACCCGGCCCTCTTGGGCTATTGGCCCTATCCTCAGGGTCGTGACAGGTACCCTGGTCGCGACATGGTCGCGCCAGGTGAGCCCATCGCGACAGGCTTCGGGACGCGGCGTACCTGACCGTCGCGACATGGTCGCGAAAGGGTGGGCGTTGCGTTCTTTTTGTGGCATCTGGTGTGGCGTGACTGCTTTTCTGACTGATTTGACCGTTTGTCCTTCTGTCAGAACGGCCTTGTCGGGTGTCAGGTGCGTACAGCGTTGACGCGACCTGTCAGGCCGCCGCGTTCTGGTTTCCCGGTCTTCGAGGTTTGACCACCTTTTGGGGTCACGCCGGGGGTGGCTATCGCGACATGGTTGTGACGCCCAGGCATGTTGTGACGTGCCAGGCTGACCCATCGCGTCTCGGGGCCCATCGGTTTAAAATCGAGGCCGACGCCCCATTTCTCCCCCTCTCTCCCCTTTCCTTCTTCTCTTCTTCTTCCTCTTCCTCTCTCCCGAGCTCCCTCGTGTTCTCCGGATTTTCTTGGCGTTCGTGGTGCTCGTGGTGAGGAGTGTCGTCTCCATCGTGTAGGGGACGTGCTCATGGTGCTTGGAGCGAGGAGGAGGTGCCATTTTCCGATGTGAAGGCCCAACGGGTCGGCTCTACTCTTGAGGCAGGGACCCTCGTCTCCCACTTGTCCTAGCATGCCCTTCCCCCCTGAGATGGTGATTCCTCCGTGGTTTGGGGTCGTGGGGTGTGGAGAACCGCTCGTGGTGTGTGAGGGTTCTATCGAGTGTAATTCCTTGTAATCCATGTTTCATGTGGTTTAAAGTGGTTTGGGTGTTTGTACATGCTTTCCTAATGTTTTCCCATGCTCCCCTCCCCCTATGGATGGTTTGTATCGACTTTTGAGGGTGGTCCTTGGGAGGACTGTACCGGGACCCCTCTCGGTTGAGATTGTGACCGCTATAGAGGTCGTGATGATGTCGCGACCGGTGAGGCCGCCGCGACATCATCGCGACACTATGAGGCGTCACGACATGGTCTCGATGGCCTTGGGCGTCGCGACGGCCCAATGCGTCGTGACAACATTTGAGACAGGTAACTTTTGCGGAGTTCCATTTTCTGTGGAGTCTTCACCATTTCTGGTTCTTGCTGTACCCATGGCATCAGTGCTAGTTTCCTAGTATGGTCCTACACTAGTCGTTCGCCTGGTGCTCGGCACTCGAGGGCTTGTCCCGTGAGAGAGGTTGTTACCGTTGCCTGGGACCCCCGTCCCTGCATCCTGTAGAGGGAGTACTCCGGGCGGCGGTTTGCTTGAGTCGCGGACTCTATAGCGGAGGGGAAAATAGTGGTTAGGACAGCGGCGTTGAGTCGTTTGCAGAGCTCCCTTGGTTGTCTGAGATGCTGAGGTCGTTTGGAGTCCTTCTCGGTGCAGGCCAGTCAGTCCTTTTCTCGCTGCCTCGCTCTTTGTTGTCCCGGAACCACTTAGAGAGGGCCAAGCGTGGGACTGTAGTCTGGCCAGACTATGGCGGTTAATGTTGTGTTACTTGTGTTCCTGCCCCACTCTGACGAGACGTGGAGGTTTGGACCTGGGTCTAGGATAAGACGTCAGTGGATGCATCTGACTGGTTGACTAGTGGTAGCGTTTTCAGTACCTAGTGTCTCTTGTCCAGACAGGGTTCTCCCTGTCTGCGTAGCCAGCCGTGTGGTGGTCACGATGTGCAGATTATACGGAGTTTTCCGACTGTGGTGTCCTTCCATACCGTTGTTAGTTAGTGCTTTGCTTCCGCACTTCTCTTTGTAGAGTAAAAGATATAATTGTTGTTATTTAATTATATATATATATATATTCTTCTGCCTGTTAGAGCCAGTAGGAGATTGGTAGTCCCTACTGAGCTTCTGTTGTGAAGCTTATCCCTTTCTTTTCCAGGTAAGACTTCTCAACAGCGGTAGGGCGAGCGTCGGGCGGAGGAGGCGGGGCAGTAGTCGTCGTCCCCACAGCTAGTAGTGTTTTCCCCCTTTAGTTGTACGTCACCCTCGGGGTATGCCCCTAAGGGCTCTGTCCTTCCCTTTTTACTTGTACTAGCGTGCGTGCGTTGGGACTGTATCTAGAGCGATATCCTGTGGTCTTGCTCTTCTTTCTGCTTCCGCGTGTGTGCTCCTAGTTAGTGGTTGACGTTTATTTCCCTTACATATTCGTTTAGACATGTGTTATAGCCCTTCCGGGTCCCCGGATCTGTGGGCGACGACTGCGAAAATCGCATCCTCGGCTTGGGTCGAGGGTCGAGTTCTCGGGGTCGTTACAGGGACATGCCTCAAAGCCGATGCCATACTTTAGGGTCTTAGGGATGTGCCCCACCATGGCCGTTGCTATCTTATAGATGTGTGGCTTTGAGGACTCACCCCTTAGTAGTTGGAAGACCACTTGAAGGGCCAATGGACTCAATTAGGGAATGGTCCATCCATTCAAGGTTGAACTAATGGAGGCCTTGCATTTCAGAGAAATCAAGCTCTAATGAGCTACAACCACATTCTCCCTCCTTAATGGACTTGGCATGAGGAATTGGGGTTATCACTATAAGATATCAACTAAGAAGTTGTTGGGTTGAGTGTGAAGACAATTCTTTTCCCCTCATATTTTGATGATGACAAGGTGTGATTTTAATGCACAATAATTGGAACATGTTAGATGCACCACACATGTTATGACCACATTTAAAAAAGCATGTTTCCAAACATATTTATCATTATATTCATGATAAATCAATGGACTAATGATTTATATGTTTATTTCTTAGGGACATACAATTTCTTCAAAGGTAGTGTCGACACACTCAAACTGGTGTCGACACAATGCTCCAAGCCCTAAGCCAAAAGATGAAGAAATGGTCAAGTAGTGTCGACACTAGATCAAGTTAGGTCGACACTATACCCAGTTCCCAGTGAGCCCTCTCAACAGGCCTGGACAGTGTGCCGACACTAAGACAGATGGTGTCGACACTAGAGACTTCTCCCAGAAGGCTGTTTTGCAGTATCACCTGTGTGTCGACACGAGATGAAGTAGTGTCGACACTAGAGACCTCTCCCAGGGAAGTCAATCTGCCAGTCTGGGACAGTGTGTCGACACTAGACCAAGTCAGGTCGACACACTCCGGAAACTTTATGACTTAAAGTCTCTCCTGGACACGTGGCACCCTAGGGAATTGCTGGATCGGCCTTG
The DNA here is from genome assembly GCA_014218235.1 of Colocasia esculenta. Taxonomy (NCBI): domain Eukaryota; kingdom Viridiplantae; phylum Streptophyta; class Magnoliopsida; order Alismatales; family Araceae; genus Colocasia; species Colocasia esculenta. The sequence continues at coordinate 96,975,519 of CM024763.1, read as the reverse complement.
GATCATGTGCCCACGGCCCCCAAGGGTACATTTGGACTATTTGGGGTATAAATACCCTCCTTTTGGCCATCCAACCAGAGATAACCCTTTTCAGAGCCCTCCAGAAATCCTTTTGGCGGCAAGAAGAGTTCTCCTCCCTGTTCTTGATCTCCTGGTGAGTCCTCAATCCAATTCTCATCTGTCCAAGCATGAGAAGTGGAGTTTGATCACTAAAGATGCAATTGGATCACTTCAAGGAAGCAAATCAAGTGGAAGCAGTCGATTGAGAAGACTTCAAGGAAGATCCCAAAACTCAAAGTGCAGAGTATCGGCCAGGGACTTCAAGGATTCAAGATTCTTCACAATTCGACCTTCTACAAGGGAGTACATCTGAAGAGAAGAGATCATCATACATTCTTCATTTTCCCTTTTCTCTTCTGAGTGATTCTGAGATTGTGCATGAGTTGTTGCATAAGTCTCATGAATTAACTCTTGATAGATCAGACCTATTGCTAGAGGATCTGAATCTTGTATTTCTTTCTAGCAGTTGTTGTGAGCCTTTGTGCTCAGTGGTTTCTGAGTTGTATACTCAGGTTGTGGTTGAGCAATCTTGCTCAGGTTTCTAGAGTAGTCTTGCTCTAGAGGTTGTGTGAGTTGTAAACTCAGGTTGTTGGAGTTGTCAGGCTCCAGTGGGTGTGGGTACCCAAGTTTGTTAGTGGATCCTTACTGTGTGAGGGTGGATGTAGGAATCACATGGTGTGATTTCCGAACCACCTAAAATTCTCTGTGCAGTGGTTTGAATTTTATTTGTGTTAGATGCATGCATAGGATCTTTCGAATTCATATCTAATTGACTTGTTCACTCACTCCGATTGCACAATCCACTTAATCACTCTTCAGATCTGTGAAATCTGTTTTCAATTTGTCTCTGATTCAAGAGTTTTCTAAATTGGTTAAGCTTCGCATTAGTTGGCCTAGATCTATTCAACCCCCCTTCTAGATCTTGCCCACATCTTTCTCGATCCTACAATTGGTATCAGAGCGGGTTTATATCTGATCTGATCTGATCTGAGTGGTTTCTGATTGTTCTATGTGTATTGATTGTTTGCTTGTCTGTTTGCTGTGTATCTCTTCTTTGCACCATTTAATTGCTTTAATGGATTCAAGAGGGTTCATGGCTGAGGGTCACTCTATCAATAGGCCCCCTTTTTCAATGGGACTGACTACACTTATGGAAGAATAGAATGCAGGTCTTCCTAAGAGCCCAATACTATGAAATATGGAAGGTAGTCGAAGTAGGTCCCTATGAGAATCAGGGGGAGGAAGAAACCTGGACTAGGGAACAGATTAGGAGGGCCACTTTGAATTATAGTGCCATGAACATGATCCAATGTGCAGTCCACCCTAAGGAGAGTACTCAAGAATCTCAATGTCCAAATCTACAAAGAGATGTGGGATAAACTTGAGTTACTCTATGAGGGAACATCCCAAGTTAAAGAAACCAAAGCTAACATTCTTGTCTCTGAATATGAATTGTTTATGATGAAATCTATGAGACAATTTCTGAAATGTTTGCCAAGTTTATGATCATTGTCATGGACTGAAGGCCTTAGGTAAGGATTATTCAGAGCTTGAAGGGTTGCGAATTCCAATATGGTAATCTAGAAGGGGGGTTGAATAGATTACTGTCTCTTAAAAAATTATCGCGTTCTTTCTGAAGCACAGATTAACAAGACAGTATCAAGATCTAAACTATGTGTAGATGATGTAGAAACCTATCTAGCGTGTGAATATGCAACGTGTCTATCAAACATCTATCGTAGAAACGATCAAACCACGAGACACGCAGATTTACGTGGTTCGGAGTACACAACAGTGTATCCTACGTCCACGGCACACACACACACACAGAATAAACTGCTTATGAGCGAGTTCGGTGACTACAACTCACACACACACACGTGTTTTCTGATGTGCACCCACGATCAGAACAACACACACACGTGATCTCAAGCACAAGAGACGCTTGAATCACACAAACACACACACGATTGATAAGAATTGTGAAACAGGAAGAGTTCAGAGTATAGGAGTAAATCCTGATGTGGAACTCTTCTGAGAACGTCTGGATGGAGTTCAAACTTCGACTTGACTGCTTTGGATTGATAGAGAAGGTTGAATCCACGACGATCTATCTTCAGTACTGCAGGATCAACAGATCTTTCGGTCTCTCACTGCAGACTTGAAGAGCGAGCAGCATCAACTCTTTTCTCTTGGACTTGGCTTTAGGGTTTTTGGTTGTGGCTGCTTCTGTACGAGATTCTCTTCAAAAGGATGCTTATATAGTTGTGTTTTCATATGGAGAGTCGTGGGACTTGAAAACACAATCTCGGATATGAAGGAAGGTTTCCGTATTTGAAGATTCTCTGCGTCTGTCGACAGGTGCTGAGTGTCTGTCGACAGATTGCAACAGATTTGCAATAGACAGACTTCAGGTTGCTCTGGCCTGTGGCATCTGTCGACAGGCGACATCCATCTGTCGACAGACAAGGTCAGTTTTGCCAAAACACAGAACTCTGGCATTTCTGTCTGTGACATCTGTCGACAGGTTCTGAGCATCTGTCGACAGGTGCTTTTTTTCTGAACATAGCACTTTTCTGTATGAACAACTGTGGCATCTGTCGACATATGCCTTTGGGTCTGTCGACAGGTACATGTATATAATGTACATGTGATCATTTTCTCATGATTTGTGAAGGCTTGGTTATATGCACTTGTACCTACATGATAAAACATGTATAGTTAGGTATAATGAAGACATAGATAACCAATATTGTATCATGTTAATGGACATGTATGAAACCTCAATTCAACTCATTCATCATTAAAAACATTGTTTGATTATCATTTATCATTTAGAATGTGAATTCACTTAGTTTCCAGAATATGAACCCAACATTCTCCCCCTTTTTGATGATGACAAAATTATTCAATTAATGCTCATGCAATTGAGGTTTCTTCTCCCCCTTTTGACAACATCAAAAGTAAAGACAACAATCACACTTTGAGATTTGCACAGAACATGTGATTTCATTCATAGGAAAGTGAAACATTCACATGACAAAAGTGTGACTGAAATAACATGAAGGGAGGAGAAAATACATGAAATATCATCAGAAAGGAACAACATGACTCAGACTGAAATGAAAATACATGACATGACCCACTCCTAAACATCAAATCTATCTATGCAGCATCATCTTCAGGAGCTTGATGGGTGTCATGACGCTCAGTGGCAAGTCTGTCAAGTCGTGTGTCCAAGGTATCCATTCTTGCATTCAGCCTCTCAAAGCCATGTGTCATCAGCACTTGTAGCTGTGCTATCAAGTCCCGAATGGAGGGCTGAGCAGGGACATCCACACCAGCATCTCTCGGAGCATCTAGTGGCTCTGACTGGGAGTCTTCATCATTCTCTTCATCATCTTCTTCATCATCTTCATTATCAGCAACTTGATCGTCATCCCCGATGTAGGCTTCATCCTCGGCAGTAGCAGGTGCCTTGCCCTTGAGTTCCAGGGTGACGACCCCATCCACTAGCTTGTATCCCATGCGTGTTGCGGCAGTGATATCAAAGCTGTTGCGGGAGTTGAGTGAGACACACTCACTGTCTGGAATAGGAATGCCAATAAACTTCAAAAGAGAAGTAATTGGGCAAGCGAAGGGCATGGATCTCCTGGGTTGGTAGAAGCACTGGGTGATCAAGCGAAGCATCAGGAGAGGAAGATTGATGGGTTCACACTCAAGGAAGAAGGTGAACAATGATTTGTGAACATTGGTGACGAGTTCATGACTGCCATGCTTCGGCGCAATGCAAGTGGTGAAGATTTGGTGAATCATGCGGTTGAGGGGAGGGAAAGTGTTGGCATTGAGCTTAGCAATCTCCTTGGTGGGATCATAGGGTTGAAGAGTAAGAAGGGGATAGTACACAGAGGCGTATGGGTGATGATCAAGAATATCCGCCCCGGTGTTCGGAATCTGGAGGGCAGTGCTAAAAAGGTTAGCAGTGAGTTTAAAGGGAGTGCCCTTCACAGAGGTGTAGAACCCTGATCGGAGGAAGCTAGGTTGTTGAAGAACTCAGTTACGGCAGTGGGAGAGTATGCCGTATGAGCGTAGAGGAGACTGTCCACCTCTGAGTATCGAACAGGGGTTGGAGGTTGGGGAAGAGATCGGCCAATGAGTGGAAATCCACATAACGTGGAGGAACAAACTTGGTGAATGTACCGTGAACCTGTTTGAGGTGGAGACGGGGAGGTACGACCAACTCTGGAAGGCGATCATCCCTGTGTTTGGTCCGGCGTTCCTCGTGAACCCTGGATCCTTCGCCGGGCGAGGAGGAGGCGGGACGACGACGTGAGACCAACTTCTTCGCCTTGGGTGCCATGGAAAAGATGAGGCAAGGACGTAGGAAAGGGAAGAAGGGCAGGAGAGACAGAGGGAAGAAGAAGGAAGATGGAGGTAGGGTTCCCGTCCAGAAAGGGGAAAGGGATGTAGTGGGAGAAGGAGGGGATGATTGGGGTGGTGTTGGAGGTGGAAGGAAGCGCCGGAGTTGCCTATTTAAAGAATTGGGGGGAAGTTTAAAAGGCAATGGCCCACCAAATCAGCCCCAAACGGCGTGTCCGTTGGACTTCCAAACAGGGCAGCCGCCGTCTGTCGACAGATGAATTGGATCTGTCGACAGATCCCTGCAGAATGTATGCTTGTTGATGTTTGATGTGGAATTTAAAAGAAAACTCTTGAGCAGTGATTTTTGACTGATGACTTAAGGTGTATAGAGGTGAAGACATAATAGAGACCAATCATTTACATGGAGATAAGAAGGCCACTTCAATATCCTTATGGTTCAAACATAATACTTAATTAGTCTGAAGTTGAAGCATAAAGGAACACCCACTGACATCAGAAAGAAACACTTTTACTCTTCTCTTTATTAATTAGAGTGTAGGACACATAATTCTCGTAGTTGAGGTTCAAATGATCAAGGAGAGAAATATCTAAATGCCAAGACATTCAAAAACATCAATGACCCATGGGAATTATCACTCAGTGGAGGCTTCACACTATTCCATTATTGTCTATATTTGCCATTCTTTTATGCAATGGGAAAAAGTGGTAGTTAAGAAGACTTCTCACCTTTGAACATGAGGGTAGACATTATACGTGCCCGTACCCCCAGTTACTCAGTGAAATTGTCCATCATACCGTTGTACAGAGTTGATGAATGAGCCTTTTGACGCGAGGGCAAACATTTGTGATGCTCACTCCCCGGTTACTTAGCAAAAACTCATCATTGCTCTGCATTTTTCCAAATTTAATTCATTTTAAGCTAATGGAATGAAATTGTTTAGAAATAGGTAGCTTTTCTCCAAGTATTGTTTTAATAACCGTAGATCAATGTAGTGATTGATTATCTATCAATTGTAGACATTAAACTCAGTGATCATAATTCCTTTAAAGAAAAAGGGAACCATGTTTGCCTACTTGGAAATGATGTAGAAGAGTTAGGTGTTAAGTTTTCAAAAATAGTGAAATGTTTCCAGAATGATAGAACCTAGACTAACATGAGTAGTATGTAAAAATCACAAGATTGTTGAAAATAGCTTTAATATCTTATGCACGTGATGTGGTCATATATGAATTAACACCATATAGACACCTTAGACATTATTAGAGAAACCAGCTCAAGGAGTTTTTGATTGAAGGCTTGAAATTCCAAGTAGAGTGTGTCTGTGTCGACAGCTAGGAGAGCTTGTCGACAGTCACACACAGACAGATGAATGAATGTTCTGCTTGATGTGATGACTGTGTTATCTGTCGACAAGCCAAGTTGTGTCTGTCGACAGCTGCACACAGACAGATTGTAGGCTATGCGGGGAGGACAAAACCTGTGCAATCTATCAACAGATGCATGGTCGACTGTCGACAGATGCACACAGAGTTCAGAACCTGTGTTCTGTGGAAGTCTATCTGTCGACAAGGGAAGGAAGGGCTGTCGACAGATCCTTGTTGAAGGCCAGTTTAGAGGAAGATTTGAATGTGAAATGATAATTATTTGTGAAGGAGAATATGAACATCAATCGTAAGGAATGTCCCTCACAACAACACCCATCTAATCTAAACTAGCTCCCCCATGATGTGTGCTCATGAAAAGACACAAAGTTTAAGCAATGCTATTCAATTCAAGCAAGATATGCACACATGTATTCAGCAGACCATTCATGGAATTGAGACTGTTTTTGGTATTTTCGATTTATGATTTTTTTTGTTTGTTTTTCAGAGTAATTTGGCTAATGAAATGAAACTTACCCCTTTATCCAACATGGATGTCCCTTAATGGGCTCCAACTACGGGTACTTGGCGGAGAATATTTTCTCACGCATAATGAAAGTTTCCAAACAAGCCGAACTTGTTTTCCACAATCACCATTTGATATACCCCATAGTTGTTGCTTACAAGGAACATTCATCAAGGACTTGGGATTTGTGTCACTGAATTTTACATAAGCCTAATTCTCTTCTAAGGGATGTGAACCTATCCTCAGCCAATGGTTTTGTAAAGATATCAGCTAGTTGTTGTTCTGTTGGTATGAAGCTAATTTCCAAATTTCTATTGGCTACCTCATCTCTCAAGAAGTGATGACGGATTTCTATGTGTTTTGTCCTAGAGTGTTGAATGGGATTTTTTGATAGATTGATTGCACTAGTGTTGTCACATAGGATTGGTGTGCATCCAAGGTCAATGTGTAGTCACACAACTGGCTTTTATCCACAACACTTGTGTTGCACAACTCTCTGCAGCAACATATTCTGCCTCTGCAGTGGAGAGTGCAACCGAATGTTGCTTCTTGGATGCCCACGAAACCATGCAACCACCAAGCATCTGGCAATAGCCACTAGTGCTCTTCCTGTCAATTTTACATCCAGCATAGTCACATCAGAATATGAGATTAAGTTAAAGCTACTACCTGCTGGATACCAAAGACCCATGTCATGTGTACCTGAGAGATACCTGAATATTCTCTTAACTGCAATTAGGTGGCTTTCCTTTGGACTAGATTGATATCTAGCACAGAGGCAAACACTGAATGTATGTCAGGTCTACTTGCAGTAAGATAGAGGAGTGAGCCGATCATACCTCGGAAGTATTTAGCATCTACCGGTTTACCTTTCACATCACTTTCTAGCTTAATGATTGTGCTCATCGGTGTTGAGGCAGGTTTTGCAGTTTCAAACTGAAATCTTTGAGAAGCTCTTTGACATATTTTTCTTGGTTTATGAAGAAGCCATCTTCCATTTGCTTGACCTGCAGACCAAGAAAAAATTGAAGCTCCCCCATTAAACTCATCTCAAATTCACTGTGCATGTGATGTGAGAATTCTTCACACAGTGAAGGGTTGTAGAACCAAAGATTATGTCGTCCACATAGACTTGAACAACAATGATGTGTGTGCGAACTTTCTTTGTAAAGAGAGTTTGGTCTACTTTACCTCGAGAGTAGTTTTTGCTTACCAGAAATTGGCTTAGCCTGTCGTACCAAGCTCGGGGTGCCTGTTTCAAACCATAGAGAGCCTTGTGCAATTTGTATACATGGTTTGTTTGTCATGAAGTTCAAAGCCAGGTGGTTGAGAGACATAAACTTCCTCTTTAATGTAGCCATTTAAGAAAGCAGTTTTAACATCCATTTGATATAGCTTGAACTTATTTGAACATGCATAAGCTAACAAGATTCTGACTGCTTCTAGCCTAGCTACAGGTGCAAAAGATTCTTCAAAATCCACACCAAATTCCTGATTATAACCTTTTGCAACCAGTCTAGCCTTGTTTCTCACCACCTTTCCCTCTTCATTTAGTTTATTCCTAAAGACCCATCTTGTCCCAATTACAGAAATTTCGTGGGTTCTAGGAACTAAACTCCAGACATTATTCTTTGAAATTGGCCTAGCTCCTCATGCATAGCATCAATCCATGGTTTTCTTTCAAGGCTTCTTCAACATTTTTAGGCTCCACTTGAGAGACAAAGGCTGAATGATCTTGTTCAACTATTTGATTAACTTGAGACCTAGTTTGAACTGAATCATTTATGTTACCTATGACATTCTCAAGTGGATGTGCTTTAGAGTACCTCACATTTGTGATTGTTGAAGGACCGGGTTGATCTGGCACTTCAGAAGACTGTTCTGGAGGAGGGGTGGCTGGAGGACTTTCATGTTGTAGTTCATCCTCGTTGTGGATCTTGTGCAGGTACTTCATCTTCATTTCTGAACAGAAGTCCGTCATCTTCATCATTGTACCTGCGTAGATAGCCACTGTTTATTTTTGGAACTGACTTAGAGATTGTATTTGGTTTGCTTTGCAGTTCTTCATGTGTTGTATCTTCAGTTTCATCTTGAAACCTGTAAGGATTAGAACTGTTAGATTTGGTTTGAGATTCATCAAATACAACATGTGGAGTTTCTTCCACTTTTCTGGTTTTAAGATTAAAAACACTCTATAAGCTCTAGAGTGTTCTGAGTATCCAAGAAAAATACCTATGTCACTTTTGGCTTCAAATTTGTCCAAATCAGTTTATCATTTGTATGTATGAACACCTTTGAACCAAAAACTCTGAAGTATCCAAGGGATGGTTTCTTACCTTTCAGAAGCTCATAGGGAGTTTTCTTGAATACCGGTCTTACCATGGCTCGATTAAGAATGTAGCATGACGTGTTTACCGCTTCTGCCCAAAAGGTTCTTGCAAGTTGATTTTCGACCAGAAGCGTACGAGCCATCTCCACCAAGGTTCTATTTTTTCTCTCCACAACCCCGTTTTGTTCTGGAGTTCTTGGGGAGGAGAACAAGTGTTCTATTCCTTGGTTCCTGCAGAAATCAGTGAAGGAGTTGTTGTCAAATTCTCCCCCGTGATCAGTGCGGATGGAGCATATCTTGTGGACATTTCCATGCTGAATTTTATTGAAGAATTCTTCAAAAACATTAAGTGCATCATTCTTATGAGCCAGAAACTTCACCCAAGTGAACCTAGAAAAATCATCTACAATGACAAAACCATACCGTTTGCCATTGAGACTCAATGTTCTAGTAGGTCCAAATAGGTCCACGTGCAACAGTTCATGAGCTTTGGAAGTACTTACCGGTGCTTTTGATTTGAAGGATTTTCGAGTCTGCTTTCCCTGTGCACATGCATCACAGAAATTTTCATTTTTATTGAATGAGATTTCAGGAAGTCCACTTACTAGTTTGAGCCTCATGATCTTGTGCAAAACATTGTAACTCGCATGACCAAGCCTACGGCCACAATGTTAGCTCATCCTGTTTATTTGCTACAAGACATAAATCATTATTTTCTGGATCATCTAAATCAACCATGTAGATGTTATTCATTCTTTTTCCAAAAAATTTGAGACTTCCTGTTTCCTTATCAAGGATTTGACATGAATCTGATTCAAAAACAATTTTATGGCCCTTATCACACAATTGACTTATGCTAAGCAAATTGTGATGAAGACCATCAACTAATAGTACATTATCTATTGAGTTGGAGGCAAACTTACCAACCTTACCTGAGCCGATGATCTGACCTTTGTTGTTACCTCCAAAGACAACGTGACCTCCGTCTTTTTCCACGAGTAAACTGAATTTTTCTTTATCGCCGTCATATGCCTCGAGCAGCCACTATCCAGGTACCATTTGTTTTGATTGTGAGCTGCTAGGCATTCCTCAGAGGAGTCATCACTCCTTGCCATAAGACAGTGAATCTCGTCATCTCCCGAGGTAGCTTGACTTTTTTCGTCATCGTCTTCATCACTCCATGTAGCCAGCATTGCTTTGGCTTTCTTGAAGACGAACTTGTCCCTTTTCAGTTTCTTCTTGAGCTCGGGGCACTCTCCTCTCATGTGTCCCTGCTTCTTGCATTCATAGAACACAACATCAGATTTTTTATTGGACGTGTCAAACCTGTTGGTGCCTTTTTGGAAAGGTTTGGAGTTTCCTGAACCTCTTCTCTTGAATTTTAGGAACTTCTTAAACTGTTTAGTGAGCATGGCCATTTCGTCATTCTCACTATCAGTAGAGGTTTCAGACTCAGAACCTTCCTGTTGGGCACTCTTTTTGGAATCTGAAGATACTTTGTTGGAAGCCTTCAAGGCAATTGACTTCCTTGGATTCTCTTCAGTTTCTTTTCTTTTTACATTTAGTTCATAAGTCATGAGAGATCCAATCAATTCATCCACTTTCATTGTTGAAAGATTCTTGGAATCCTCAATGACAGTGACTTTGGTGTTCCAAGAGGATGGAAGAGACCGAAGTATCTTCCTCACCAAATCACTCTCTGAGTATTCCTTCTTAAGACCTTTCAATCCATTTATAAGTACCATGAATCTAGCAAACATGTCAGAAATTGTCTCATCATGGTTCATCTTAAACATTTCATATTCTGAGACTAGCATGCTTACCTTGGATTCTCTCACCTCAGACGTACCTTCATATATCAACTCGAGCTTGTCCCACATCTCCTTTGCTGAGGTGCATGTGGAGACTCTCGAATACTCCTTTGGGTGGACCGCGCACTGCATCATGTTGAGGGCGCTCCAGTTGAGTGTCCCTTTGGCAATCTGGTCCTTGGTCCATGTATCTTCATCCTGAGGTAGTATGTACGCTCCTTTGCTGACTATCTTCCATAGTTCAAAGTTTTGTGCACGTAGAAACACCTGCATACGGTTTTTCCAATAGGGATAGTCAGTGCCATCAAAGAAGGGTGGCCTGGTCACTAAGTGTCCCTCGGCCATATACCCCTTGGTAGATTCCATTTGACCGTGAATCTCCTGATCGTAAGATCAAATAGATAAAGCAATAAATCGGAGAAACTCGGCTCTGATACCAATTGAAGGGTTGCGGAATTCCCAATATGGTAATCTAGAAGGGGGGTTGAATAGATTACTGTCTCTTAAAAACTATTATCGCGTTCTTTTTCTGAAAGCACAGATTAACAAGACAGTATCAAGATCTAAACTATGTGTAGATGATGTAGAAACCTATCTAGCGTATGAATATGCAACGTGTCTATCAAACATCTATCATAGAAACGATCAAACCACGAGACACGCAGATTTACGTGGTTCGGAGTACACAACAGTGTATCCTACGTCCACGGCACACACACACACACAGAATAAACTGCTTATGAGCGAGTTCGGTGACTACAACACACACACACACACGTGTTTTCTGATGTGCACCCACGATCAGAACAACACACACACATGATCTCAAGCACAAGAGACGCTTGAATCACACAAACACACACACGATTGATAAGAATTGTGAAACAGGAAGAGTTCAGAGTATAGGAGTAAATCCTGATGTGGAACTCTTCTGAGAACGTTTGGATGGAGTTCAAACTTCGACTTGACTGCTTTGGATTGATAGAGAAGGTTGAATCCACGACGATCTATCTTCAGTACTGCAGGATCAACAGATCTTTCGGTCTCTTCACTGCAGACTTGAAGCAGAGCAGCAGCAACTCTTTTCTCTTGGACTTGGCTTTAGGGTTTTTGGTTGTGGCTGCTTCTGTACGAGATTCTCTTCAAAAGGATGCTTATATAGTGTGTTTTCATATGGAGAGTCGTGGGACTTGAAAACACAATCTCGGATATGAAGGAAGGTTTCTGTATTTGAAGATTCTCTGCGTCTGTCGACAGGTACTGAGTGTCTGTCGACAGATTGCAACAGATTTGCAATAGACAGACTTCAGGTTGCTCTGGCCTGTGGCATCTGTCGACAGGCGACATCCATCTGTCGACAGACAAGGTCAGTTTTGCCAAAACACAGAACTCTGGCATTTCTATCTGTGACATCTGTCGACAGGTTTCTGAGCATCTGTCGACAGGTGCTTTTTTTCTGAACATAACACTTTTCTGTCTGATCACAACTGTGGCATCTGTCGACATATGCCTTTGGGTATGTCGACAGGTACATGTATATAATGTACATGTGATCATTTTCTCATGATTTGTGAAGGCTTGGTTATATGCACTTGTACCTACATGATAAAACATGTATAGTTAGGTATAATGAAGACATAGATAACCAAATATTGTATCATGTTAATGGACATGTATGAAACCTCAATTCAACTCATTCATCATTAAAAACATTGTTTGATTATCATTTATCATTTAGAATGTGAATTCACTTAGTTTCCAGAATATGAACCCAACAATGCTGACTTGGTAAGGAAAATTCTACGCTCTCTTTCTTCAATTTGGCACACCAAGGCCACAGTCATTGAAGATTCTAAAGATTTGTCCAAAATATCTTTGGATGAATTGATAGGATCCTTAATGACTTATGAAATCAATCTAAAAAGAAATGAAGAACATATAATTAAAACCAAGCCAGTAGCACTAAAGGCCTCTTCAAGTAACAAAGACAAGAATCAGGAGAAAACCAGTTCTGAAGAGTCTGAGTCCAATGAGGATGAGATTGCCCTCATGACCAGGCAATTTAGAGAATTCTTAAAATACAGGAAAGGAAAATTTTCTGGGAAAAAGAAATTCCCATCAGGTAAAAGAAACACTTCCTTTTCTAATGCTAATTCCAATAAGAATAAAAAATCTGATGAAATTGTCATTTGTTACAGGTGCAACAAGCCAGGACATATGAAGGGAGAATGTCCTGAAAACAAGAAGGAGAAACACAAAAAGATTCACAAGTTCAAGAAGCCAAAGGCCATGGTAGCCACTTGGTCTGATGAAGACTCAAGTGAGAAGGAAGAAGAAGAAAAATCCTCAAGTTCTGAGAGTGAGGAAATCTGCTTCATGCGAATAGTTCAGATGGAAAGGTAAGTACATCTTTCGAAGACTATTCAATTGAGGACTGGCAAGATGCTTATGCTGAGCTTGTTGAAAAATACTCTGTAATAAGGAAAGAAAACAAGCATCTCAAAAAGAAAATGGAAAACATCATGAATAACTATTCCTTAAACAAAAGAATTTGCGAATTAGAAAATGAGGTAGCTGAACTTAATGAAGAAAAAGAAAATCTCCTGAACTTAATTGATGAGCTTAAGCTTGCCTCTCAAAAGGCCACCCATGAATTCAAAGAACTGTCTGAAAAGCTGGAAATGGAAAACAAAGATAAACAACAAAAGGTTGAAGAAATCAAAACCTTGGAAAACCAGCTAAAAGAAAAGGATGAAGTCATTGAAACCTTCACAAAAGGTAAAGATAATTTGGAGGCCTTACTGGGAGCTAAAATGAAATCAATTTCTCATGGACTATGATTCAATAAGCAAAAATCAAGAAAGATAAATCTGGTGAGAAAAAGGATAAAGCACCATTGATTAAATTTGTCAAAGATCCTAGTCTTGAGAACAATGAAATTAAACAAACATCAAACAAAACAACAAAGATTCCAAAAACAAAGAACAAAAAGAAGTCAACCAGGTCGACATAGTTACCTGACAGGTCGACACCAGTCCACAAGAAGAAGGATTTTGTGCTTGCTGTGTCGACACCAGTCAAGGAAAGGTCGACCTGCTCAACATCAACCAACACAAACCACAAAAACAAAAATTCAAATAAAAACTTGAAAAATAAGAAAAATCCAAAGGAAGTCATTCATAAAAAACCTTGGACCTCCAATACATCATATCAAGTTGATTGGAACCAATGGTATCATAACCCATGTTGGTATCATCCTCAATTCTTCTATCCAAATTTTTTGGTGTACCAACAAAATCCTTGGATTCCACCTCCTCATCTAAACTCTCATGTTCAAATGCAAAACTCCCCTCCTACTGAAACCAAAAACACTGGTGTTTTCATTCCTAAGGGAAAGAAAAAATTGAAAAAGACAGAGAACACCACTGTAATAAAACAAAAATAAAAAACAAATCAAATTTGGGTGAGAAAAGATTTGATGACTATGTTCAAACATTCTGATGGTCCCAACACTGTTTGGGTACCAAAATCTTCTCTCCACTGATTGATTTTGCAGGAAGGTCGTGCACCCAATTCAAATGTGTGGTTCCTTGACAGTGGGTGTTCACGACACATGACTGGAGACAAAGCTAAATTTTCATTCCTGATTGAGAAGGAGGGAGGTTCAGTAACTTTTGGAGGTAAAAATAAAGGAAAGATCATTGGATCTGGAAAGGTTGGTCAATCTTCCTCAAACTCTGTTGATAATGTTTTGTTAGTTGATGGGTTAAATTACAATTTGCTGAGCATCAGTCAACTATGTGACAAAGGTCACAAAGTTGTATTTGAATCTGATTTATGTAAGATAATTTACTCATCAACTGATAAAATAAAATTTTGTGGAAAAAGGGAAAACAATGTTTACATGATCAACTCAATAAAAACTTTTCTGAAAATCTTTGCTTTGTTGCTAATAAAGATGAAATTGCATGGACTTGGCACAAAAGACTTGGCCATGCAAGTTTCAGAACAATGAATAAATTGTTAAGGCTGAATTTGGTTAAGGGTCTTCCTGAATCTTTTTCTAATATTGAAAATCAAGTTTGTGGGATTTGTGCCCAAGGAAAACAAACCAGGAAATCTTTTAAAACTTCAATGAGGTACTCACATCTAGGCCACTAGAATTACTTCACATGGACCTCTTGGCCCAACAAGAATTCTAAGTCTAAGTGGCAAGAGATATGGGTTTGTGATCATTGATGATTTTACCAGATTTACTTGGGTTATTTTCTTGTCCCACAAAAGTGATACTTGCCTTGAGTTCAGGAATTTCTGTACCACTGCCTTAACAAATTATTCATATAAAATCAAAAACATTTTGACTGATCATGGGGGTGAGTTTGAAAACAAATCCTTTTCTGATTTATGTGCTGAACTTCACATATTTCACAAGTTTTCTTCACCAAGAACTCCAGAATAAAATGGAGTTGTGGAAAGAAAGAATTGAACTCTTGTGGAAATGGCTAGATCCATGCTCTTAGAAAGCAATTTGCCCAAATCCTTCTGGGCTGAAGCTGTAAACACATCAAATCACATTCTAAATAGAGCTTTGATCAGACCAAAAATTAGAAAAATCCCTATGAATTATTGAAAAACAAAAAGCCAACTGTATCTTATTTCAAAACCTTTGGGTGTAAATGCTTTGTCATAACAACAATAAAGAAAATCTTGACAAGTTTGATGCTAAGAGTCAGGAAGCCATCTTTCTTGGCTATTCTAAAGTGTCAAGAGCTTTTAGAGTTTACTCTCTCAAAAAAAAAAAAATGTTGAAGAGTCTCCACATGTTATCTTTGATGAAAATTCCTTTTCAACTAATAGTTCTAAATTTTGCAGGAAAGACAAGACAGTGAAGAGGGTGATTTCATTGTGGACTCTTCACCAACTGTTGAGGAACTTGAAGACATTGGTGAGAACTTGAACATCCAATCACCATCTTCAAGTGGATCAGGTAATGTTGCTCCAGATTTAAGTACCCCTCAACAGGTATTTCTGAGCCTAGATTTTTGAGAGACCACCATTGGAAAATGTGGTTGGCAATTTGCATGATAGAGTTAGGACTAGATCATCATTTCTGCATGTTATTGATGAAGACCCACTAGCTCTAATTTCCCAAATTGAACCAAAGTCAATTGATGAAGCTTTATTAATTTCTGATTGGATCAATGCAATGAATGATGAACTTCATCAATTTGAAAGAAATCAAGTATAAGGATTAGTACCTAGACCTAGTGACCAAACAGTCATTGGCACTAGATGGGTTTTCAGAAATAAATTGAATGAAAATGGTCAAGTCATTAGAAATAAAGCTAGGCTAGTTGCAAAGGGGTACAATCAAGAATTTGGAATTGATTTTGAAGAATCATATTCCCCTGTAGCTAGACTAGAAGCTATTAGAATTTTCCTTACTTTTGCATCCTCCATGAAATTTAAAGTTTATCAAATGGATGTCAAAAGTGCTTTTCTAAATGGATACATAAAGGAAAAAGTTTTTGTTGAACAACCTCCAGGATTTGAAAATGAAAAACATCCTAATCATGTTTTCAAGCTTCATAAGGCTCTCTATGGTCTTAAACAAGCTCCAAGAGCTTGGTATGACCGTTTGAGTTCCTTTTTGCTTGAAAAATGATATTCTAGAGGAAATGTTGATCAAACATTGTTCACAAAAATAGTTAATAAAAAAATAATTGCAGTCCAAATTTATGTTGATGACATAATATTTGGATCAACCATAAAAGCTTGTGTACTGAATTTTCAAATCAAATGAAAACTGAATTTGAAATGAGCTTAATGGAGACTTACAGTTTTTCTTGGGATTGCAGGTAACCAACACATGAGGGAATCTTCATCAGTCAAACCAAGTATGTCAAAGAACTTCTGAAATGGTTTGACTTCCAGAACCTCAAGCATTCAACACACCATTGCAATCAATGCTAAGCTAGAAGAAGATTCATTTGGTAAGTCAGTAGACCCAAAGACATACAGAGGTATGATTGGTTCTCTACTCTATCTTACAACTTCTAGACCTGATATTCAGTTTAGTGTGTGTTTTGTGCTAGATTTCAATCAAATCCTAAGGAAAGTCACATGTTAGCTGTTAAAAGAATTTTCAAGTATCTTGTTGGAACATGTGATATTGGAATTTGGTATCATGCTGGTTGCAAGTTAGATTTGATTGCCTATTGTGATGCTGATTAAGCTGGATGTAAATTAGATGGAAAAAACATAAGTGGCTTGTGTTTATACTTAGGTGGGTGCCTAATCTCTTGGGCTTCTAAGAAGCAACACTCAGTTGCTCTATCAACTGCAGAGGCTGAGTATGTTGCAGCAGGTAGATGTGGAACTCAAATTCTTTGGGTGAAACACCAACTTCTTGATTATAACCAAGAGTTAGGTTGTGTTCCCATTCTATGTGATAACACAAGTGCCATAAATCTGTCTAAAAACCCATTCAGCATCAAGAACAAAACATATTGAAATTAGGCATCATTTCTTGATAGATGAGGTAGCAAAGAAATCCTTTGAACTCCACTTCATAGAAACCGAAAAATAAATTGCTGACATCTTCACCAAACCTCTTCCTGACAGTAGATTCTCATCTTTGAGGAGAGAGCTTGGCATTTGTAAATGTCCATTTTCTTGATCTCTCTCATTGGGTTTGGGTTGAGTGTTAGGCATTTTCTGAGGGGGAGTTCTTAGTATCATCATCACCCTTTTATCTCTCTCCATTTCACTTCAATTTCTTTTTGACAATGGATTCTTCATCTCACATTGTATTGCATTTCTTGGTATATCAAATGGTGACTTGGAGAAGGACAAGTTATGCTTGTCTGGACACTTTCACTATGCGAGAGTATGTGTCTCCGCCAAGTACCAAGAAATGAAATGCAATTGTTGAGGGGGAGCTTTTGTTGTTCAAAGAGAATCATTACTGATTTCAAAATGCTTGCATATCTTTAGGTTGATGAAAAGTGGTTGGAATCATCATCTCAGGGGGAGCTAGAGAATTCACAGTCATTTCTTTTGAAAAATTTAACACTCTTCTTGAATTACATCAATTTCCTTGCATGATGTCCTCATTTAGATGACTAGAGACTCAAAATGATTCTTTGAGTGATCTACTATATTTTTTGTCAACTCTCATCTATATTCTTCAAAACTGCAGAAATTCAAATTTCTTTCAAAGATTGAAAGATATTGTTGAATTTAAACATTTCTTTGTTTGCAACTGATGTTGGATATAATGATTTCAATCTTACAAAACTCTCCAAAAACTCATAATTCAACAGAGCAATGGCACATATGCTGAGAAACTACACACCTTCACAATGAATGAAGTGCCATGTATGTCATGAGGCATTATTGCTATCTCTATTCAAAGGGGTTCAAAATCAAAATACTTAAAAAAATATTACTTTTTTGATGATGACTGAGTAACTGGAAATATTGGCGTTTGATAAACGTATATTTTCATGTCAAAAGGTCATCATTTACCCCTTGAGACTTGATAATAGGTAAATCTTTAGTATCTAGGGACTTTAGTGTGTAAAAAGTATTAGTTCTTGAGTGAACACGATTTATCACATTTGATAGTCTGATTCAAAAACAAAAATGTCTATCAAAGGAGAATTGTTTAAAAGAATCATCCCTATCCATCATCAAGTTGTTTTTTACAAAAACTTGTTTACTTTCAACACACTTGATTTCACTCTAAAAGATTTTTTATTTCTTTGAATTTGAAGAATATGGTAGTTTGTAGTTGATTGTTGGATATATTATATCCCTCAAATTATCATTTTATTGGCTCAAGTCACTGAATGATCATATCATGTTGGATGTTGTGTAAAACTTGAATTGTGTTGAATTCTGAAAAATATGACAAATGAATTTTTAAGCCTCTTAAAAATCCTTGAAATGTTAATTCCACCCATTATTTATCATTTTAAAGGTGTTCCCAAGCTCACCAAAATTCCCCATTTTCACATCTCAATTTTTCATCAAGCCAGGTCGACACTACCCCATCTAGTGTCGACACACTCTTCAGCCAGGTCGACACTATCTCTTCTAGTGTCGACACATACCCCTCCCAGGTGATTCAAGGCGTGGCGCCGGTTAAGGTTTTTCCTGTTCCTTCGGAACATTGCACCTTCGAACCCTTTTTCTATGCAGGTCGACCCCATGGCCGTTCCCCACAATTTGAATCCGGCAACCATTCCACCTTCTTCCCTCCTCCAACCCATCCTTGTCTTCTTCCTTTCATTCCTCCTCTCCATCCTTTGCTCTTCCACTCTTGCTTCCATGGCACCCAAGCAAGCCCCTCGCTGTGGAGCAAGGTCCAGGGCCACAGCTCGGCCCATTCCGGCGGAAGAAGCACCTCCTACTGAGAGGAGAACCAAGAGGCACCATGACCCTGCAGAGCAGCCAGGCCTTCCTCTGCATCTCCTTCCTCTGCCAGAGAGGTAGAACATCTTCTGTTCGAGGTAGGGGGTCCACAAACCCTAGACATCGGATTTTGGTCTCTTCTCCTGACGCTTCTGAGGAATCATCCTCCTCATCTTCTGAGGCCACCCCTTCCAAGTCGGTTAGTGAAGGGAAGATGATTTTGAAACCTAGGGCAGTTGATTTGCGGATACTCAGTTAGCAGCTGCATTTCCAAAAATTCACAGTTTCTTCTCATTTCAGACTTGGTTACCTTTTATCTCTGAATTTCGGATCATTTATCCTCGTCTTGTCCAAGAATTCTACATGAATTTGGAATGCACTAATGTCAGTTATAAATCAGAGGTCAAAGGTGTTGTGATTGATATGCCCACAGCTGTAGCAGCCACCCTCTTTAAAATTCCAGATGAAGGAGCCGATTACCACAATTTTGAGTTTGACCTTCATGAAGCTTACAATATCTTGACTGGATTGCAAGCTGATGAGTCTGATCCCAAGCAGACACATGTCACCAAGTTCAACACAAACACTTTTCCACCTGTGTTGAGACTTATCCATCACATTCTCACCACTATCATAACACCTCAAGGTGGTGGCAGGGATAGACTCACAGATATTCAAAGATTTTGTTATATTGCATGAAAAAGGATATAAAGGTCAATCTCCATGTCATAATGTACCAAATCATCTCTGAGACAACCAGGAAAGACCTCCATAGGTCTCTTCCCTATGCTGCCCATTTGACTCCATTCTTCAGCATTTTGGTGTGTCTCTAGTTAATGAGAAATCTCAGTCGATTCCCAAATCCACATCTACTGTTTCAAGCATGTTCAAAAGTTTATGGGATCCAGGCTTGAGGGTGACCAAGTGAGGAGAGGGCCAGTAGTTGTTGAGGCCCCAGTTCCTGAGGCTCCAGAGGCAGTGATACCACCTCCTGAGGACCAGCCTCCAGCTAATGAGGACCAGCCTCAAGCTCCTGAGGACCAGCCTCAAATTCCAGAGGAACACCTCTAGCCCCTGAGGATCAGTCTCACATTGAACCTGAACTTCAACTACCCCAAGATGCACCTCTAACTCCTCCATTTCACAATTCTTCACCCACACATCTTGCCCAGGATACTCCTACTTTCACTCCCCAACCTCAAGTTCAAACCTCCTATGCTTTTGGTGGACCTTCTGTACCACCAGAATTATACTCATTTCTGAATGACAAATTTGATGCCTTCACACTTCTATTCAGCACATGACAGAGAGTTTTGAATTGAAGGTACAGAGGTTGGAGAATACAATGTCTGCAAAATTCATTGAGCAAAAAGTATCCTCAGACCATGCAGTCCAAAGGTTTAATAGGTTGATTGGAACCCTGGCAGATACTTCTATTGAGCTGAAAGAACACCAAGATAAGTTGGAAATGGTCCTTCAGGGAATTTTGGCAAATTCCCAGGCTGATGTATTCAACACCAAGGAGACACTGACTCAGATTTCCAAGACCAGATTATCATTTGCTCATTTGGTTGACGACTTGGAAAGTATGAAGAATCTGTCAGCACACATTGACAGTGAAATGACTGATCTCAAGAAGGAGCTGAAGAACATCAACAAGTATGGACTTGGAAGTTCATCTTCTAGTGCACAACACTTTCAGTTGACTTGTCATCTCTTCAGTACACCTTATCTGATAATAGTCAATGCCTAGAATTGTCCACACTAGACTATCAACCATGCAGAAGCAACTTCATGCAAGCCTTCATACTATGGACTCCAGACTTAAGTCCATTGAAGCCATTCTACTTCCTATTCCTCCTCCTCCTCCTGCATAATGTTTCTTATTTTGATGATGTCAAAGGGGAGAAAGATAGAAAGTTTCTTTTGGAATGATGTTTTTCTATTTGGATGATTGTAAAGCTTATCTGAAATGTCTCCTTTTGATGATTGTAAAGCACATATCTTTTTGAATGAAATGACTTTTGTTGGATGAAATGAAAAGAAACATCTTTTTCTTGAATGTGATTGAATTCTGAATGAGTGTCATGAATGAATGGATGCTTGTCAAGCTGCTTGGCCTTTTGTGAAAATGGTTCATTAGTAACATGTGTCTCTAATGTGTGCAAATTTCAAATGTTACTAAAATATTTTCAAAGGTCTTTGTCAAGTGTGAATAAATAAAAAGGAAATGAAACATAGCTCAATGTTTATCAATGTCTTTCAATTGAGTGATTGAGTAACTAAAAGCTTAAAATCACATTTCATTGAAACCTTGAATTTTCATATGAACTTAATGTTGCCATCATCAAAAAGGGGGAGATTGTTGGGTTGAGTGTGAAGACAATTCTTTTCCCCTCATATTTTGATGATGACAAGGTGTGATTTTAATGCACAATAATTGGAACATGTTAGATGCACCACACATGTTATGACCACATTTAAAAAAGCATGTTTCCAAACATATTTATCATTTATATTCATGATAAATCATGGACTAAAGATTTAATGTTTATTTCTCAGGGACATACAATTTCTTCAAAGGTAGTGTCGACACACCCCATGCTGGTGTTGACACAATGCTCCAAGCCCTAAGCCAAAAGATGAAGAAATGGTCAAGTAGTGTCGACACTAGATCAAGTCAGGTCGACACTAGACCCAGTTCCCAGTGAGCCCTCTCAACAGGCCTGGACAGTGTGTCGACACTAAGCCAGATGGTGTCGACACTAGAGACTTCTCCCAGAAGGCCTGTTTTGCAGTATTCACCTGTGTGTCGACACGAGATGAAGTAGTGTCGACACTAGAGACCTCTCCCAGGGAAGTCAATCTGCCAGTCTGGGACAGTGTGTCGACACTAGACCAAGTCAGGTCGACACACTCCGAAAACTTTATGACTTAAAGTCTCTCCTGGACACGTGGCACCCTAGGGAATTGCTGGATCAGCCTTGGATCATGTGCCCACGACCCCCAAGGGTACATTTGGACTATTTGGGGTATAAATACCCTCCTTTTGGCCATCCAATCAGAGATAACCCTTTTCAGAGCCCTCCAGAAATCCTTTTGGCGGCAAGAAGAGTTCTCCTCCCTGTTCTTGATCTCCTGGTGATTCCTCAATCCAATTCTCATCTGTCCAAGCATGAGAAGTGGAGTTTGATTACTGAAGATGCATTGGATCACTTCAAGGAAGCAGATCAAGTGGAAGCAGTCGATTGAGAAGACTTCAAGAAGATCCCAAGCTCAAAGTGCAGAGTATCGGCCAGGGACTTCAAGGATTCAAGATTCTTCACAATTCGACCTTCTACAAGGGAGTACATCTGAAGAGAGAGATCATTCATGCAATTCTTCATTTTCCCTTTTCTCTTCTGAGTGATTCTGAGATTGTGCATGAGTTGTTGCATAAGTCTCATGAATTAACTCTTGATAGATCAGACCTATTGCTAGAGGATCTGAATCTTGTATTCTTTCTAGCAAGTTGTTGTGAGCCTTTGTGCTCAGTGGTTTCTGAGTCGTATACTCAGGTGTGGTTGAGCAGTCTTGCTCAGGTTTCTAGAGTAGTCTTGCTCTAGAGGTGTGTGAGTTGTAAACTCAGGTTGTTGGAGTTGTCAGGCTCCAGTGGGTGTGGTGTACCCAGTTTGTTAGTGGATCCTCACTGTGTGAGGGGTGGATGTAGGAATCACATGGTGTGATTTCCGAACCACCTAAAATTCTCTGTGCAGTGGTTTGATTGTGGTTTGAATTTTATTTGCGTTAGATGCATGCATAGGATCTTTCGAATTCATATCTAATTGACTTGTTCACTCACTCTGATTGCACAATCCACTTAATCACTCTTCAGATCTGTGAAATCT
Organism: Colocasia esculenta; assembly: GCA_014218235.1. Taxonomy (NCBI): domain Eukaryota; kingdom Viridiplantae; phylum Streptophyta; class Magnoliopsida; order Alismatales; family Araceae; genus Colocasia; species Colocasia esculenta. Next base: position 96,952,743 of record CM024763.1, on the reverse strand, counting down.
ATTTTCAATTTGTCTCTGATTCAAGAGTTTTTCTAAATTGGTTAAGCTTCCGCATTAGTTGGCCTAGATCTATTCACCCCCCCCCCCCCCTTCTAGATCTTGCCCACATCTTTTCTCGATCCTACAGAAGTAGCAGAAGCAAGATATCTTAAAATTGCATCATTGTCAGTGTTCAAAATTGGACACAAAATTGATAAAACCTATAGTGCGAGAACTTTTTGTCACCTTTAAAGGATAACAATCTCCCATATGATCATAGATGAATGAGAGAAGGATCTAAATGTAAACTTTTTTAAAAATAAATTAATAAGCAAGAAATCAAAGTTTAATAAATAATTTGTATGCAGACTGTCTGAATGCAATGGGCAAAGAAAATTTTAAAAAAGTTTAAGAGGAAAACACTATAATTGGAATGTCTAATTACCCATAACTAGATTTGGCTAAATAAGCTTAATACAAAGATTAATGAGGCTAAAATCCTGCCTAAACCATAGCCCAACAAGCCCATCAAAATCCTAGTATAATTAGGGCTAGAAGACTCCAAATTTGGTGAGAAATCATCAAAATAAAAAAACTAGGCAAGTTTGAGTCACAATGGGACTCTTAAACCCTAACCCCTTTAAATACACTTCAAAATCTTTCTTTAGCCGACCCATACTGTGGTTGGAGACTTCCTAGACATGGTGTGGAAAGAGGAGGAATTGCAAAAAAAAAACCCTAGGCAAAGGTGTTCTGAAATCCCAAGTACACCAGCTAATTAAGAGGGGGGGGGGTGAATTGATTAGGCCAATTTTTAATTAGACACACAATATTTTTTAATTTCAATTTTCTAAGTAGAATTTAAACTTAGACACAAAAACACACAATGGAAACACTTAAGATTTTAGAACGAATCCAATTATCTTATGCACACGTAGAACAGTGGTAGAAGAAAAGGCGGCAAACCACAAAAAAGAGCACACATGGTTTTTTAGGTAGTTTGGCTACACTAGGTACGCAACCTATATCTACCCCTCATGTTCGTGAGGCCTAATCACACGCTAGATTGTTGATGTCTTACAATCTACAAACACACGTGCTCAATAGTGCCTAACTATACACACAGAAAAAAACTCTCCACACGATGAGCACTATCACACCGCCCACAGGCACAAACACGTGCTTGGCAAACCAAGCACATACCCACACAATAGTCTAGTGTTTAAAAATAAAAACAAGACCTTGCCAAGGAGAAAATATGTAGAAACAAATCAACTATATTTTCCCCCTGTCGTAGAACCCGCCTCCAATTTGTCACAACATGACAACTGTTGTGCAACTATTTTGAAATATTTTTACTTAAATATTTTTGAATATGGCAAAATCATATACCATTTAGGAAAAAAACAAATTCATCTAATTATTAAAAGTCAAGTTACTAGAGACATAAGTGTATTATACTATACCATTAATAATAGACAGTATATGTCATCACACATATACTCACTAGTCTACACTTGCTTAATTACCATCGATACAATTTTTTCTAAGTCCACAATTTATACTTCTTGTAGACTGTGACTCTAAGAAGTCGAAGTAAAAAGTCCAACTTGTGAACAATCACAACAGTCGAAGTCCAACTCTGACTTCTAGAAGTCGAAGTGAGTCTCTGAATTGTGAACAAATCAAAACAATCGAAGTCGAACTCCAACTCCTTGAAGTCGAAGTGAGATTCTGACTTGTGAACAAATCACAATAGTTGAAGTCGAACTCTGAATTGTGAATAAGTCACAACAGTCGAAGTTCAACTCTAACTCTTGGAAGTTGAAGTGAAACTCCAACTTGTGAACAAAACACAACAGTCGAAGTTCCACTCCGACTTCAGTATAGTCGAAGTCTATAGTTAACAGAATTTTATCTGGTTTCACATCTATTAATTCTATTTCATTTCGATTACCTTTGTAATATATTTGTAAAGATCCTTATTAATAAATGGAGTATCTACATTATTTCAAACCTCTGCTCATCTAATCTAACTGAAGGGTGTGTGGAATTACCTAAAGCAGTAATCTAGAAGGGGGTTGAATAGATTACTACTAAATAACACAAGTTGACCTTCTTTTTGAGATTAAGATTGACTTTAGAAAAACTCAAACTGATATGGATCAAATGTGAACTTTGATGTGTGTGTAGGGTGCGCTTAGGAGATTGGCAGTATGACGAGTGTGTGAACAAATGATCGTGCCTAGCATACATCTAACGTCAGATCATGCAAATCACAAAACACGAGGATTTAAGGTGGTTCGGACTACACAACTCGTGTATCCTACGTCCATCGTTCACACACACACACACACGATAAACTACTTATCAAGCAAGTTCGACCCAAACACGAACACACACACGATGTCTGAGACAAGCACGCTCTCAGATCAATCACACACACTTGGGTTGAGCACAAGGAATGCTCAAACCAACAACACTCACGCAAGTGATGGAAAGTAAAGTGAAAGAAGGGTTCAGAGTTGAAGAACAAATCCGATGGTTGAACTCTTCAGCTTGTTCGTCCAGATGAACTTAAGCTTCACGTCGACGAAGATCAGATGATGATGACAAAGCTTGACTTGAGGATGAATTTGCTTCAAATCCTCGTATGAGACGGATCTCACTTTGAACAGCCTGGAGACTTGAAGCAGAGGAGCAGAGAAAGCCTTCTTCTTCTTGTTCTTTGCTTAGGGTTTGGTGTGGAGGCTTCTTACTCCGAAAATAGGTCCAAGAGATCTATATATAGGTGTGTCCAAGTCTTGAGAATCGTGAGAGAAGAGAACACCCTAACATAGATCACATGTCTGTCACATGTTGTGACTTAAACTGCGGCTATTGACAGATGCCTTCTGGCTGTCGACATCTACTACATCAATCCTGGCTTCCAGAACCATGTTTCTGGCTGGGAGGCTGGGCTGTCGACAGGCGACCTCTGGCTGTCGACCGGTTGAATTGATCTGTTGACAGATGAACCTTATCTGTCGACAGCTACTGAATTTTCTTGTTTTCTAGAAGCTTGTCTGCTCACTGTCTTCACTGGCTATTGACAGATGGATTCAGGCCTATCGACAACTGAGTACTTCTTATATTTTTCCAGTTCTTTTGCACTTGAGTTTTGCTTCTTGTCTTGTACTTTCATTCTCACCTACATAAAAGACACTTCAAGTAAGATATCATGAAGGCATATATGGTCATAGAGTTATCTCATTTGATCATGTCTTCTCAACATCAATTATGTCATTATCAAAAACATGAAAGCATCCAAACATTAAGTCAATCATTATACAAATCATAGCTCAACATTCTCCCCCTTTTTGATGATGACAAAAACACAATTGATGTTCTCCCCCTTTTTGACAACATTCAAAAAGATAAGTCATGCACGAATGGATAGAAGAAAGAAACTGTGATTGCATTGATATAACATGATGCACACAGTACATGAGCATTCAGTACATTGCAAAAACAAAATGGAAGACAAAGATAACATGACTAACAACCCATGAACCCAAACTAGGAAAAAAGGAACTACACCCTAGACACTCTAAACCTCGTCATTCTGAGGAGGAGTGGGATGACAAAATCCATGAAAGTCATTTGTGAGTTGGGCAAGCTGCTGCTGGATCTGAGCATGAGCATCCGCAAGTGCATCCATCCGAGTGTTGACGTGCACAATGAGCTGATCAAATCAGGCATTGAAGTGCTGAGTCAGTTGAGTCATTTGATCTGCCATAAAATCCCGAATGTCTTGAGGAGCAACCTGTGGAACTTGTTCAGTAGGAAGACCTTCATCACCACCTTGGACATCCATTGGGTCCGGATGTGAGTCCGCTTCACTTTCCTCATCATCTTTAGTATCTTCCTCTGCTTCCGGCTCTTGTCCCTTGAGAGTCCGGGTGACTCTCCCATCAACCATCTTGTAGCCCATCTGATGGGCAGTGGTGATATCATATGCATTCGGGTCTTGAGGGTGACAATCTCACCCAGAGTGAGTTGGATGCCAATGAAGGACAGAAGGAGGTGATTGGACAAAAATAAGGCATTGACTTCTTTGGAGTTTGTAAGCATTGCTTGATGAGGTCAAGCATGATATTGGCAGATTGATCTACTGGTCCTGGAGGAAGAAGTGGAATAGGTTCTTGTGGACTTCGGTCACAAGTTCCCGACTTCCATCTTTAGGTGCGCTGAGAGTAGTGAAAATGTGGTGAATCATGCGGTGGAGTGGGGGAAGGTATTGGCATTGAGTTTCACAAATTCTTTGGTGGAGTCATATGGTTGTTGGGTGATGAGTGTGAAATACTCAGAGGCATCAAGATGGGTCAAAAGAATATCTGCCCCTGAGTTCGGAATCTATAAGGCATGACTAAGACGGTTGGTAGTGATGTGGAAGGCTGTACGTTTGACAGATGAGTAGAGATCTCCAGTTGCAGTCATCCCCAGATTGTTGAAGAACTCAGTCACAGCAGTTGGGGAGTACTGCTTCTGGGACTACAGAAGGTTGTGATGACCAGTCTGTCCCCATGTAATTTTAATTAATTACATATATATATATATTTTGATGATTAACAAAACCAAACAAAAGTTTATCAATTATATCTAATGAATATTTCATAAGTCTTAAGTACAGGAAAAATACCAAGGTCAAACAAGCCAATAAAGGTATGCATTACTTCTCTGAAGCTTTAATCTTTTCAACATGATATTTCTCTAAGTCCATATCGACTTCTGTTGAAGTTCACAATGATTTCCACATAAGGCTGAAAGTCATACTGTTTCAAACAAATCGATGCCATAATGATTCTATAAGTTATCGCAACGATTTCTTTAGAAAGCGCAATGACTTGCCTGTCATAACGACTCTATAAGTTATTGCAATGATTTCTTTAGAAAGTGCAACGACTTGCCTGTCATAACGACTCTATAAGTTATCGCAACGATTTCTTTAGAACTCGCAATGACTTGCTTGTTGTAACGATTTCATAAGTTACCGTAACGACTTCTTTAAAACTCGCAACGACTTGCTTGTTGTAACGATTTCATAAGTTACCCTAACGACTTCTTTAGAACTCGCAACGACTTGCTTGTTGTAACGATTTCATAAGTTACCGTAACGATTTCTTTAGAACTCGCAACGACTTGCTTGTTGTAATGATTTCATAAGTTACCGTAACGACTTCTTTAGAACTCGCAACGACTTGCTTGTTGTAACGACTTCATAAGTTACCATAACGATTTCTTTAGAACTCGCAACGACTTGCTTGTTGTAACGATTTGCTCTCTATAATGACTTATTAGTATTCATAACGATTTGCTTTGCGCAACGATTTCTTTAGAGTTCATAATGACTTGATAAGTGTTCATAACGATTTGCTCTCTATAATGACTTATTAGTATTCATAACGATTTGCTTTGCGCAACGATTTCTTTAGAGTTCATAACGACTTGATAAGTGTTCATAACAATTTGCTCTCTATAATGACTTGTTAGTATTCATAACGACTTCATAAGTCATATAGCCATCGATTTCATATCTTGATATCTTATTCATCTTAAAAGCGTTGACTAGTAAAAGTCCACATAGATATCTCTCTGTCACTTCTGCATTTATGAGATTTGAACGTATCTCTGCATGCATGCAGACAATATCATCCTTTATCGTGCTTACTCTGATTACGTCTTTTAGACTTAAGCTATTGGCATACTATTTTCATGTCTATTGCTACTGCCGTTGACTGACATCAGAGACAGCTTAGCTGTCTGCTATTTGAGATTGACATTGTGCAGACCTCTGAACTAGCTTCATGGTACAATGTTATACAAATAGAAGCCAACGGATATTTCTGAAGATCTCATCTCTTTGCGTGCTCAAGTGATCAAAAGGCTGTTGACTGGAAGCTTCCAAGACTCCAGATGTCATTCAGTCTAACGACTACTCAAAAGAGAGACAACGGACACTTCAACGTCTAGATTTCAAATTGAAGATATAAATCAAGTCAGAAGAACAGAAGAAAAAGACATCACGTATTCAAGCATTCAAATTCTTCTGAAGAAGTCCAGAGCCAAGAAATTATTCCACTTAGTTTTTGCTCTTTGCTCTCCACTAGTTGTGAAACTCTTGAGAGAGCCCATGTAGTTTGAGAGGTGCCTTGTTTAGATCTTTGCTCTCAGTTCTAGTTGCTTGAGATCCTTGCTTGTCAAAAGCTTGAACTAGGGGCTTGAATTTTATTCATTCTCTTTGTGTTGTTCCCTTCGGTTGTGAAGGAGACCTGGTGGTGTCAGGGTGTTGTTCCCTCGGTTGTGAAGGAAGACTAGTGTGGTATCCAGGGTGTGTTCCCTTCGGTTGTGAAGGAGACCGGTGGGGTATCCAGGTGTTGCTATTCCCTTCGGGTGTGAAGGAAGACAAGCTGAGCTGGGGTTGTAGCATCCTTAGGGGGACTGTACCCTAGTTGTGAAATCCTGAGCTGTTGCTCAGGGACTGGACGTAGGACTCCTAAGGAAAGGAAGTCCGAACCAGGATAAAACCTTGTGTTGTGTGATTGTCTTCTTTGTGTGTTTGATATTTAAACTAACAGTCACTAACCTACTTCGAAGACGTTTGTGTGAATGTTTTTAGTTACAGGTATCTTCTAGATTAATTTTTAAAGACCCATTCACCCCCCCCCCCCCTTTGGGCTTGTCAACTGGGCAACAGGTTGTCCAGCCCTGGGTATCGAAGAGGGTCTCCAGGCCCTAGAACAGAAGTAATGGGCTTTGTTAAATGGACCCATTAGAAATTTATGGGCCAAATAGAGATTTTTAAAACAGAAATAGTAGGAAAATACCCTAAATTCGTAACTAAATTATTACTTAAATAGAAAAAGGGTATTTAATGCATTAAATAGCTAATTTGAGTTAGATTTGGATTCCTAAACCTACCCTAATGGGTTGGCCCAAAATTTGAGTCCCAACCTAACCCAAATTGGAATTGGCATGCTTAGAAAGAGGAGAGAAATAGGAAATCTCAGAATTAAATAGTAATTAGAGTCCTATTAGGAAATAGAAACACAAGAGGCATAAATACTCTCTTTAAACCCCCATGACCGGCCCTAGCTCGTACCCAAGACTGTTGAACCAGGGAGAGGCCAAGGAGGAGGAGATTTCGTGGGAAGAAGTCTCAAGCTTTCTCTCTCGTTCTTCAAGATCTAGCCCTAGAAGAGGAAATTGACCAAAGGTAGACATTCTTACGAGCAAAACTAAATCAAATTCGCCTCTAGGTTGATCTAAACCTTGGGATTCAAAGCCATCATTGTCTCATATTTTTCCATCGAGCCTACATTTTCTTCTTGATTTTTCATGTTCTGCAACTAGCATGAGCTGACCCTTCATCATAATTCTTGTTCTCCTTGTCCACTCAACCCCATGCCACGAGATTTTTACTGTAGGAACTGATGCATGTTAGGCATCTTTTGCCCCTAAAAGCCCTAATTTTGATTCATCCTATCTTGCGAATTTAATCATTGATCAACTATGTACTGTTTCATGTTTATCATGAGTACCCATGTTTAAAGCATGTCCTAAACCCTGTTTGTTTTCAAATTCCTATTTACTGTAAGTACCCATGCATGTCTAGATCAATTCGCAATGTTTCAAGATTTTTTATAAATAGGTATGATTTTTTGAATCACCGCATGTAAATAGGGTAAGTCTGGCCTGCAATCCAATATACTATTCTTGTCCCTGTCGGACAGGGCGCAGACCCTGTGAACGCGTTGGCCCGATAGGCCGCATTCACAGGGCCGTCGCGATAGAGCCTGCTGTCACGATCTGATCGCGACAAGGCCTATCGTCGTGATCTGCTGCACGATCTGACGAGCCCGTCGTGACCTTTCAAACGACCTCGTCGCGATCTGTCTACCTGTTTAGATCTTTGCTCTCAGTTCTAGTTGCTTCAGATCCTTGCTTGTCAAAACTTGATCTAGGGCTTGAATTTCATTCATTCTCTTTGTGTTGTTCCCTTCGGTGGTGAAGGAAGACCTGGTGGTATCCAGGGTGTGTTCCCTTCGGGTGTGAAGGAAGACCTGGTGTGGTATCCAGGGTGTTGTTCCCTTTGGTTGTGAAGGAAGACCTGGTGGGTATCCAGGGTGTTGCTATTCCCTTCGGGTGTGAAGGAAGACCAGCTGAGCTGGGTGTTGTAGTGTCCTTAGGGGGACTGTACCCTAGTTAGTGAAATCCTGAGCTGTTGCCTAGGGACTGGACGTAGGACTCCTAAGGAAAGGAGGTCCGAACTAGGATAAACCTTGTGTTGTGTGATTGTCTTCTTTGTGTGTTTGATATTTAAACTAACAGTCACTAACCTACTTCGAAGAACGTTTGTGTGATGTTTTTAGTTACAGGTATCTTCTAGATTAATTTTTAAAGACCCATTCACCCCCCCTCTGGGCTCGTCAACTGGGCAACAAGTGGTATCAGAGTGTCTCTTCGACAAAGAAAGGATCCAACGATCTGAAGAGTAAAGATCCATGGCAGCCCAAGGTAATTTGAAGGTCAGTCTGTCAACCGACCCCCTCTCTTCGATGGTGAAGATTATCCTTACTGGAAGACCAGAATGGAATACTTCTACAAAAGCACGACTATCAAATTTGGTCCATAGTAGAAGAAGGTGATCTGTTAGTCACAAATGAGAAAGCTCAATGGACAGATGATGACAGAAGGAAGATTTCCTTGAATTGCAAAGCAAAGAGCATCTTATGCTGTGATCTAAGTAAGAAGGAGTTCAACAGAGTCTCAGCCTGCAAATCCTCAATGGAAATGTGAGAAAAGCTCAGGATTACTTATAAAGGCACACACCAAAGTAAAGGAAACAAGAATCGACATTCTTGTCACTCAATATGAAAGATTTCAGATACAGTCAGTGAGTCCATAACTCAAATGTTCAGCCGGTTCACTGACATCACAAATGAACTAGCTAGTGGGGAAAACCTATGAGATGTGAGACATGGTGAGGAAGATACTTAGATCCTTACCGTCCTCATGGACCCAAAGGTCACAATAATAGAAGAAGCTAATGACCTGAAGAGAATGTTTGTAGAAAAGCTCATTGGGCCCTCATGGCCCATGAGATCAAACTGGAAAGGCTAGGAGAGTCCTCTAGCAGAAAGAAGCACTCCAACGCCTTAAAAGCTGAAGAAGATTCACCAGAAGCAAGTTAAGCTGAAAGTGAAAGTGATGCAGACAGTGAGAATGAGGAAGCAATGCTATCTAGAAAATTACAGTGATTTTGGCTAAGAAGAAGAAATTCCAATCTGGTAGAAGGCACTTCAAAAGGAACAAGGAATTCAAGAAGCTAGATGGAAAAGAAATGAAGAAAGGTGACCCATCTGCTATGAATGTAAGAAGCCAGGACACATTAAAACTGAGTGTCCAAAATTAAAGAAGCCGGAGTTCAGGAAGAAGGACAGTTCCAAGAAGTTCAGAAAGTACAAGAAGAAGCGATGGCAGCAGCATGGGAAAACAGTAGAGACTCAGAAGACAGGAGTCAAGCTCCTGCAGTGATGAAGAAAAAGCCAACTTGGCCTTCATGCAAATACTGAAGATAAGGTAACTTCTGACTCCTCTTTTGATTCATGCAATGATTCAGATTCGATAGTTTAGAAGAGGCTTTCAACGAACTATATGAAAAATATAAGAAGTAACAAATTATTAAAAGTAAGCAAGAAAAACATAGTCTGTATAGAAATACAAACTCAGATCTAAAATCAGAAAATGAACAATTAGAAAGTCAAATAACTGAACTTAAAAGAAGAAATGAACTGTTATGTGAAGACCTAAAAGCTAAGAATGAACAAATAACTAAATTAGAGAAACAAGTAAATTCAAATGAACCGAAAACTGAAATCAAAACACTAACAGAAGAAAATATACAGTTATCTAGCACTTAGAAAAATTCACTAATGGTAAAACAACCCTCATATTAAAAGGTGCTAGAAGATCAGGTAAGAAGAAAAATGGATTAGGATATACACCCCCAGATAATGAAGAAACCATAATTTATCCTAAAACATATCCAACACCAAAATTGTACCTGAACAAGATACAACAAACAAAGCTGATTTCAGATATATAGAAAAAGTATCCAAATTATCCTGCTGTAGTCACTGCAACAAGTTAGGACATATCATAACGACATGCCCAACAAGACATAAGATGGATATAAAAGCAAAATAAATGATAACCCTAAGAACCCAGGAAAAAAAAATTTGGGTACCTAAACTTGATATTTTTATTTCAGGACATCTCTTGCATCCAAATGGTATTTGGATAGCGGGTGCTCAAGGCACATGTCAGGAAACCAGAAGTTATTCTCTCATCTCCAAGCTGAAGAAGGAACAGTCACTTATGGAGATAATGGGAAAGGAACCATGATAGGCAGTGGCTCTGTGAATAACAAAGGAAAAACAGTCATAGAAGATGTGTTATTAGTCAAGGGATTGAAGCACAATCTCATTAGCATCAGCCAGCTGTGTGACAGAGGCCATCATCAAGTTTCAAGAGTCGAAGTGCAGCATACTGAAGGATAGAGCAGTCATCTTTGAAGCTAATAGAGAAAAGAATCTGTATATGCTCTATCTTGAAGAACTCAAGGTTCAGAATGTTTGTCTGGCAGCAAATAAAGATAAATCTACTGAATTATGGCACAGACGACTAGGACATTGCAGCATAGATGGCATGAGAAAACTGCTGAAGAAGAATCTTGTGGAAGGTCTACCTAAGGTTAGTACAAAATTGGATGGTGTTTGTAAACCTTGCTAAGGAAAGCACACCAAAGGCTCCTTCAAGTCAAAGACGGTGGTGACCACCTCAAAACCCTTAGGCTCCTTCATATGGATCTATTTGGGCCAACGATGACTACTAGTCTTGGGGAAAGAATTTTGGATTTGCCATAGTTGATGATACTCAAGATTCACATGGGTATCATTCTTAGAGCATAAAGATGACACCTTTGAAAATCGTCAGCTTTAGTAAGAAAGTTAGAAAGATCAGAAGTTCAGCATTGTGTTATTACCGATCAGATCATGGTGGTGAATTTCAGAATGATAAGTTTGCTAGATTCTGTGATGATCAGGGAATTGAGCATAATTTCTCAGCACCAAGAACACCACAGCAAAATGGTATCGCTGAAAGAAAGAATAGAACCCTATTAGATATGGCAAGAACTATGCTCTCAGAATATGATCTGCCAAGATACTTCTGGGCTGAAGCAGTCAACACAGCAAGCTACATTATCAACCGAGTAATGATCAGGCCAATCCTGAAGAAGACTGCATATGAACTATTCAAAGGAAGAAGCCAAAGATCAGCCACTTCAGGACTTTTGGATGTCCTTGCTTCATTTACAACAATGGAAAAAGGGACATTGGTAAGTTGGATGCCAAATCAGATGAAGACATCTTTATGGGGTACACCTCTAAACCAAAGGCTATAGAGTATTTAACAAACGTACTTTATTGATTGAACAGTCTGTACATGTTATTTTTGATGAAACTAACCCTTCCTTGAGAAAGGAAGTAGATAGTGATAATGAGGAAACATATGAACTGTCCAAGAAACTAAAAGACTCATCAATTGAGAACAAGGATGATCCACCTCTGGAAGACCTTCAACAAGAAGAACTTACTCATGAAAATCTTCCAAAGGAGTGGAGATACAAGAAAGATCACCCACTTGAGAATATTATTGGTGATCCATCCATAGGGGTAAAAACAAGAGGTAATGTTATTCCTTGTGATTACCTAGCTTTTGTTTCTCAAATAGAGCCTAGGACAGTCAATGAAGCTCTTTCTGATGAATCTTGGATAGTAGCCATGCAAGATGAATTAAATCAATTCAAGAGAAACCAAGTATGGTCACTTGTTCCTAGACCATCAGACCATCCAGTCATTGGCACCAATGGGTGTTCAGAAATAAACTGGATGAAACTGGTGCAATCTTAAGAAACAAGGCCAGATTGGTAGCTCAAGGCTATTCTCAAGAGGAAGGCATAGATTTCGATGAAACCTATGCACCTGTAGCTAGACTTGAGGCCATTAGAATATTACTTGCATATGCATCTGCTTTGAATTAACACTATTTCAAATGGATGTTAAATCCGCATTTTTAAATGGTTTTATAAAAGAGGAAGTTTATGTGGAACAACCCCCGGGTTTTGATGACACAGAATTTCCTAATCATGTTTTCAAACTTCACAAGGCATTATATGGTTTAAAGCAAGCACCTAGAGCCTGGTATGAAAGGCTTAGTTCTTTTCTTTTAAACCATGGTTTCAGTAGAGGTCAAGTAGATAGTACTCTTTTCATAAAGTCAAAGGTCAAACACATTCTATTTGTCCAAATTTATGTAGATGATATTATCTTTGGGTCTACTGGTGAATCCCTTTGCAAGTACTTTGAAAAGTTGATGCAGGGAGAATTTGAAATGAGCATGATGGGAGAACTTAATTACTTCCTTGGACTACAAATCAAACAAGGAAAGGAAGGAACTCACATCTGTCAAGCAAAGTACACAAAAGAACTCTTGAAGAAATTTGGATTAAAAAATACCAAGCCACTGTCAACACCAATGAGTACATCAACAAGAATGGACAATGACAAAGATGGTAAGAAAGTAGATCAAAA
>CM024763.1:96892551-96939969 GCA_014218235.1 Colocasia esculenta | reverse complement strand
GCTAGACAAAATGGGTCATACCTAACATGTCTGGATGTCAGCAGAAAACAAGGAAATAAGGCAAGGTATGGGCTTTTGTCAGAATACCTTTTTAGCCTGACTCTATCTTCTATGCCTGTAGATATCTAGACTTTCATCTACACCAAGTGTCTGTTAGACAGAAGAAGAAGAAGAATAGATGAAGAAGAAGATGAGCAACGGCTAGAAGAGTTCCAACGGATCTATTCAAAGCTACTCTATAAAAAGATGAAGCAAGGCTGAAGAACATGAAGAGAGCTTTCCTGAAAATCATTCAAGAGTGTACATCCAGTGAGAAATCTCAACTCCACATACACTCAAAAGGAAGAGAGAAAGAGCTCGAGCCCAAGAAAAAGTGTGCAAGAAGCCATCTGAAGTCTTCAAGCTCATTTCCTCTCTTCACTCTCTCTGTGCTGCAATTGTAATTTTGGGGAGAGTCTTTTGGCTGAGAGTTTCTGAGCTAGTGTCCATTTTGTACAACTCTCAGTCTCTTCTTTCTTTTCTAAGAAAGATTTTTGTCCAGCTGTAGGACTGTATACAGTGAGCCTCTTCTTGTGTGAAGAGAAGGCCAGTAGGGTTGCTAGCGGTTTCTATCTAGCTAAGGGACTGTTCTTAGCTCTTCCTTTTGGTTAAGCGAAGACCCTAGCTGGGGTTGGTGTCAGCAGAACCTTGTTGGAGTTTGTTCCAACAGAATCGCATTGGGGTTTGTTCCAGGAGGGTAGCTTCTTGACTTGTAATAGAAGTGAGTTTCCTTCCTACTTGGAAAGGAAGAGGACCAGTGGGGAGCTGGGGGTTTTGTATATCCTTGGGGGGATTGTACCTCGGTTAGTGAAATCCCAAGATTTTGCTTGAGGACTAGACATAGGTCTTCCTTCTATGAAGTACCGAACCAATATAAAATTCCTTGTGTTCATTTGTGTGATTGTTTATATTTGCTTCCGCACTGCTACTCTCTATCACACACTATCACATTCACTAACCAAAGTTTTTAAGTTGTGAATTCTGTGTTTTAGTTTTAGAATTTCTGTAGCTTTTCTATTCACCCCCCCCCCTAGAAAGCTTGCTGCCATATCCGTGGGCCAACAGTTCTTTCCACATATTGAAATCAAGTTATGTTTATAGTGGAAGACCTTTGGAAGTTCTCTGAGAATCGTTAGAATCATTCTTGTGCAACTTAGGGCAAGAGTCCCACTCAAGGAAAGGGTCCTATACGATTAGGAAACTTTGTATCCGGAATCAGTAGTCTGATTTCCTATTATCGGTCATATGATTCTGCACTATCCCCAGTCTCAAGTTACCGGGAAAATCGATTGTCCAATTTGTTCACTGGACTTGAAGTCAACATGCTGCTCTTCTATGTGTCGACATTCTCTCCTATATGTCAACATGCTACTGATTCGTCGATCGTTTTTCCCCGATCAATCGTCCGATTAGCACTATCCTAGAAACAATGTTATTGGGAAGGTAGGTTGACCGTTTTCCCTGCATTGATCGTCTGATTATGTAAAGTGCAGAAACCTCTATCTCTATCTAGTCCAAAGCTTGGCCTTTGTGAAGTTCACTTCAAATGTCGACTTTGGCCTATGTTGCTGCACACTGAACACACAAATTAGACCTTCAAATTAAATATAAAGTAAATCAAATATTTGAGTCATCAACAAGAATAACAATTGGTACTTTGTGAGCATATTAACATGAATTAGAATTAGTATTTTTGTGATCATCAAAATCTACAAGTACAACAATTTCCCCCATTTTTGATGATGATAAAACACTTGTAGATTTCTCACACAAAAAACCATATTTGATTTTTGATACCAATTTCTGATGCAAATTTGTTGTTCTATTTTTTTTTTAATACATAACACACATGTATGCAAACATTCACAGTCTTGCAGTATTACTCTCCCTCTCAAAATAGATCTAAATGTAGTTAAAATAATGATGTAAATGTGAGTTAAAGTGACCTATATGAGTTAGCAAAAGTGGTTATAACATATGAGATTATTAGCTTTACAGTTAACACAATGTAGAATAATAAGTCCAAACTCATTGCACATGAACTTTATCTAGGTCTTGTGCTTCTTATCTTGACTATTTTGAATTCCTTTCAATTTTCTTGGATTAAAGAATACAAAAAAATTGGTTAATTGTCACTTTTCAGTGCAAGAGGTCACATTTATTAGATGCAAGATCCCCTGATTACTTAGTGTTTAACCTGCATTATCTTTAACAGAGATGAAAAGCTTGTTTTTCACCTTTTTACGTGAGACAAACCACTTGGTTAGGTGAGATGACTTGGTTACCCAGTGATACAAAAATTTGCATCTGTTTGTATCTTCCATGTTGTTGATTATTTTTTTTTTGAAGTTATGCAGGAAATATTTGCATTGACTAGGACAATCATGGCTATGAATGTAGAAATAGTATTCTTAACACGTGTTAAATATGAAGCTTAAACATGATAATGTTAAATTAAAACCACTCATGTGCATACAAGTATTTTACAAATTATTTAAAGATATTCATAGTCAAATTGCACAAACATGACTTTAGATTGAATCTTTGAAATTAAAGTAAATGCACAACTAGTTTAGTGTCATGTATAAAATCTCTTATATAAAAATATCATAAAAACTCAAAGATTCTGATATGAGGAGATAGGACAAGAGTGTCAAGAAATTGAATAAAGAATTGAAAAAGACTCCCCTTTGTAGCTTTCTCTCACAATGAGAACAGAAAAATGATTGAGTAAATGAAATGAATAGAGTGGAAGTGGAACAAACAAGAATGTTTTATTGAATGACAAAGCTTCCCCTCAATAATTGCATAACAGGCGCTTGATACTTGGCGGAGACATATACTCACGCATAGTGAAAGTGTCCAGATAAGTCTTGCTTACTCTTCTTCAAATCACTATTTGATATATCAAAGTACCACTGCAATGTGAGAAGCATGAATTATTAGTATGAACAAGAAGACTTTTATTTTCAAAAATGAGATGGAACAATCAAGGATGTTTAAATTTGCACAAACCAAGCTCTCTCCTCAATGATGTAAGTCTGTTTTTTGAGAGAGGCTTGGTGAAAATGTCTTCAATTTGCTTTTTAGTTTCAATAAAGTGAAACTCAAATGATTTCTTAGAAATTGCATCTCTTAAAAAATGATGTCTTATTTCAATGTGTTTTGTTCGTAAATACTGAATTGGGTTTTTAGTCAAATTGATTGTACTAGTCTTATCACATAGAATAGGAATACAACTCAATTTGTGATTATAGTCTAGGAGCTAGTGTTTCACCCAAAGAACGTGAGTGCCACAACTACCAACACAACATATTAGCCTCTGCAGTGGATAGAGCTACTAAGTGTTGCTTTTTGGAGACCTAAGAGATTAGACATCCCTCTAGTTACAAATACAAACCACTAGTATTCTTTCTATCAAACTTGCAACCCACATAATCATTATCACAGTAAGCAAATAAATCTAATTTGTAACCAGCAGGATACCAATGCGATGTTCACATGTTCCAACAAGATATTTAAATTTTTTTTTACGGCTACCATGTGACTTTCCTTAGGATTGGTTTGAAATCCTGCACACATGCACACACTAAATTGAATATCTGGTATAGAGGTTGTGAGGTAAAATAGAGAGCCAATTATATCTCTATAGGTCTTTGGATCTATAGACTTACTAGATAAATGTTCCTCCAATCTTACATTTATTGCCATTGGTGTGCTTGAATGTTGAGGTGCTGAAAATCAAATCTCTTCATAAGTTCTTTCACATACTTTGTTTGACTTATGAATATCCCTTCATTGGTTTGATGTACCTGCAATCCAAAAAAAATTGTAAGTCACCCATCAAACTCATTTCAAATTCAATTTGCATATGATTAGCAAATTCATTGCACAACTCTTTATTTGTAGACCAAAAAATTATGTCATCAACATAAATTTGAACATCAATGATCTGATTATTGTCAATTTTTGTAAATAAGATTTGGTCTACATTATCTCGTGTATATCCTTTATTCAAAAGAAATGAACTTAAGCAGGCATACCAAGCTCTTAGAGCTTGTTTAAGACCGTAAAGAGCCTTATTGAGTTTGAAAACATGATCGGAATATTTTTCATTTTCAAATCCAGGATGTTGTTCCAAAAAAATATTTTCTTTGATGTAACTATTCAAGAAGACACTTTTTACATCCATTTGATAGACTTTAAATTTTAAGGATGATGCAAAAGTATGAAAAATCTTACAGTTTCTAGTCTAGCTAGAGGGGCATATGATTCTTCAAAATCAATTCCAAACTCTTGATTGCACCCTTTCGCAACTAGTGTAGCTTTATTTCTAACCACTTATCCATTTTCATTCAGTTCATTTCTGAAAACCTATCTAGTGTCAATCACAGACTGGTCACTAGGCCTTGGTACTAATTCTCATACGTTACTTCTGTCAATCTGATGAAGTTCTTCATGCACTGCATTGATATAATCTTCATTGGTTAGAGCTTCATCAACAGACTTAGGTTCAACATGGGAAATTAGTGTCAAGAGGTCTTCATTTATTATATTTTGAAAAGAAAATCTAGTTCTAACCCTATCATGCAAATCACCAATGTCACTTCTAATTGAATGATCTTTCAAAAAACGTAATTCAGATGTTGCCTCACCTGATTCAGGCAGTTCAAGAGCAATGTTACCTGATCCACTTATGTTAGGTGCTTGACTGTCCGGTTTTCAAATGCATCTTCATGCTCCTCAACGATTGGTGAAGACTCAACAATAAAGTCATCTTCTTCATCATTTTGTGGAGTCCTACAAGATGTAGAGACATCAGATTTGTTAAAATTTTCATCAAAGACTACATATGGAGATTCTTCCATAACTTTATTCTTAGGAACATAAACTTTATAAGCTCTTGAGTTTTCAGAATAACCAAGAAAAACAACTTTAGAACTCTTAGCATCAAATTTGTCAAGTTTTTTTTTTTTTTGTTATGTACAAAACATTTGCAACCAAAAAGTTTAAAGTAAGATAAAGTAGTTTTTATTTTTCAGAAGTTCATAGGGGGGTTTTTTTTTCTAATTTTTGGTATGACTAATACTCTATTCAAGATGTGACGTGTCGTATTCACAACTTCAACCCAGAAGGATTTGGGCAATTTACTTTCGAAGAGCATAGACATTGCCATTTCCACAAGAGTTTTATTCTTTCTTTCCACAACTCCATTTTGTTCTGGAGTTCAAGGAGAAGAGAATCTGTGAAAAATACTCAACTCAGCACACAAATCAGAAAAGGCTTTATTTTTAAATTCTCCCCCATTGATCAATCAAGATGGACTTCATTTGATCTGAAGAACCCATTAAAGCAGTGTTATAGTATTTTCTGAATTCCTGACAGGTATCACTTTTGTGTGATAGAAATATAACTCAACTATATCTAGTAAAATCATCAATGATGACAAATTTATATCATTTGCCACTAAGACTAAGAATTTTTGTTGGCCCAAAAAGGTTTATATGAAGTAATTCTAGTGGCTTAGAAATAAGTACATCATTGAAGATTTTAAAAGATTTTGTGATTTGTTTTTCTTGAGCACATAGCCCACAAACTTGATTCTCAACGTTTGAAAAAGATTTAGGAAGTCTTTTAACTAGCTTTAAAAGTTTATTCATTATGTTGAAATTTGCATGACCTAATCTTCTATGAGAAGTCCATACATTTTATTTTTATTTGCAACGAAACAAATGTTTTTAGCAAAATTTATATCAAGATTGATCAAGTGCACATTGTTCTCTCTTTTTCTAAAGAATTTTATTTTCTCAGATGAAGAGTCAATTATTTTACAAAAATTTGACTCAAAGACAATCTTGTGACCCTTGTCACATAATTGACTTACTCAATAAATTATAATCTAAACCAACAACAAGCAAAATATTGTCAACTGAGTTTGAGAAGGATTTACCAACCTTTCCAGATCTAATTATTTTCCCTTTATTTTTACCTCCAAAAGTGATTGGTTCTCCTTCCTTTCAATCACACATGAGAATTTGGTCCTATCTCTAGCTAGTCATGTGTTGTGAACACCCACTGTCAAGATACCATATATTTGAACTAGGTATGACTTTCCTGCATATTTAAAATTAGAGAAGAAAAGATTTTGGTACCCAAACATTGTTGGCACCATAAGATGGATTAAGTAGGGAGAGTAAATCTTTTCTAATCCACATTTGAGTTATTTTTTATTTATGTTTCATTTTTGGAATAGCTTTTAACTTTGCATCATGACTTGGAATGTAAACACCAGTATTTTTTTTTTTTGAAATAGGAAAATCATGAAATTTGGTATGTTTATTCATGTGTTGAGATCTAGACCAAAAAATTTGTTGAGGTCTTGGAAAATTTGGATAGAATGAATATGGATTAAGCCAATGAGGATCATAGTAACATTGATTCCAAGAATTGATCCAATTGGATTGATGTAATATTTTTGACCTCCAATCAACATCATGAAAATGTGTTTTAACATTTTTTATAATTTTCAGATTTTTGTTTGAATTTTTATGTGACATTCTTTTATTTTTCAGAAATGGATAGGTCAACCTGTTTGTAACATGTGTCGACCTGTCTGGGCTTTTTTGTTGAGACATATTGTTATTATTTTATTTTTTTGTTGATTTAGATGGATTCTTTGACTGATTTTTATTTTTAGAATCTGAAGTTTTAACAAACTTAATCAAATATATATTTTTTTTAAAAAAAAAATTTGTCAACTATTTTATTTCTTATACTTTCTTCAGTGGTAAAACCCAAACCATGTTTCTTAGAATTCATTTTCAGTCCTAACACAACATCAAGATTTTCTTGACCATTTATGAAATTGCTTATTACTTGATCCTTTTCAGTCAGCAATTTATTGAGTTTTTCAATTTCATCAATTGCTTGTTGTTTTTATTTCTGTAGCATTTCTATTTTCTCAGTTATTCTTTCCAACTCACTGTAAGCTTTTTGAAGTGAAGTCTTGAACTCATCTAGTTCATTCAGAAGTTCTTCCTTTTCATCACTGAGTTCAAATATTCTTCTCATGAGAGAAGTGTAACGCCCCGACGAGGAATATCGGAGCGATAATACAGTTATTAAATAATACAGAGCGAGAATAAACGACAAACCATTGCACAATTGGTAATAATATTAAATAACCTCCAATTCATTAGTAATCCATCAGCTAACTATTACATCAATTATTCAGAGCCAAAACTAGGGCCCAGAGTACTTTATTCAAAATCAAACTAATACATAAGAGCTAACTGACTCACAACTCTACTAGCTAACTACTAAAGCAGTGGTTGCTGTAAATGGTCACTCCTGAGCAATATCCTCGTCTCCCTCCTCATGAGTGTGGCCATCTCCATCCGACTCACCTGAACACATGAAATAAATATGCAGGATGAGCAAATAACGCCCAGTAGGACTTAATATCTCATGAGAACAAGCATACTTTAAGTAATTAATGTCTTTATGATGTAGAATACTAAAACGAGTAGTCATGTATAGTCAAGAGAACGACGTAACAAGGGAACATGAACAATAGCATATTCACGAGAGTATAACATCACAAGAATTGGCCATATCACGAGATAGCAAGTAAACTAGTCACGATAGCAAGTAAACTGGTCACGATAGCAAGTATGGGTCGGTATTCTTTCAACCCCTAGTTCAGTAACAAACAAATGATTGATTGATTGTCATAGATTAAATCTTGCGTGTCATGCGTTAGGTGTATGCCATCACCCAGATCATTAGACCCCCACGAGTTATAGCCTTTTAGGTGCACCTCCCAAGGACCAGATCGGGCCTTATAATGTTGCCTAGCATAGTCATGTTTGTTATCTTAGACAATCAATTGATGGCCAAGTAGAGTACCAAGAAGAGATGAGAGTAATAGATGAACTAGATGAGAGTATAGAGTGAAAGTGAACAGATGAGAGTAACGAGATAGTAGATGAGATAGGGGTACAATCGTTAAACAACGTTAAACCATGATAGTAACTGTTGCACAACACCAAGTCAGTGCCGGCAATCTGGTAGAAGTCACCACCGCCCACTAGCCATGCTATGAACACATGCTAGATGGTCCAGTGTGATCACGAGGTAAGAAAGAACTCACTAAGGCCGTTTGGATCGTACTAATCTCTAAGGTGTAACGGGTTTTAGGGTACAACCAGCTCGTCGGCTAAGGACGTGCACCAAAGCCAAGAAGACTTACGGTGGCCTTAACAAGGATTCCCTGGTCCAGTCAGGAGTCTTCCCGGTAGAGAGGTGGTCCATGCCAAGAGAAAGTGTGTAAAAATTAGTCCGTCGTGCCTTGAGTGCTCGAAGGCCGAGGGAAACGGTAACGATGCATAAAGCGCGCGAGAAAACGAAGACAAGTGTAATTATTTAAAATAGGGAATTTAAGTGAAGTGTTACTCTCAATTACTAGATATATTATTGAATATTTTATAAAGGTCTCATGGCAATCATTAATGTTTAGTGTGTGCAAGTGTATAGAAATCAAGAGAACATGTATGGTTGTGCACCTACTTTTAAAATTAATTAATTTCATGGAGATTTTATACATTTATCAAGTCGAAATTAAATCATGACAGTACTTAAATGAGTTAAGCAGGGCTTATATGTCATTAATAGCAAGGTTATAATGCTAATTTAGGGTTATGGCCGCAACAGTCAGGTCGTGACGCAGGTTACTGTCGCGATCAGGTCGCGACGCCAGAGGCTGGCGCGATTAGAGTGTTCAGGTCGCGGCCCACAGGGCTGTCGCGTTAAGGTCATCGCGACGCCCATGCCTGGCGCATTCTGTTAAACCGGCGCTAGGATGAACCGGGGCAGATCGTGACAAGTCGACCCGTCGCGATCAGGTCGCGACGGTTCTTGCTGTCGCGACCCCCTCTGGCATCGCGGCGGATCGGGCCGTCGTGACACCAAGAGGCCGCCCGAGCCCAGAAAAGGAGATTCTCCCCTTTTTGGGAGGGTTCCATCCCTTCCATGCATGCTTCAAGTTACTTTAAAAATCCGAATCAAATCACAAGAACGCCCAAAATTCACGAAATTAACTTTAAACAAAACTAGACAAGGAGATCTATCACTAGTCACGATTAATTAGAAAACAATCATGTATAGATTGTGTTTTGACTAGGTTACTTTTCGTTGACCTAATCATGCACAGGTCTAGGAAATGATTTAATTCGCAAGGCATGCTCAATGGAATTGGGCAAACCGAGCTCGTTAGAACCCTAACAACATGCAATATTTATGGTAATTTTATCAAGGCATGAACATGAGTAGATTCGAGGTTACAAGCAAAACATGAAGGTTCAGGCAAGACATGTCAACAGAGATTTAGGCATTTAATTCGCCCTCATGCAAGAACGAAAAAGGGCGTAACAAGAGGGCTTTTGAAAGGGATCATAAAGACTACCTAGGGTAATTTTTACACGAATTAGCTTGAGAGATTGCCTACCTTTCACGCGTTTAAGAAATCCTAGGGTTTTGTGACATGGAGAAGATGAAATCCCTTGCTCCAACTCCTTATCCTCCTTGCTCCCTCGTCCACAGCATTTCTCCTTCGTCTCCCAGAGCTCCAGTCACGAACTATGGGGTTGATAGGGCCGAATTGGGGTGTTTAACTTGCTAATAGAGTCCTAACACATTAAAACTCTATTCTCCTCGTCAAACTTCGAAGTTCCACAATTTTCTCTCTATTTCCTTACCATTATCTATCTAATAGGATAGGGAAGAGGTCCAATTTCATGGCCAAGGGGTTAAGATGGGATGAGGGTTCTTGTTTTGGATAATTATGGGTTAATTCCATGCTTATCATAACCCCTTTTAATTTATTGATTAATTAGGTACGAAATTAGCCTAATTATCTCCCATCCCATGATGGGCTCTTCACATTTGTGTCCATTCTTTTATGTTTGGACCAATAGTACAACCGATTGCTAATTTAGCTTAATGGGCTTTGATTTAATTCCCCTTTACTTCAATTATTCTCTCTTTAATCTAATTTAATTCTATTTATTCACATTTATTTAATTAAATACTTTTTATTTATTTGAATTTTAAAAATCAAGGTTACTACATCATCCCTCTCTTAAAAAGAATTTGGTCCCCAAATTCATATGATCATAAGAGGAAGAATGACTTACTGAATAACTCCGGATAATTCCGTCGCATGGTGGCTTCGGGTTCCCATGTGGCTTCTTCGACTTCATGATTTCTCCACAATATCTTGACCACGGGTATAGATCGATTCCGAAGTTGTTGCATCTTCTTGTCCAATATCTTCACTGGCCTTTCTTCATAGGTCATATCCTTATTCAAAATAATGTCCTCATAGCTGATTACGTGTGACGAATCATACACGTATTTCCTCAGCATTGACACATGGAAAGTATTGTGTACTGTCGAGAACTGAGGAGGTAGTGCCAAGCGATACGCCACCTCACCAACTCTATCCAAGACCTCGAATGGACCTATGAATCTTGGTCTTAGCTTACCTTTCATCCCAAACCTTTGAAATCCACGGGTCGGGGATACTTTCAACATCACGTGATCTCTGATCTGGAATTCTAAATCTCTTCTTCTTTTATCAGCATAGCTCTTCTGCCTCGACTGAGCTACCTTAATCCTGTCTCAGATAATCTGTATATCATAGCTAGTGCTCTGCACCATGTCTGGTCCCAGCCATTGCTGTTCTCCTACCTCATTCCAGCACACCGGTGATCTGCAACTTCTTCCGTACAATGCTTCAAATGGTGCCATCTTAATGCTCGCCTAATAGCTGTTGTTGTAGGCGAATTCTATCAAGGATAGCTGCTCATTCCAATAGCCTTCAAAATCTATAGTGCAGGCACGTAGCATGTCTTCCACTATCTGGTTTGTCCTTTCTGCCTGTCCATCCGTCTGTGGGTGGAAGGCAGTGCTGAAATTTAGTTTAGTGCCTAATGCAGTGTGAAGTCCCTTCCAGAATCTAGAAGTGAATCTGGGGTCACGGTCTGAGACTATGGATACGGGGACTCCATGTAGTCTTACTATTTCTTTCACATACAAGGCTGCTAACACATCCACACTCCATGTACTTTTGATTGCCAAGAAATGTGCGGACTTAGTTAAACGGTCCACGAATTCGGGGTAAACCCATGATGAAATCCATTCTGATGCTTTCCCACTTCCATTCTGGTATGTCCAGGGGTCTAAGTACACCCGCAGGACGGCGATGTTCTGTTTTTACCTGCTGACAGGTGAGGCAGTGCCCGACATGCTCAGCCACCTCACGCTTCATGTTGGGCCACCAAAATGACCTTTTCATGTCTTGGTACATCTTGGTTGTGCCTGGATGAATGGTATACTTGGTCTTATGGGCTTCATCCATTAGCTTTCTCTTCAGCTCCTCATTGTCAGGCACGCATGTCCTGCCTTGGAATAGTATTCTTCCATCCTCAGCGATGGAGAAATCCGGCTTGTCAGCTATGGTCTCCCTGACTCTGACTAGGAATAGATCATTTGACTACTGCTCTCTGATCTCGAAAAGGATGTCGGGTTGAGCTCTAACATTAGCCACTATCATCTTATCACTTCTCTTCTCGATGTTCAGATCTAGACTGGCGAACTGTTCTAATAATTGCATCTCGCCTATGACTAAACAGGATAGTGAAGCTACTGGCTTCTACTAAGTGCATCAATTACTGCATTACCTTTGCCTGGGTGATATTGAATGTTGAAATCAAAATCCTTCAAGTACTCCAGCCATCTCTTTTGTCGCATATTAAGCTCCATCTGAGAAAACAAGTACTTCAAACTCTTGTGATCGGAGTAGACAATAAATTGTTCCTCATACAGATAATGCCTCCATATCTTGAGTGCAAATAGCATAGCATCTAATTATAAGTCATGGACAGGATAATTAACTTCATGTGGCTTCAATTGTCTTGAAGAATAAGCTATCACCTTTTCATTTTGCATTAACACGTAGCCTAGACCGATTCCAGAAGCATCAGTGTAGACCGAGAATCCTTCACCCTCGACTGGTAACGAGAGGACAGGTGCAGATGTTAACAATTGCTTTAGGGTCTAGAAGCTCTTCTCATACTCCTTGCTCCAGACATAGGGGTTCTCTTTCCGCGTAAGACACGTAAGAGGTACAACTATCTTGGAGAAGTCTTTTATGAATTGCCTGTAGTAGCCAGCCAGTCTAAGAAAACTTCTAATCTCAGTAACATTAGTCGGCCTTTCCCAGTTGAGTACGGCTTCTACCTTGGAAGGATCGACAGCGATACCATCCTTGGATATAACGTGGCCTAAAAATGACACCTCCTCGAGCCAGAATTCACACTTGCTCAATTTGGCATAGAGCTTGTTGTCTCGTAAAATCTGCAGAGCGATCCTCAGATGCTCCTCATGCTCTTCCTTGGTCTTCGAGTATATGAGAATATCATCAATGAATACCACGACGAATTTGTCGAGGTAGGGCCGATATATGTTGTTCATCAGTTGCATAAAAGATGCAGGAGCATTGGTTAGTCTAAAAGGCATGACTACAAATTCGTAATGATCGTACCTACTCCTGAAAGCTGTCTTGTAGATGTCCGCATCTTTAATCCTCATCTGATGATATCCCGATCTAAGGTCAATCTTAGAAAAATACTTTGCTCTTGATATTTGATCAAATAATTCATCAACTCGAGGCAGAGGGTACTTGTTCTTGATAGTGAGACTATTCAACTGCCTATAGTCGATGCATAATCTCATGGATCCGTCCTTCTTCTTGACGAACAGCACTGGTGCTCCCCAAGGAGAAGTACTTGGTCTAATAAAACTTTTTTCCAATAATTCCATCAATTGCTCTTTCAATTCTTTCAATTCAGCTGGGGACATTCTGTATGGTTGGCGTGACACCGGTGCAGCTCCAAGTGTTAGATCAATTGAGAAATTTACATCTCTCTCGGGTGGAATGCCTGGCAGCTCATCGGGGAACACGTCGGGGTATTCTTGCACTATATGTATGTCAGATATCTTTGATGATTTCTTTTCAACCACAATTACGGCAAGAAATGTCACACATCCCTTCCTTATCATGTTCTGTGCTTTTATAGCAGAGATGAGAGACAAGTGCCTCTTGTGTCTACATCCCATGAAGATCAACTTAGGGAATTCACTAAAGAAAAATTTCCCTCTTCTACAATCCACGATAGCCCCATACGTGGATAGCCAATCGGCTCCCAGAATAACATCATAGCCCTCCATGGGCATACAAATCATGTCTGCTCTAAGATGGAGTTCCCCAATCTTAACATCAGCTAATGGAAAATACTTATTCAATTAAGCTTTTTCTCCCAGTGGGGTAGTGACAGGTAATTCAAATGCCATAGATGCAGGCTTTTCATTTAATGTTTCAGCAAATGCTTGTGATATGAATAAATGCGTTGTGCCAGTATCAAACAAAACAAAAGCTGACTGAGAGAAAACTGGTAAAGTACCTTCTACAACCCCACCATCCTCGGTGGTCTCCACTTCCTGTAAGGCTTGAAGTCTGCCAGGCTTCCTTTGTTCTATGGGACACTTCTCTTTCTCCTGCTCCTTTAGCATAGGGCACTCAGAAATGCGGTGATTACGATTTTCGCATCGTAGGCAAGCGCCTGCTTTTCTCCAGCATTCAGTGGCAGTGTGACCAGGCTTGTCACAATGTTCACAGTTAGTCTTATTGGTGTTTGGAGGTGTAGGTATCTTGGGCTTTCTTTCCTGGTTCGGCCCTCCAGTGACGTTGAACGACCGCTTCTTGCCATTGGTGGTCTTGCTTGTGGAACCTGATGATGGTTCCTTCTTGACCAGTCTCCCTTTGATGTGATCAGTGAGATCGGTCGCATCTTCCAGTAACTGAGCCTTCTTAACCATTTCAGCATATGTCTGAATGTCCATAGGTGCAAGTTGAGTAATATAAGAAGGCTTAAGCCCATTGAGGAAGCACCTTGCCTTCATCTTTTCGGTGCTGACCAGGTGATTGGCATATCGGGCCAATCGAGAAAACTGCGCATCATATTCAGCGACTGTAGGTGCCTCTGCTTCAATTCAGCAGATTCCGATGCCTTCCTCTCTTGGACTCTTTTGGAGAAATACTCGGAGTTGAAGTGTTCCTTGAATTCCTCCCAAGTAAATTGTGCGTCTGCCCTGGTGGCTTCAACGGACTCCCACCACGCACGGGCGTCCCGTTCAAGCTGAAAGGTTGCAAGTAACAGCTTGTCACGTCCGCGCATTGCATGACGCGAAAAATG
This sequence comes from Colocasia esculenta, assembly GCA_014218235.1. Taxonomy (NCBI): domain Eukaryota; kingdom Viridiplantae; phylum Streptophyta; class Magnoliopsida; order Alismatales; family Araceae; genus Colocasia; species Colocasia esculenta. The sequence goes on along the minus strand of CM024763.1, from coordinate 96,925,615 downwards.
CGATCTATCTCCTTGAGCCAGTTTTCTGCCTCATCAGGGTCAGTGGTCCCACTGAATCGAGGCGGGTTCAAGTTGCAGAAGTTCTTGTGTAATTCACTAGCTCCTCAGTTATTGTTGTTATTAGCTCTAGCAGCCTGGAATAATGCCTAAGTAAGCTGTTGGATTGTGTGTTGCATGTCACGGAGTTGAGCACTCTCCGCTGCCATTGCTAGTGATTAGTTCCTTCAAAAGAGAATTTTAAATGTAAGTCATTGAGTTTGCACTAAGTTTGTGCGTGTGTGAGTTTATTTTTATCTTATTACTCTTGGTTGTACCCATCTCACATAGGTACGGAATTTAGACTCTAAGTCAAGGCAGGTCAAACCTAGATCATCTTATACTTAAGAATAACCTAGGCTCTGATACCACTAAACTGTAACGCCCCGACGCAGAATATCGGAGCGATAATACAGTTATAAAATAGTACATAGCGAGAATAAACGACAAACCATTGCACAATTGGTAATAATATCAAATAACCTCCAATTTATTAATAATCCATCAGCTAACTATTACATCAACTATTCAGAGCCAAAACTAGGGCCCAAAGTACTTTATTCAAAATCAAACTAATACATAAGAGCTAACTGACTCATAACTCTACTAACTAACTACTAACGCAGTGGTTGCTGTAAATGGTCACTCCTGAGCAATATCCTCGTCTCCCTCCTCGTGAGTGTGGCCATCTCCATCCGACTCACTTGAACATATGAAATAAATATGCAAGATGAGCGAATAATGCCCAGTAGGACTTAATATCTCATGAGAACAAGCATACTTTAAGTAATTAAAGTCTTCGTGATGTAGAATACTAGAACGAGTAGTCATGTATAGTCAAGAGAACGACGTAACAAGGGAACATGAACAATAGCATATTCACGAGAGTATAACATCACAAGAATTGGCCATATCACGAGATAGTAAGTAAACTAGTCACGATGGCAAGTAAACTAGTCACGATAGCAAGTATGGGTCGGTATTCTTTCAACCCCTAGTTCAAGTAACAAACAAATGATTGATTGATTGTCATAGATTAAATCTTGTGTGTCATGCGTTAGGTGTATGCCATCACCCAGATCATTAGACCCCCACGAGTTATAGCCTTTTAGGTGCACCTCCCAAGGACCAGATCGGGCCCTTATAATGTTTCCCAGCATAGTCATGTTTGTTATCTTAGATAATCAATTGATGGCCAAGTAGAGTACCAAGAAGAGATGAGAGTAATAGACAAACTAAATGAGAGTACAGAGTGAAAGTCAATAGATGAGAATAACGAGATAGTAGATGAGATAGGGGTACAATCGTTAAACAACGTTAAACCACGATAGTAACAGTTGCACAACACCAAGTCGGTGCCGGCAATCTGGTAGAAGTCACCGCCGCCCACTAGCCGTGCTATGAACACAGACTAGATGGTCCGACGTGATCACGAGGTAAGAAAGAACTCACTAAGGCCATTTAGATCGTACTGATCCCTAAGGTGTAACGGGTTTTAGGGTACAACCAGCTCGTCGGCTAAGGACGTACACCAAAGCTAAGAAGACTTACGGAGGCCTTGACAAAGATTCCCTGGTCTAGTTAGGAGTCTTCCAGATGGAGAGGTGGTCCATGCCAAGAGAAAGTGTGTAGAAACTGGTTTGTCGTGCCTTGACTGCTCTAAGGCCGAGGGAAACGGTAACGGTGCATAAAGCGCGCGAGAAAACGAAGACAAGTGTAATTATTTAAAATATGGAATTTAAGTGAAGTGTTACTCTCAAGTACTAGATATTATAGAATATTTTATAAAGGTCTCGTGGCAATCAGGTCGTGGCCCACAGGGCTGTCGCGTTAAGGTCATCGCGACGCCCATGCTTGGCGCGTTCTGTTAAACCGACGCTAGGATGAACCGGGGCAGATCGCGACAAGTCGACCCATCACGATCAGGTCGCGACGGTTCTTGCTGTCACGACCCCCTCTGGCATCGCGGCGGATCGGGCCGTCGTGACACCAGGAGGCCGCTCGAGCCCAGAAAAGGAGATTCTCCCCTTTTTGGGAGGGTTCCATCCCTTCCATGCATGCTATAAGTTACTTTGAAAATCCGAATCAAATCACAAGAATGCCCAAAATTCATGAAATTAACTTTAAACAAAGCTAGACAAGGAGATCTATCACTGGTCACGATTAATTAGAAAACAGTCATGTATAGAATGTGTTTTGACTAGGTTCCTTTTCGTTGACCTAATCATGCACAGGTCTAGGAAATGATTTAATTCGCAAGGCATGGTGTGACGGAACACCTCGACCAAGCCGTTAAACCGATAACGTACTTGATCTGAGTCTACCTCCCGCGAACGGGCCGAAGCCTTGCAAGGGATACCACACCACAGTTCGTGTAAACACAAATGAACACACCATTTCATATATAATTTCACAAGTTTACATAGCCAATTTCCACAAAACTGAAAGAAAGTACAAGAGCCTGGGGTATACCCCGAGGTACAACTGAAATAAGTAAACAACTAGCTACACTACACTGTTGCTACAACTGCTGGAGATACTGACCCTGCACCGCTACGACGCGGCTCTGAACTGGACGACGGTCGAGAAACGTCCTCCTCGCCCTCACCTGTGGGAGTAGGGGTGAGCCTCGCTAGTCACTGGCTCAGTAGGGAACTCCCCCAAAACTGAGTAAATCAAAAACATAGGTACAAAAGCAGTAAACAGTACCAACAATTTATAGAACAACTAAGCAGGATATGAAAGCTGTAAAAGTACTCACCGTCTGTCGACTACGAAAAACAACTATAATAATTAAACGGTAAACCCAAACAGGTGTACGAGCTACAGTAGAGACCGCCACACACGAGCCACGTGAACTGGTTCCCGACACCAGAGACTGACTCGGACAAGCTAACACAGGACTACCTCTCAGTCTCGCAGCCACGGAAGAAGGGTGCCGCTCCACGTGAAAAGGTCAAGCAACTATGGAAACCAACTAAACACCACCACCTGCGGACCACACGGTCGCAGGCCCATGCCTGACACCTTTGGAGACCCTGGCTTGGGCTCGCTAGAGTGAGGCACTGGAAAAGGACTAGTTGGGGACCAGTGTCGACTACTGTTGTCCGTACCCCCAACTACGAGCGCGCTACAAATGACTAAAAGACAAGTACGACAGTCACTGTCCCACTGTCGTCTTTCCCTCAGCCGTACGTACAACTTAAACACAGGAGTGAGGGTGTCCAGGTCAGACGACACAGACCTCAACGGTACAACACAAGTACCGGGACAAAGCCCCGAGCTAATAGCCTGGCTCACAGAGAACTTAGGGCACCCAACTGGAGAGGTAACCACGGTAGGCGTCGTACTACTTGCCACGTACACAAAACCATGTGCACATCACACACAACCACGTGAAACGTCACGTAAACCACGTGCACTAGTAGTCCACTAAACGTGAACACTACGTAGACAGGTAAAGAGACAGCCAACTGCGTACCCAGTACGCTAGTCTCAGAAACCACGTGCGCTACATGCACCACAATATCATTGCACCGCTCGATAACATAAATACTTAATATAACAATATTTAGATAAAAGCATGCTGGCGGCAACATCGACTGTCGTCGATGAGATATAAACGGCAAAGTATCTAGCCGTTAATCTCCCAGCTGAAGAACCTGGCGTCAATCGATGTTGACGCCAAGATCTTCGGCCATCAACTTCACAAAAACCCTGGGCTGATACCTCAGGTATCCCAGCCCTAAAACCAATAGAAAAACACGAGGAATCACTTCTCTAGCATGCATGAATCCTAATCAACTCAAAACAACATGTTTCCTTGTTAATTGATCAAACCACCCAGTAACCCCGCATGAAGTACCATTACCCAAAAACACAATTAACATGCAAATTCATGCGTTCCAAATGAATTATCACAACCTATAGGGACTAAAGGGATCATTCCCTACCTCAAGATGCGCTTAAACCTCCTAAATCATCCTACTTCGCACCAAACCCTTCTCGAGCTCCTATAGAGATTACACCTCGCTCCGGCGTTTCCTTGGCCGATTCGTCACCACCTCACGTTCCACGATCCTCCAACTAGTCTTCTGCAACTATTGGAAGTAGTGGGGAAGAAATGGGCATGAAAACAGGGCAAGGAAGAGGGAGAACGAGCTGAGGAAACTGTCCTCGGGTAAACCCTATTCTGCAGGTCGCACAGGTTGGCGTCAACCCTAATGCCGTTTAGGGAACCGTCACCATAAACGTCCACAAAGCCTGCCGTTAAGTTCATAAGGTTGGCGTCCCCATCGATGGACGCCAAACCAGTCAACGACCACACCTGGCCGTCAACTCCTAATCAACTACAGCAGGTTCTATTTTATTTCAGGACCAAACCCGCACCAACCTGCGCACACCACACAACTAAACCACACTGTCCTCACAATGGCCACCACAACCAATACACACATGATCCATAAGGATCCGAAAAGCACGCGACGTTACACATGGTCAATGGAATTGGGCAAACTGGGCTCGTTAGAACCCAACACATGCAGTATTTATGGTAATTTTATAAAGGCATGAGCATGAGTAGATTCGAGGTTACAAGCAAAACATGAAGGTTCGGGCAAGATATGTCAACAGAGATTTGGGCATTTAATTCTCCCTCATGCAAGAACAAAAAAGGGCGAAACAGAGAGCTTTTGAAAGGGATCATGAAGACTACTAGGATAATTTTTACACGAATTTAGCTTGAGAGATTGCCTACCTTTGACGGGTTTAAGAAATCCTAGGTTTTGTGACGTGGAGAAGATGAAATCCCTTGCTCCAACTCCTTATCCTCCTTGCTCCTTCGTCCACAGCCTTCTCCTTCGTCTCCCAGAGCTCTAGCCACGAACTATGGGGTAGATAGAGCTGAATTGGGGTGTTTAACTTGCTAATAGAGTCCCAACACATTAAAACTCTCTTATCCTCTTCAAACTCCAAAATTCCAAAGTTATCTCTCTAGTCCCTTGCCATTATCTACCTAATATGATACGAAGAGGTCCAATTTCGTGGCCAAGGGGTTAGGATGGGATGAGGGTTCTTGTTTTGGATAATTATGGGTAATTCCATGCTTATCATAACTCCTTTTAATTTATTAATTAATTAGGTACGAAATTAACCTAATTATCTCCCATCCCATGATGGGCTCTTCACATTTGGGTTCATTCTTTTATGTTTGACCAATAGTACAACCCATTGCTAATTTAGCTTAATGGGCTTTGATTTAATTCCCTTTTACTTCAATTATTCTCTCTTTAATCTAATTTAATTCTATTTATTCACATTTATTTAATTAAATATTTTTTTATTTATTTGAAATTTAAAAATCAAGGTTACTACAAGATGTATCATGCATGACATTATCAATTTTCTTCTTCAGTTTTTATTTTCTTTTCATTTCAATACTTCTCAACTAAGGAGGAATATGCATCTTGCCAATCATCAACATCGTATTGCTTAAAAGAAGAGCTTACCTAGCTATCATTACTTTGGCCATAAAGCAATCATCACTAAACTCTTAGTTAAATTCATATCATTTTCTTGATAGCAAAGTCTTAAGTGGGGGAGATGGAATGAAATATTCCGAGTAGATAGGTCATCGTATCATATCATATGAATTTGGGGACCAAATTCTATTTAAGTAGGGGAGGATATAATACTCCGGAAAATCTATTAATTAAAAATTATGGATAAATTGAAAATTTATCAATTAATAAATTCAATTAGTTAAAACGGTACGCATCATTGTTGCATGCGTATAAACCCCTAAAAAAATTTCGTAAAAATAATAATTACATTTTAAATCATGTTCTCTAATGATCCATCATGAAATTTGGGCATAGAAAAATCGTTTGGACTTAGTTTAAGAATTTATGCGACTTATTAACATAATTAAGGAATAAGTCGAAGAACTCATTATTTTATGACCCAAAGTGGATTATAAATAAAAATAAACATGTGGGTAGACTTTAAATAATATGGGATGATAGCCCATTATGATATTTGGACCAATGAACAATCTTGGCCCATGAATAAATTCTCTAATAAAAGGATAATTAAAAATCCAATAAGTAAAATAAGTACATGGGTTGTACAATTAAGCTTACACGAGTTATTGAGTCAAGAGTAAGAGCCCAAATGATGAAGGTTAGAAATATTGGCATGAATAATATTTAATTAAAATAAAAATATGAAATTACTTGAATAAGTGTGATAAATAGATTTACATAAGGATAAGGGTGAATAATTGGAATTAAATCAATACTCATTAAGTCAAATTAGTAATGGGTTTTACTAATGGTCTTAGCATAAAGTTTTGGGCCCAATTATGAAGAATCCATCATGAGATGGAAGATAATTAAGCAAAATTCGTACCTAAAATATTAATAAATAGAAAAGGGTTAAGATAATGAGTATTTTAACTCTTAATCATCTTAAAAAGAGTCCTAACCCTAGTCTAACCTAATAGGACTCTATCATAATCTAAAATTGAGATTTAGATGAGAGACAATTAGGTTAAATATAATAGACCCAAATTAAATAGGAAAATTCGTAACTATATTATCTCTTAATTAAAAAGGGTCATTAAAGTACTAATATGACTCATATATATCTTAATAAGAGTCCTAATCCTATCATAAACCATTACCCACAAAATTGGGCCTCTCCTTACCCAATTAGATAGATATAGCAAGAAAAATAGGTGGATAATTACTAATTTCGAAGTTGGAAGAGAAGAGAAGAGTTTGGAGTTGTATGGACTCTATTACCACCCTATACACCTCTCATCTGACCCTATCAACCCCATAGAACGTGGTTGGAGTTCTGGAGGACAAAGAGAAGGAGTTCTGGACGTGGAGAGCAAGGGGAGAAAGCTTGGATCAGGAGGGATTTCTTTTATTTCGTGATTCAAACTAGGGCTTTCTTACTTCACAAAAATGTAGGCAATCTCTCAAGCAAAAATCGTGAAATAATTACCCTAGGTAGCCTTCATGTACCTCTTCAAAAGCTCTATGGTTTCGTTGTCTTCCGTTCATCCATTTGGGCGAATTTAATTCGTGAAATCATGCTGTCACCATGAACCCAAATCTCATGTTTTCTCTAATACCATGCACGTACTTGTTCCCATGCTATGAGAAAATTCTCATTGATACTACCATGTAATTCAAACGCCTCTAGTTTCGTGCTATTTCGATCTCCCATGAGGGAGAATTAATTCATTGAATCTCTATCAGATACATGCACCCTACCCTTCATGATTGCTTGTGAACCCCGTTCATGCTTGACTTCAGATCATGATAAAATTATCATAAATACTACTTCTTGTTAGCTTTTAAACGCCCCTGGTTTCGTAATTTTTCGTCATGTATACCTCTCTAATTAATTCCTTGAACCCTGATTGCATCGGTTTAGGTCACCGAAAAGTAACCTGATCAATGCATGTCTAAACCTTGTCTATTTTCAAATTAATCGTGCATGTTGATAGATATACATGTCTGATTTCGTTTAAAACTGGTTTCGTACTTTTTAGATTACCGTGCGATTTTATACTGAATTTAGAATGACCCTGTGTCAAGAAGGGTCTACCCAGAGAAAAAGGAAAAAAACTGGACCGCCCCTGTTATCGCGGCGACGCGATACGCCGGGATAAGAGGAGTGTCGTGGTCGGCCTTCAGGCCGCGTCATGAATGCGACGGGCCTCGCCGCCGCATTCCCAAAATCGAACCAGGCCAGGATGGCCGGTTCGCCTGTCGCGCCAGGCCGCACTGCCGCAGTCAGAACCGCGACGGGATACCCCGTCGCGACACTCTGAGTAACGCGCCCATGCACCCCGTCGCCTTCTTGGAATTTCGGCCAGAAAAAATAATTGTGTTTATATCCCTGCTGATTAGTCTATATACTTCTTAATTAGCCATGATTAACCCATGTTATAGTTAATTCGACTTGGTAAATTAATAATTGGCATAAATGATATACATTTAATTATTTAAAATGACATTTGCACGACTTGTCATATCCTCAAGATTTCCTTACACTTACGCACACACAACATTATTAAATGTCATTTGACCTTGATAAATTATGCAATAATGTATTCGGTAAATTATCGAAATAAATGACTAAATTATCCTATTTTGTTAAATACAATTGTTTTCATTTTATACGCGCATTTTAAATACCATTATCGTTTCCCTCGGCCTACGAGCACTCGAGGCACGACGGACCCGTTTTTACACACTTTCCTTGACTTGGACCACCTCTCCACCGGGAATACTCTCGACTGGACCAGGGACTCCTTATCAAGACCTCCGTAAGTCTTCTTGGCTTTGGCGCACGTCCTTAGTCAACGAGCTGGTTGTACCCCAAAACCCGTTACACATTAGGGATCAGTACGATCCATGCCTTAGTGTATTCCTTTTTGTCTTGGGTTCACACCGGACTACGTGACCCGTGTCCACGACACGGTTAAGGGGGCGGTTGTGACTTCTACCAGACTGCCGGTACTCGACCTGGTGCCGTGCAACCGTTACTATCGTGTGTTTCTCGTCATTTTACGGAATTGTCCCTATCTCATCTACTATCTCGATACTCTCATCTGTTCACGTTCTCTCTACACTCTCGTCTAGTTCATCTACTACTCTCATCTATTATTGGTACTCTCTTGGCCATTTTGTGATTGTCTAAGATAACAAACATGACTATGCTAGGCAATATAATAAGGGCCCGATCTGGTCCTTGGGAGGAGCACCTGAAAGGCTATAACTCGCGGGGGTCTAATGATCAGGTGATGACATACACCAAACGCATGACTATCAAGATTTAATCTAAGACAATTCACAAACATTCCTGTACATGATACTTGACTTGTGGTTGATAAGATGATCGACCAAACGCATGTTACTTGCTTTACTTGCTATCACGACTAGTACACCGTTGTGCAACCATACACGTTATCTCTTTACATGCTATCTCTTTACATGCAATCTCGTTACACGCTATCTTGATATACAAGCTATCTCGTTACACGCCACCTTGATACAAACTATCCTATTACATGTCATTTTGATACACGCTATCTTGTTTTACCCTATCTTGTTACACGCTATCTCGTTATATTGTCATCCTAATTTTGCAATACTCTTGAGAAATGTATTATCATCTTGTACTATTACTCTCTCAACTATACATGATCGTTCTCTCTAGTTAACCTGCGTTACAAGACATTAATCACTTAAAGCATGCTTGTTTACACGAGATATTAAGTCCTACTGAGCGTTATCGCTCACCCTTCGTTATTTGTTATTGTGTTTTCAGGTAAGTCATGTGATGGCCTTACACACATCAACGGGATTGGACTGGAGTGATGAGCGTCCTGAAGTCATAGCGATGGAATGTCCTTAGTACCTTAGAGTCTAGTTAGATATTGCTTTAGATTTCTTTTCCAATGTAATAATGTCATTGAGCCCTATGTTTTGGCTCTGAATTAGTGGTTGTAATAGTTTAGATGAATTATCAATAAAATAATGAGTTTTATATTAATTATTGTTCATTAGTTGATCTGATATTTGCGAATGTATGCGCAATTTACGTTACCATACACGTTGTTCATGCCTCCCCGATTTATTCCGCTGCTAAATTGGCGGGGCATGACACACACTCTCTCTCTCTCTAGTCATCTAGAGTGAGCTGCTTGCGTCTGAGAAAAGATTTCTTTGTTCATCTTCTACTCTCTTGGGCACTGTCTCAAATCAAGCCTTGTTATTGTAAGCTTGGTCTAAGAACCTTGTAATCTCTTTGAGATACAAGTTGTACCTCTTCTTAGAAGAGAAGGCTTACTGTGCAAGCATTTGTTCCACTTGTAGAAGGGAAGACCAACATGGAGCTGGGTGTATTTTACCCCTTAGTAGAAGGGAAGACTTGCTTGGGAGCAAGTGTTGTATGCCCCTTATTGAAGGGAAGACCAATGTTTGCTTGGTAGTTTAGAGAAATCCCAAGTATCTTGGTGACTGGACATTGGGCTGAGGTGTATCTGAGTGTCAAAGCAGGATAAAATCTGTGTGTCCTCTTGTGTGATTGCTTTTGTTTATTTCCGCTGCACACTAACTAACACTACTAACAGTCTTGCCTAGTGTTTGTGTTTTTAGATCTCAAAAATATTCAAATCAGCCCATTTAGCCACCCCCCCCCCCCCCGCTCTTTTGGGCTTGCCATCTAGGCCAATAAAATAATTGGTGGGCAATTTGCACGGTGAAAACAAGACTATTCCCCAACTCAGACTTTGATTCAGTTGAAATTGAAGTTGAAGATGTTAAAGCCATTTTTTTTCAATCAGATCAGACTGATGAAATGCAATTGGCTACTTCTACGCATTTTCGTTTGGATGATACAAAAGAGCCACTTTCATTATATAAGGAGAAGGAAGTAGAAGAAGTTGACCCAACTGACCTAAGTCAGGATGTTCGAGAGGGGGGTGGTGGTGGAGTCTTTTAGGGAGGAAGAGTGTATCACTAATGAGGATGAAGATGATGACAAAGATGAGGCTAAGTTACACGTATTTTCAGCATCTGATGAGAAAATGGATAATGTTTGAAATTTTTGTTCTCATAATTGATAATTATTATTACGAGTCTTATATGTTTAGATAGTTAATTGATATTTGTGAACTAATATGTTTTAATTTTATTGTTCTCAACAAAGATACGATTTGTGGAGCATGTAGTGGTGGCAGGAGGAGAGATAGTATGGGGAGAGGCTCTACTTTCTCCACTGCGCCTTTTGTTCCAAGTACAATTATATTGACTCAAATCTTTACCCATATATTTATATTAATTATATATCTACTAATGTGATGTATTTTTTGTAGGATTTGCTAATGTGAGGGGAGAGGGAACTGGGAGGGACTCTACTTCCTCCTTTGTGCCGTTTGTTCCAGAAATAAGTATATTGACTCAAATATTTGCCTATGTGTGTATATTAATTATATATCCACTAATGACATTTGAATTTTATAGACCTGAGTGCCACATTACCAACTGCAGAGGGGACACCGTTAGCACCAAGATCACTGCCCTCGACACCATTGACTAGTACATACATATTTTGATTCTTTCTACATTTTTATCTTTAGATGTTGAAATAATACTTTAGAAATTATGAAAACACTTGATGAACTACTATGATTTTATTTGCAACAGATGTCGCTAGTCATCATGAGGGCGATGAGCGGGAGGTCAATCTAGGACACTTGTTGTTTTGGATTTATGGGTAAATATAATTATTCATTAATTATATTTATTATCATTTCATAAATTTTGTAATACAAACTATTTTAACATGTGTAATTTCAGAGAAAAAAATAGAGTCTAGCACAAATTCCCGTTATATTACATCTATCTTTCAGGTGCATGTTTTTGGGCCTGTATTCTCCTCTCTACAATTTTCGATGGGCATCCGAGATTTATTGTTTGACATGCTCATAGTATAAAATTTAATCTTTTTAAGTCATGTATATCTCATCTTTGTCATTCACTGTAGTAACTTGTGTAATTTAATTTCCTTGCTATATGGGAAGCTACTGTCCGGACCAATTACAGAAAGATAATGTGGGAAGCCAAGGATAAGGCGGTAAAACTTTTTGACAATCAGGATCCAAACATGTGGAAGAAATACGGCCCGAGGTGGATGAGGATGAAGTATTGGGAGCCCCTCTGTGATAGATGGGTCAATCCTCAATGGCAAGAAAAGTCCCAGCCAACCAATTAAGCTAGTCGGGTTGTGCAACCAAAAAATAAATTTGCATACAAGTGGATCGTTGTCTTACACGACCCATAGAGATAAAATGGTAAGAAACTTTCTGATTGATTAATACTTTATTAATATATATCCTAATTTTTTTATAAATTTTAAACAGACTCAGGAGCTCCAACGTCCCCCCTCATTCCACGAGATAATTGAAAGGACTCGTAGGAGGAAGGGGACTGATGTATTTATCAGCAAGAGTGCTCGCTCGATCGCAATAAATTTACATATATAATTTTTAGTTTAAAGTTTAAATATGAAAAATTAATACAGAGTTATATTCTTTTCAATTTATTTTGTAGGAATCATATGATAGACAGATAACTGAGAAATATGGGGATGACATCACATCCAAAGTTGGATCCTGAGTCATGGGTGGCGGCAGGCCAACCGAAAGGGTCGTTTGTATGAATTTGGAGATAGCCTAGACACTACTTTAGTGATGTCATCATGTATGAGTTCAGGTGCTCTTCTGGCCTATATGAGTGCAATCACGATGCCCCTTAATAGAAAGAGTGGGATTAGAGACACAGTTCTCAAGGAGATATCGCTCTTTCGTAGTGATCTTCAACAGTTAATGATGAGCAGTGAGCAGCGCATTACATAGGCAGTGACCCCCCTCCTTTCTCAGGCTAGGATTTTGTCACAGGAAGGAGCATCCAACTCAGCACAAGCCCCTCAGGTGAGTGTTTGTTATTATTTTTAATTTCATATAATTCATACTTATATTATTTCTATGTAATTCATAACTCAGAGTTAGAATTGGTACAACATGGCATGCATAAATATCTTAGTGTAAGGAAAGTAAAATACTAAGATGGGGTGAGAGTGATGCGCGAGAATTGATCCTACACGACCGGAGTGGTGAGAGTGACATGTGAGAATTAACAGAATCTAAATCAAATTCCGAGTTTGAACTCGATGCTCAAAAAACTATTGTCCAAATTGACTTATTATAAAGAAAGAAAAATACCAAGTCGGGGTCTAAAATGTGAAATACCATGTCGATCGGTCTGACATGACCGAGGTGATGAGAGGGACATGTGAGAGTTGACAGAATCTAAATCGGATTCCAAGTTTGAACTCAGCACTCAAAGAACCATTCTCCCAGTTGACTTAGTGTAAAGAAAGGGGAAAAATCAAGTTGATGGTCCAAAATGTAAAATACATATTCGATCAACGTGTCAATCAATCCTACACGACCAGGGTGGTGAGAGTGACATGTGAGAATTGATGGAATTCAAATCGAATTCTCGATTTGAGCTCGGGGCTCAAAGAATCGTTGTTCAAATTTACTTACATAAAGAAAGGAAAATATCAAGTTGGATGGTCCAAAATGTGAAATATTGATCTGATCAACTTATCGATCGGTCCTATAAGAGCGGGGTGTTGAGAGTGACATGTGAGAATTGACGAAATCCAAATTAGTTTCCTGGTTTTAGCTCGGTGCTTAAAGAACCATTCTCCAAATTCACTTCATATATTCTTTCTTCAAATTTATGAAAATAAATAAATTATTTTTTATTTATATATCTAATGTTATTTTTTGTAATATAGGATTGTCGAGTACATAACGAGCATGAGGCGACAGAGAAGGCGATGTGACAGATCTCTCTTGATTTTTTATTTGATATATTATTGTTGTTGATGTTTTTATGAATATTTATTGTTGTGGATGATTTTATAGATACTTATTATTATGGATGTATTCTATGGACATTTGTTGTTATTAATCTTTTTATGGATATATTCTGTTTTTCAATAGGTGTAAAATTAGATATTTATTTCAATTTAAAAAAAATAAAATATTTTTTCCACGGCATAATTCCGTCGAAAATTCTATTGGAAAAATCGACAGAATTATTCCATCGTCAATTCCGTCGGAAGTAGGAATTATTTTGTCGGCGATTTTTTGACACCTTTATTGACAAAATTTAAATATGTCGAAAAACCATTGGGAAGGTGCCTATTCGACGAATTTTCGATGGAAAGTGTTCATTGAAAAAAACTTTTTTTTTCTTGTGTAGTACCATTCTTCAAGCTACTGAGGAAACCAAAATCATCCTCGTCAACCATTTCTTCAAACAAGGACTTGGTGCAAAGGTATTAGAGTTTTAAGGCAATTCAAATAGCTGATGCCTTATCTCACCTTGTCGTATCCTAAAGTCTAGCTAGGTCCCGATCTATTTCCTAGAGAAATTGGAGCATCTGAGCACCGAAGTAGGCATGTGGAGGCTATCGAGGAGCAAGCAAATGACTAGCGAATCCCCTAGATTGACTAGCTGAAGGATGGGCTATCTCCTCTCGACCCTTAGAAATCTCGACAGCTTAAATATCAAGCTCAGAGGTTCATCCTCCTTGATGGTGGCTGTATAGGAGGTCCTTCACCATGTTGCTCCTAAAGTGCCTCGGACCTCTCAAAGTCGGGCAAGCCATCTAGGAGGTGTATGAAGGGATATGTAGTGCTCATCAAGGCAAAAGGTCAATAGAAAAAATCCTCCTATGGCAAGGATATTGGTGGTCATCACTGCAACATGATTGCTTAGACTCTATCCATAGGTGTGATCGTTGTCAAAGGTATGACCATCTCATCCACCAACCCACTACAACACTTACATCTCTTTCCAAGCCATATCCATTTGCCTAGTGGGGAATTAACATTTTGGGACCATTCCTACTGGTTCATGTTGTACTCTGTAGATTTTGATGATCACAAAAATACTAATTCTCAATTATAATGAAAAGATCACAAAGCACCAATTGGTATTTATATTAATGATATAAGCATTTGATTCATTCATATTTGATTTGAGGGTCTAACTTGTGTGTTAAATATGCAGCAAAGTATGTCATAAGTCGCACTTGAAGTGGACATTACAAAACCCAAGACTTGGATAAAAAGAAAAGACAAGACTGGTAGAAGAACTGCATAACTAACACAATCGACGACCGACTTTAGTAAATCGGTCGATCGATCATCAAGAGATGTCGACAGATGCTTTGAAGATATTGACAGATCAGGAGATCATACAACTGATTTGGTGATTTCGGTAGACCAATTATGGTCCAATCGACTGATGGTAAGAAGGCCAATCGATTGATACTAAGGTTTCAATTGGTGAAGAAAAGATCAGACAACCGATATGAAGGAATCAGACGACCGACCAAGCCAGTGCTGTTTGAGGCTGGGACAATCGAAGAATCGATCGACCAACTTCACAGAATCGGAGGACCGACTTGGTGCAGCATGTCGACACAGAAGAAGAAGCAGGTCAACACCAAAGTCAAAGTCTAGAATGGGATGACCGACCTGGTGAAATCGGTCGACGGATTACGGGTAGGTCTCTTTCCAAGTTTGGATTTGAACAAGATTTCTTTGTTGTTCGTTCACGACCAAGATCAAGTCTTTGACAAGTGGGCATATAAAAGGATGCATTTTCATGTGTGTAGTGGAATACATATAGTTGGAGAACGAGACTTGTATCTAGGCTAGGGTCAAAGTCGAACCAGCAGACTAGAACACTTTCCAAATGATTTCTTCAAGGGTTGTTGTGTGAGTTCAAGACGTTGAATGTTCAGAAGATTATGCATCTTTAGTACTTCGTCTAGGAAGGCCTATGCAAGCTCCCGTGTTCTTCTCCAATGTTTCTCAACCACGCCAAAATAAGAGAATTTTGAATTGTAAATTTTCATAGTTCTTCTCTTGTTCTTGGGTTGAGAATTGTACTTCAATTTATTTACACATACATCATATTGTGTGGTTGATGTATAGTGTGTGTGCGCATACATACTGGGTTGTCTCGTCCCCGAAAATGAGGTGAGGTTTGTATTGTCCCCGGAAACAACTGTGTGTGGGGGTTTATGCTTGTACCTGGAAACAAGTAATGAAAATCCTCACTAGGGTGTGAGGTAGTGGATGTAGGTGCACGCAAGGGTGTGTTTTCCGAACCACTCTAAATCATGCATGCTTCTGTGGTTTGATTCATTTCCTCCTATCTCCATTCTACGCACGTTAGGATAGTTGGTTTCACTATTTTAATTGTTATTTCGATGTGCATCTCACACAATAGGTTTGCTTAGTTGAGTCTGATCTATTCTGTGTAAAATATTTTTAGTTAGGCGATAACCAATTCACCCCTCCCCTCTCGGTTGCTCATCGCACATACCCCTATACTTTTTTTTTTTTGAATAGATATGACATCGGAGTGAACCTCCAGTGTCGATATCGGGTGGATAATTATATATATATATGAGGAACATAAAGGAAAGTGGGTACATGGGCTTCAGGGGCTCAACTTCGCATGAGCTGGACACCCTACGCAGAGGGGTCGAACATACCCCTATACTTCAATTGGTATCAGAGAAGGGCTCTTGATCTTAGAGTGATTCTTGTGTGCGATGGCCAGCAATGGATATGTTTCTGAGGGTCATTCTATCAACCGTCTACCATACTTTGATGACAGTAATTATTCATATTGGAAAAACCATATGCATGTCTTTCTAGCTAAAGAATATGAGATCTAGAAAGTTGTGAGTAACGGTCCATACACACTGCCAAAGGATGAGGGAAAGTGGACTGAGGATAACATTAAAAAATTCAAGATAAATTTTAGTGCCTTAAATATTTTGCAATGTACAATACACCCTAGTGAGTATTCTCGCGTTTCTTTGTGCATCTCAGAAAAAGAAATGTGGGACGAGTTGAAATTGATATATGAAGGGACGTCAGAAGTCAAGGAAACCAAATCCAACATCCTGATCCATGAGTACGAGATGTTCATCATGAGCCCTGTGGGAAAAAAATATCTGATATGTTTGTCAGGCTCTCCAAAATTACAAATGGACTGAAGGCACTCAGGAAGAACTCCACCGACACGAAGACAGTCCGTAAACTTCTGAGATCCCTCCCACCAACGTGGCACACCAAGGCCACAGTCACAGAGGACTGCAAGAACCTATCAACCCTAAATGTGGAGGAGTTGATTTGGAATCTGATGACTTAAGAGATAAATCTCAAAAGGGAGGAAGCAGAGCAACCCATTCTCAAGCAGAAAGATGTGGCTCTGAAAGCAAAGAAGTCTAAGGCCCTTATCTTAGAAGAAAACTCCTCAAGTGAAGATGAGGAAGAAGTGGCCAAGATTGCACAAAGCTTTAGGAAATTTTTGAAAAAGAAAAGGCCACTATATGCAACTTCTTCCAAGGACTTCAAGGGAAAATCCAAACAAGGAGAACCCAAAAAGAAAACAAAAATGATATACTATGAATGCTAAGGCATTAGGCACATGAGATCCGAATGTCCGGTCTTTCTAAAAAAGCAGAACAAAATCAAGGCAAAGGAGCCCAAAGTCATGCTCTCCGCGTGGAGCAATTCTGACCAGTCATCCTCCGAGGTTGAAGAAGTGCAGTCTCATGGCTATTGAGGATGAATCTCTGAGATAACTTCTGACTGAGAATCTTTTACTATTGAGGAGATGGAAATAATATACTCTGTGTTGCATGAAAAATATAAGAAAGCAAAAAAAGAAAATAAACGATTAAAAATAAAATCAATAATATCTGCATAATGAATATCCTTATGAATCATATGATTTGTTGAATGTACAATGCAATGTTCTTCAAGATGAAAATGAAACCATGCAAAGCAAAATTTCATTGTATGAAGAAGAAATGCAATGCATGTTTCATGATAATGATAATTCTGAAAATTTGAGCATTCTTCAAAGTCAAAACACATCTCTGAAATCTGAAAATGAAGAACTAAAAAATAAATTGAATGTGCTTGAGAAGAATGCTAAGGATTCTGAAAGAATTGTTAGAAAATTGCATGAAACAATATATGAACTCAAAAACACTGTGTCTAGACTCATGAAGTTCAAATAGAAATTGGATGAGGTTCTGAGTGTAAAGGTGAATACCCATAGACATGATTTGGGATATGTACCTAAGAAATCTAAGTCTAACTCCTTTGAGTCTAAGAAAAATCTCTTTTGTTCATACTTCTAATTTTCTTAGCACTTCTAAATCACATGCTAAGAAAACTGCTCAAGTAAAAAAACATGTTCATGTTAAGAATCATGTGCAACCCAAGAGAACAACCCATGTGAATGAAAATAAGCATGTTGCACCCAATATTATTCATAGTTCACAACCCACACAAAGCACTTATAATGTTACATGTTATTTCTGTGGTGGGCATGATCATGTGCACTGTAATTGTTCCATAGAGAAAAATATGCATAAACTAAACCTTATGTGGATTAGGAAGGATTTGCTCTCTTTTGAGGACTAACACTATTGGACCCAAAATCATTTGGGTACTAAATAAATCCACCTGAGATGTGTAGTTGCAAATGTCTTGTGAATTTTAGAGTTGGAGCATTAATGTGAATCTCAAAGCACCTAAATTGTTTTGTGAGTATCATGTACTTCTATTTTGAACTTTCAAGATAACACATGAATACTCTTATATGTTATATTGTTTACTCTTTTACATTTTGATTATAGACTATCTTTTTGTTTTATTTCTATCAGAATAATAAAAAGTTAAAAAAAATCAAAAACACCAAAAGAATCTTAGAACTTAGTATCATTTGCTTATCTATCCCTTGTGTGTTTGCATGTAAAGACACTTCATTCACTCTTTCTATGGCCTAATACTCCCTTGATATTTAATGCATTAGCTTAAGATTTAGTGTGCATTAATTCAGCCACTAAGGGAGAGATTTTTGCATTTGGTGTGTGCATACATTAAGGAGAGTCAAATAGTTTTGTATTTAACTTGCTTCTCAAAATACATCTAAAATTAAGACCAACACATTAATGCACATGACTATCATTATTAGATATCATCTTAATGATTGGTGGAAATTTTTCTTAATACTCTTGTAATGCTTAAAATCGACCTAACTTGTAGTAACTCGTGAGGAAAAAGCTACATATCCTAAGTGAAAGAGGAACTGAGCTTAGTAATCGGGTCTTTCCACTGAACAAGTGAGAAGTCTCGCGTCAAATGACAATAGTTTCCTCAAAATTGAAAGAAAAGAAAGAAACAAAAATGTTGACATCAGTTGCTTTCAAATAATAATAAAAAGTCAGAGTGATAGTTACCAAAGCTCGAAGATTTATCATGCATAAGTAAGATTGAGAGTAATCGTTAGTGTTAATTAGAATTTTTATCTCTCATCATGTGTGATGTCTATTAATCATGTCTCTCACATCACTTCTCATAATTTTAATTTTAAGTATATTTTGAGAACTTCATTAAATACATGGACTATAACATGGCTAATTATTAGTGCATGCATTTCCTTAAGCTCCTTATAGTAAATAATTAATATTCATACCTTGTCTTTGAGCCAATTATATTTATTATCCCCATTATGACCCACTTTTGATGCTATCAAAAAAGGGAGAGAATATGCAGATTTTATGTATTCTGATTTAGGGTGAGATTGTTCGAAAAAATGAGAATTAGAAATATCTTTGAGAGGGGGAGTAATCTTACATGAATGTAAATGCTTGTTTACATGCATGTAAAACAAAAAGCAAACAAAAAAATGGATTAACAAATTGGCATATGAAATCACATGTTGTGTTTTGTGTGAAAAATCTACAAATATTTTGTCATCCAAAAAAATGAGGAGATTGTTGTACTTTGTAGATTTTGATGATCACAAAAACAATAATTCTCAATTATGATGAAAAGATCACAATGTACCAATTGGTATTTATATTAATAATTTAAGCATTTGATTCATTCATATTTGATTTGAGGGTCTAATTTGTGTGTTAAATATGTAGCAAAGTATGTCATAAGTCGCACTTGAAGTGGACATTACAAAGTCCAAAACTTGGGCAAAAATAAAAGACAAGACGGGTAGAAGAACTGCAGAACAAACACAATCAGACGACCAACTTTAGTAAATCGATCGACCGATTATCAAGAGTTGTCGACAGATACTCTGAAGGAGTCGACAGATCAGAGATTAGATAACCAATTTGGTGATTTTGGTTGACCGATTATATGGTCCAATCGACTGATGGTAAGAAGGCCAATCAATTGATACAAAGGTTCCGATTGGTGAAGAAAAGATCGACAACCGATATGAAAGAATCGAACGACTGAAGTAGCCAGTGTTGTTTGGGGCTGAGATAGTTGAAGAATCAGTTGATCAACTTCACAGAATCAGATGACCGACTTGGTGCAGCATGTCGACACATAAGAGGAAATAGGTCAACACCAAAGTCAAAGTCTAGAATCAGGCGACCGACCTAGTGAAATCGGTCGACTGATTACGAGAACGTAGTTTTCATGTTTAGATAGGTTTCTTTCCAAGTTTGGATTTGGAAGAGATTTTCTTATCGTTCACGGCCAAGATCAAGTTATTGACCAGTGGGCATATAAAGGGAGGCCTTTCCATGTGTGTAGTGGAATACACATAGTTGGAGAATGAGATTTGCATCTAGGCTAAGGCAAAGGATGAACCAGCAAACCAGAGCATTTTCTAGGTGATTTCTTCAAGGGTTGTTGTGCGAGTTCAAGGTGTTGGATGTTCATAAGATTGTGCATTCTTAGTACTTCATCTAGGAAGGCCTGTGCAAGCTTCCATGTTCTTCTCCGACATTTCTCAACCACGCAAAAATAGGAGAATTTTGAACTGCAAATTTTCATCTTTCTTCTCTTGTTCTTGGGTTGAGAATTGTACTTCAATTTATTTACACAAACATCATATTGTATGTTTGGTGTGTAGTGCGTATGCACACACATACTGGGTTGTCTCGTCCCCGAAGACAAACTAGGGTTTGATGTATCCCCGGAAACAATCGTGTGTAAGGGTTTACGCTTGTACCTAGAAACAAGTAGTGGAAATCTTCACTAGGGTGTGCGGTAATAGACGTAGATGCACACAAGGGTGTGTTTGTCGAACCGCTCTAAATCATGTGTGCTTATGTGGTTTGATTCTTTTTCTCCCATCCCCATTCTACACACATTAAGATAGTTGGTTTCATTATTTTAATTGTTATTCTACTGTACATCTCACACAATAGGTTTTCTTAATTGAGTCTGATCTATTCTGTGCAAAAAAAAATTTAGTTAGGCAATACTCATCGCACATACCTCTGTACTTCAGCTCAAGTGTGGAATAAGCTTATCATAGTAGTTGTCCATTACTCTACCAAGTGGATCGAAGCTAAATTGACTGTCAAGATAAGTGATAGAGTAATCTAGAAGTTCTCCTGGTAGTCAATCATATGCAATTTTGGCATTCCCTGAGTAATAGTGAGCAACAATGGTCAACAATTCAATCGATCCTGCTTTAAGGAAAAGTGTGTCAATCTAACAATTCTTAATCACTTTATCTCTGTAACTCACCATCAAGCCAATGATATGGTGGAGAATGTTAATAAAACTCTTCTCTAAGGGTTAACGACCAAGCTCAAAAAGGATAAAGAAAGTTGAATAGAGAAATTGCCAATTGTACTGTGGGCTTACTGAACTACACTGATGGCTTCACCGGGCGAAACACCATTTCAACTAGTCTATAGTATGGAAGAGATCACCCTGCTTGATGTTGGGAGCCCCTCTCTCAGAGTAATCAACTACCAACCAGAAGCCAACGACTGTGCCTTCTGAGAAAACTTAGGTCTAGCCAAAAAAACCCGAGGAGTCATGCACATATGTATGGAGGAGTACTAGGGACGTACGACTTGGTACCACAATGTCAGAGTTAAGGACATTCATGTCCTTCTAGGGTACTTGGTCCTGAGGAGGGCCTAAGCTTCTTGTCCACTAGAAGCAATAGGGAAATTGGCTGCTAGTAGGAGGGTCCATATCAAGTGGTCGAGATCTATGACAAGGAAGCCTATGTACTAGCTACACTTGACAGAAGACTCATTCTACGCACTTGGAATGCCAAAACTCTCATTATATTTTATTGGTAAGGTATGTAACACCCCACTCTTACGTTTCATGCTTTCAATTACTTGAACTTATATCAAGATGTTGACTCAGTTCCTTACTCCTTGGCTCTAGTTTCACCCTATTCCATTTAGTTAGAATTTCCCCTTAACTAGAAATAATCTGGGACTTTACTACCTAAATCCAAGATAAATATGAAATTTAAACCAGAACGAGCATTCCGACCTTAAGTTCACAACAAGAGAAAGAGGACTTGTAGCTACTGATGATGAAATCCTCGACTATTCCACATCGGTGACTCGTCTTCGCACTCTGGCCACACACCGCGCTTCTCCAGAAGGAGGCACACATCGTAACAATTCACCGCGATAGCTGCCATGAGATACATACCTTTTTTATATAACTGACTGACCAGTTAGACAGATAGATTTCATTATCTTACTTACCAGAGGGCGCAGATGAATCCATTACTGACTTTTCGAAAGAAACTGACTTTTCAATATACACGTTGCCCCTCACTTGATGGCTTAAAAGATGGCTGGCTGCTGGCTTTACACCCTAGACTAACATTAGTCTTTAGAATCGCTTCGCTCCTATTCCCAATTGTGAACTCTTCTCTTGCTTGCTTCATCTCATCACCATGGAAATTTTAGTCTATCAATGGAATGACTAATAGCCCTCCCCCCTCTATAGCCGGGGAAGGAGCGAAGGTAGTTTACTTGCTTATTTGCTAGAACAAGGGAAGAGGATTTAGCTTGGCTTTGGTTTGGTTGACTTGGGTTCAGTGGATTGTTTTATGTTTATATCAATAGCTATGTACCTGTTGACAAAGTCATTAACAAATGCCCTGTCGACAAATATTTTATCAACAACTATATATGAGTGTCCATCAACATATGGGAGATATGTCAGTGGCTAGGATCCATAGACAAAATTCACATTTGTCAGTGGCTACATTAGCAGACACTTGTCAAGGAATACAACAGCCACTAATAAATGTGTTTCCATTTATCAATGGTTACTGTAGCTGATGACATATGTGCTTTCTTTTTTAATATATGATTACTATATAACCCCATTTAATGCATTCTAAATCCTTTCAAATTATCTGACTTACAAACATCCAGAGTTTGAAGATTTCTATTCCCTATATAGTTTGCTTCAGAACATTTAAGTACAAAAACATGAACAATCAAGACAAGTAAACAAAAAAAAAAAAAGACTAGTGTTCAACTAAATAAACATGAATCCTATTAGATGATTATAAGCAATAGCCAGAGCCCTTATCCTATATCAATTTTGATTACAAACTAATAACTGAACTACACATGCAGATAGAAGCAACGACCATGAAAGTTGTTCCAGAGAAATTTTAAGACATGACTCTTATCCAAAAACATTTGACCTTTTACTCTTTTATGTAATAATTGTATGAACGTATAGTCACCAAAAATTATTCTTTCCCAACAATCCTAAACCAAGTAGGTCTAGAGCCGTCATTGCTTTACGAAAGAGAGCAATTAGACACATGTTAAACTTCTAAAAGACAGAGAAACACAATTCTCTCACAGAAACTAGTGGTTCACATTGAAAATGTTTACCTGATCATGCAAAACTCCTGAAAGGGCAGCATCTATTAGTCATTAATGCTTTACCCACTACGCCTTTCCCTCTAAGCAAATGGTGTTCAGAGCAAGGTTTGGCATGGTGAATCAAATCAGCCCGATTCAGCCGAATTAGAGCAGATTAGGGGAAACTCGATTCGTAATTTGCCTTATTATGTATATGCATATGCATGTATATATATAACATATGTATGACAGATATGAGAATGAGCTCAATGATTCACATAAGATGACATAGAACTTATATCTTATTCACATTTCATATCATTTAAGTAAAATGTTATAATTTTTTATTTCATTTACTTAAGATATTACATGTAAATAAAGAAATACCTCCCATTTGAATCCAATAAAATTATTAAAAAAATATATCTTTTACCAATAAAATATTAACTCTCTCATCTAAGAAGAAAATCGCGATTTGGATGATTCCATCAAAATATCAACTTTCTAATCCCTCATAATTGATATATCTAAAAATTTTATAATTCAAATAAATCTAATAGAACACAAAATCTAAAATCTGGTAAAAAAATTAAATATACGTGTGACTTCTCCAAAAGAGTCACTCTCTTATTGACCGCAACTAAGTCCTAGTCAATAGGAGAGTGGCTCCCTCAAAGTTCTAGTAAGAAGATATGGCAGCTAAAAAAATATCATAGCTTCCTAAAAGTTCATAAATCTAACTGGTTGGCCTACAATCAGTTCACAAAACAAAAGGAATCTAGTAAGAACATATGGCAGCTAAAAGAAAATCATAGCTTCATAAACCGAACTGATTGAAAAAAAAAATCACATGATGAAGAAATGACATTCATCTGTACTGATTTTGCATAATTTATAAATATTTAATTATCAACAAAACCACTTTCTTCAATGAATGGTCAAACTTGCTAATATATTAAATGTTGCCTCATCGATATAGTATTTTTGCAGAGAAAAGGATGGGCAAAAAGATTAGCCTATTAATCATGCACTCAGTGAAAACATGAAAACTTTGAAAGAAGAAACTTCAAGATAACTAGTCCAAGATAACTAATGTCAAGATAACTGAGGAGAAAGTCTCGGGATGCAAGTTCTAGGGATATTTCATAGTCTTATTCATGCATACTCAGTTTCTCACGGAGAGGCCTTTGCACACAATTATAGGGATGATATCCTAGAAATGCAATATAACCTCAGGAAGGCAACCACACCTGAAGAGCATTGGTAAGTGATCTTTTCAGTGGTCATCAAAACCTCCATGACTCCCAAACAAACACAGCTACCATGCTGAAATATGGGAATTCCAAGGGTACCACGCACATCATAGTGTTGAGCATAGTTAACCCGAGCATATTCATAGTTGGTAAAATATCGAACATTTGGGGACCATTCAGGCACCTTCCCATGGAAAACTCAAATTTCTCGACATGTCATGAAAAGTAACATCAACAGCAAAGGAAACCATCAAAATTGATGTACGTGTGAAATGGACAGGCATATGCAAACATGCAGTTTAGTAGCAAAACAATCTATTAGAATGACTAGTGCATCTCCCTGACGTCAACAACAACAGGGGAGATGAGAACAGCAACTGCAGAAACCCCCTCCTCCATCTCTGCTCTTGCTAATAATATAGTCTGTGCTGAATGGGAGGAATTCCAAAGAGACCCGCAGAGAGGATGAGGGCGACAAGGGTGAGAGGCTGCTGGGGGTTGTTGCTCCTTTGCCATCCTCCTCCTCATCCCCTTCTTCCACGCCCTCCTCCCCTTCGTCGTGCTGCTACTGCTTGTCGCTTCCCGCAGTCGCTTCCTGCGGTTCTTGATATGGGAGGCGTTGTTCGTTTACCTCCATTGCTAGGGCAGTGGAGAGGGTGCGGAAAGAGCGCGAGGTAGTGTTCAGCTGGTATCTCTGTCCTTGGGCCGCGGGTGGGATGAGGGGACTCTCTGTGATGGTTCTGCATCTTCTGAGTGGGGTACGCCGGGGGGAAGAGGGTTTCGAGTGCGGGGGGGCCTGCCGGACCAGCAGGGGAACCCTGTCGGACCTTCCACCCCCCCCCCCCCCCAATAGTCCCCCGCCAACCACCCCTTCTCCCCACTCCCCACATGCACTCACTCACAGAAACAAACACACGGGGAGAGAGAGAGAGAGAGGGAAGGAAGGACCTCAGTGCCGCTGCGTCACTGGATGTCGCCGCCGCCCCGATGCCGCCGCTGCAAGAGCAAAGAGAGAGAGGTTGAAGAGTGACAGTGAGGAAGACAGCAAGGTGAGGGTGAGCGCGATGGCGTTAGGGTAGTCTTTAGCTTTCGTTTGTTTGTTTGTTTGTTTTTTTTTTTTTTTTGGCGGGCGGAGGGGCGAGGGCTGAATTATTCTTAAAAATATGTCACATCAATAATTATCAAATAAAAGTTAAAAATTTATGATATATTTTAATTGATGTGTTATCAAATGATGTTACTAAATTATTTTTTGTGTGTGTGTGGTGGGGGGGGGGGGGGGGAGGGCGGGGCGTGGGTTTTTGGGCATGAAATATATGTCCAAGGGTCTTTGAGATATGTAGACTTATGTTATTGTCGTCCACGGCTATGAAGTGGTGGACAGATGTTTTTTTTTGTCGACATTAACTACATACTAAACTATATATATTTATATAAATATATTCTGTATAATTATTATATATTAATTATATTATACATATTTAATTTGATTTAGCTATATCTATTTACATTTGTAAAAATGTACTTATAATTTAAATATATTTAACAATATATATACTTGACTATGCCCATGTAAAATATTATATTTTTGGAAGCTTTTTGTATTTAAGTAGAAGGCATAAATTCACCCAATTTATAATAAAATTAAGCTAAAAAAGTAGTCAAAATCCATGTACAACTAGGTACTTATGGCTACGGTTCATCGTACCACGCAGATCGACTGTGTCGCATTCTATGTGGTACAGTACCATACCATACCATACTATTAAGATACCACTACAAGAAAAGAGGTTATTGGGACGGCTGCAAGCCGTCGCCAATAATCAAAAAGCCGTCCCAACTGATGATTAGGGACGCTACAAGGCCATCTCTAGGTCATCCCTAATAAGCCTGTCGCCAATGGTATTGGGGACGGCTAAGCAACATCCATCCCCAATAATGTTATTGGGGACGGATAAATGTCTGCCTCCAATCATTTTAATTGATCACGGATAATACCCCGTCCCAATTAAATTATTGGCGACGGGTACAAAGCCGTCTCACAAAAACTTATTAGCGACGAACATAAAGCCGTCTTTAATAATATTATTGGAGACAGATACGAAGTCGTCGCCAATAATATTATTGGAGATAGATAAGAAACCGTCGTCAATAATATTATTAGAGACGGTTTTGGAGCCGTCTAAAAAACTTATTAGCGACGGCTATAGAACTGTCTTGAATAACATTATTGGAGACAAATAAGAAGCCGACGCCAATATATCTATTAGAGATGGCTTTAATTAGAGCCATCTCAAAAAAGCGTATTAGCGACGGCTATGGAGCCATCATGAATAACATTATTGGAGACAAGTAAGAAGCCGTCGCTAATAGAATTATTGGGGACGGATGCACACTAGTCTCTAATGATACTATTTGAGACGGAGTGCAGTGGTCTCCAATGAGGCTATTGAGGATGGCTCCATCCGACTTTAATAGTATTATTGGGGACGGCAAGATCCGTCCCCAATAGTCTTATTGGAGACGGCTGCAGCTGTCCCCAATAGTCTATCATAGATTAAAAAAACTGTAATAAAATATATTTTTTCACAAAGTTACAACCTATTATACAAAAACTACATTAACAAAACACACTTCAAAATAACTAATAAACTCTAAATTAAATGTATTACATGAAAAGTTACATACATAAACCATTCACAATCCTCTTTCTAAAACAACTATAGTACTTCAAATTTAAATCCATTACATCACACTTATTTCAAATTTTAATGTATTACATCATAAAATCATGATCATAAATGAATAGTCAAGTCTCACGATCATCCTCACCAAATTTACCTTCATCCTCTCCATCTCCCTGATCTCCATCTCTCTCATCCTCAAGTGGCACAACTGGTGCACCATGTCCAGACGTATGAGTACCAAAATACTCTTGCAATCGTTGATCCATGCTTTGGAGCATCTGTGTCTCTAACATAGCAAGACGAGCCTCCACTTGAGCCTCCACTTGAGCTTCCACTCGAACATCTATAGTGCTCTGTGCTACTAATCTCTGCTCCTGATCTTCAATGATTTTTTTCATTCTTTCAATCTTAGACTTCTGCTGAGATTGCTCCTGTAGGAGACGCTGATATGTAGTGTTGCTACTGCTACCACCCTTAGATGGCTCGTACCAACTCCTCAAAGTCTGTCCTCCACCACCGCATTGGATCCGTCCAGGCCTATCCCTCCCAAACACCTGACGGAAGGCCTCCTCTGGACTAAGTACGACAAGATGAGCAGTGCCATCTGATTCATCTGAGGGAGTGGGATTCATCAACTGGGTCATCTGATCCTATAATTAATATAAGATAATTAGTACATAAATAAGTTGAATGTATGAATTAAGATTATGATTTATAATCATCATTACCATCACTTGACGACTTTGTTCATTGCTCCACATGACACTGCCATCCGGTGTTGTCCTAGCTTGCGTCATTTGAAACATTTCCGGATGCGTGGGATGACGACCTTCCTTTTGTAACTATTTAATATTTAAAAGTTATAATTAGACTATAATAATGTCAAATCAATTAATCAAATTAATAATTAAAATCAATACTTACAAAATCATTACTTAATTGATGAATATTCGTCCGCCCTCTTCGATAAGGCATTGATAAATGAGATCGATTAGACTTATTTCTTTCACTAACTCACTGCATTCATGAGGAAAAAAAATAGTGATATCCTAAATAATTGAATCCATCAAATAATAGGATTTGACAAAATAATACCTTACTATCTTCTCGATCTCATATCTCACACATGTGCCGCCATTGACTAGAATCATAACTTGGTGGCAAATTATTACATGCATCCTCAAATGGTCGTCCTGCAAAATACTATCATACACAAGCACAAGTTACATAAGAATGTGTGTGCAATAATACTACATAATAGTAAAAAATCTTACTTTTCTTTTCAAGTGGGACCTTTGCTTCCTTTGCATTTCTCCCATATGCCGAAGAATGTCGCCGTCTATAGCTGGAGACTGTAGAAAAGTGAAATGTTGCTGCATAATCATCATATATGATCAATGTCATTATAACTGTAGAAATGAACAATTATATAACCTAAATAATTAATTTGTTTTACCTGTAGGTCCCTCAAAATAGCCTCCTTCTTTTTAGGAGGAAGGGTCATGTAGTCTTGCTGCCATAGGTTGCAATGCACTCTATTACTGTAGCACCCCGGAAATTTTAATTACATAAAAATTTGAATAAATGGAAATAAATAATTTCCATAATATTAGAGTATTTAAAACATACGTATCATTATCGTATGTGTTAAAACACGTCGAACATTCCGTAAAACTTATAAATCAACCACGCATTATCCCTAATAGGGTGTTTGGGAGCAATTTTAAAAAAAAATGATTTCTACCAAAAATAATGTTGAGTTCGTTTTAATTTTAAATTTAAAACTATGAAAATGTGATGTTATCTGTTTGGTAAAAATAATATAATTTTTAAAATTTATATTAATGTGTTTGGAGCAGGAGAAAGAGCCGCCGAGGTGGGGCAAGGGAAGGGCCACGGGGGCGGGGCAGGGGGTGCGCGAGGGAGGCGCGGGGGGGGGGGGCGTGGGGGGGGGGGGTTTGCAGGGGGTGGGGAGGGCGCTGGGAGGGGGGAGGGTGCTGGGTGGGAGGGGGCGCTGGGTGGGGGGGTGCGGGGTTCGCAGGGGGGATGGGGAGGCGCAGGGGGGGAGGGGAGGGCGTAGGGGTGGGCACAGGGGGTGGGGTGGGGGGGAGCTGGTTCTGGGTGGGAGGGGGGGGTGTTCGCAGGGGGGGGGGGGGGCGTGGGAGGGGGGAGGGTGCTGGGTGGGAGGGGGGGCACTGGGTGGGGGGGTGCGGGGTTCGCAGGGGGGGATGTGAGGGTTGCAGGGGGGGGGAGGGGAGGGCGTGGGGGGGGGGGGGGCACAGGGGGTGGGGTGTGGGGGGGGGGGGGGGGGGGGGGGGAGCTGGGTGCTGGGTGGGGGGGGGGGGGGGGGGGTGGGGTGTTCGCAGGGGGTGGGGAGGGCGTGGGTGGGAGGGGGGGCGCTGGGTGGGGGATGGGGGTGTGGGGTGCTGGGTGTGTGGGGAGGGGGGGGGGGGAGTGCTGGGTGTGGGGGGGGGGGGGGGGGAGATGAGAGGAGTGGTGTTTTTAAAAACAAAATTGGTCCACACTTGTTTTTATTTTGAGAGAGATTTACATAGAATAAATTTTTTCTTTAAAATAAAAAAACACTTGCCAAACACCTCTATGTATCTTTCCTCTCTCTTTTTTAAATTTAAGAGAAAAAATTGACAAAAAACTGCAACCAAACACCCTATAAAGGTTTCATGAAGAAATTCGTGCGACGAAAAATCCGATTAACCAAGTGTACATCACATGGTGACTGATTGTCCAAATAAGGAAACAAGTCGGAAAACCGTTAACACGGAAATACGACGCAATCATAAATTAAATAAAAATATGGAGAGACTTCCAACATTATATATTAATGACCCAATATCATAATTGGGCCAATGGACGGCATTTGGCCCAAAAATCAAATGAAGCAAGAAAATGCATGGAAATTCGCAACTCTAATTAAGCTGAAAATAGAAGGGGGTAATTAGGGCAAATCCCAAGGCAATTAGCCTTTCTTGGCAACTCAAATTTGTACTTAACCATGGTGCGAGGTTTCCTAAAGCCTCACACACTCTATTGGAGGAAGAAATCCTCAAACTAGGAAAGTAATATGTGGAAACCGCAACTTGGCTTTCCTTGTTGCAATAGGACTCCTAAAACCCATGGTTGCTTAAATACTCTTCACCCAAACCCTAGGGTCGAGTTTACAACTTGTTGGGGTCGTGTGGAGGAGTGCTGGGCGGCTGGGGAGCTGTGGATCGACCACAAGAAGGTCATCTTCTTCCCCTGTTCGTCTGCTACGACCTGTGCAAACCGTCCCCTCGGAGTCGAGCAAAGGTAGGTCAAACCTAAATCTCATTGTGCAAGGCTTATACCTCTGGAAAGAGAGTCAAGTCTACTTCCTAACCCAACTGGAATGCACAATTTTCATACAGTATACGCGGAGTATTAGGCGTTCTTCAAATAGTGGTCTGAACAAGGGATTTCTGAAGAATGTGACTTCATCAACCCAAAAGGTAGGTTTTTTCAGGCTAAACCTTAACAAATCTGATACCAATGTGTAGAGCATCAAGTTAACTTTAGTTTCCCACTGATTTCATCATTTTCCATTTAGTACATCATGAGTTATAGGCGTTTTGCCAAAGTCGCGCATGTTAGGGTCATTTTCTATTCAAGTCAATTTATCACACATCTCGAGGCCATTTAAAATTATTTAAAAATCGTAGTTCACTCCTCTGTCATGTTCCCAACAACTTTAATAATGAGACTTTTGTCTGAAAAGCCCTAGTTTAGGAGATATAAGTGTTGCATGAGTCGTACCCCTGTGTTCCTGCCTTTCGAACTTGGTTTGGATCTGATCAGTTGCAGAGGACGTGGTTCCAAGTTCAAGCCTCTAGTATCGCGATAATACTGGGCGACGCAATCCTATGAAAGGTGTCCGGGAGACCCGACACATTTAACGCATTGACGGGTCAACCCGCGCGTGGGTCTACGCGCCGCTGGGGGTCAGCGCCGCTCTGAACCGCAGCGGCCAGCCAGACGCGTTTCAGAAGTTTCCCGCCCAAGCTTTATTAAAGGAATTTTATTGAATGCGTCCCTTTCCCACGATGCGATTCAATCATG
This sequence comes from Colocasia esculenta, assembly GCA_014218235.1. Taxonomy (NCBI): domain Eukaryota; kingdom Viridiplantae; phylum Streptophyta; class Magnoliopsida; order Alismatales; family Araceae; genus Colocasia; species Colocasia esculenta. The sequence goes on along the minus strand of CM024763.1, from coordinate 96,894,222 downwards.
AACGCGGCCCCCAGTGTGGACGAGATTTGGAATTCGCTGTTTTCATTGTGCAATGTGTTTTGAAGTGGTCCACCATGTTTGACGCATATTCCAAGCTTACCCGAGGTCTGTTTAACATGGTATTTAGTGTGTAATTCGCATGTCTTGGGTCTGATCATTACATGATGTCTACTTAATGGCTTAAAAGTGTTTAACCCATTTAAAAGTTATAATTATGTGAATATTATTCTAATTACTTTCTTAATGACGTGATCATTCATGGAACTTGTGATTCTCTCTTGTTAATATTCTAGCTTGATTAAAATGATGATTATTATCTTAAAATCTTGCAAAAACCATGTGTAGTTAAACGCATTGTTCATTGCATGTCATCATGTTAAGTGCTTTCCGCAAGTTTGAAACCGATGGATTGTGAATTAAGATAACATGTACTTCCTCTCTCATCTTGTTCTCGTGAGTGTGATTTACAATCTAGACTAAAGCCATTAATGTAAAGATTGAATTAAAGTACAAATCATGTCGTTATACTGCCAAATTTATCTCCTGACCATTGTTATCATGAAATCATGTTCAATTTACTTATTACTTGTTCTCATCATCATCTTGAACATAACGTTATACATGCTTACATCTTGAAACTCTCATTGGCCATTATTATTGACTGTGGGTATCTACATTTAAAATTTAAGTGAGATGCTGACGGGTATGGCGAGTGTCCAAGGGCTCCAATCTAGCCCCAATGACGGAGAGTCATAAATATACTGTAACCATAGGGTATAATGATTACTGGCGTTGCATCTGCGCTGGGAGTCGTGCGTGTGTGTTGAATGATAGTATAATAACCACATACACGCGTCCTGGTGTACATTCTTGGTGTTTCTTGGTGTACATTAGTGTCTACGTGCCTGATTAGTGTTACATGATCGTGCTCGTGCGTTCTTGCTTGCTTGCTTGAGTGATATGGCGTCCTGCATTTAATGCAATTAGTGGTATCATGCATTCTTGACATCAAGTGAAATCTTGCGTGCTTGTACAAAGTGATCTGTTGCTAGTTCTATCTTGTTATCTTGTTCTAGATCTTGTTCTATCATGATCACTCTATCTAGTTGTTTAATGTATCATGTTTTAACGAGCTTTATCCGTACATGCATATCATGACATTCATCGTGCTTACCTAGTTCTAAATTGTTAATCACTTATATCATTGTCCGCACAGAGAGATAAATCCTACCGGGCTAGTTTGCTCATCCCTACTTTTACCCAATCTAGGTGACTATGATGTTCAAGAGGAAGAGCAAGTCGAGGATGGGAATGCGTCCGAGTGATGGGTGTTCCAACTATGAGTCTAGTTATAGTAGTTTACTTTGAGTGTTAGATTCATCTAGTAGGAAGTGAGGAATAAATGTACCTTTTTCTTTTTATTGAGTCTTAGTCCTGTATTAGTTCTTTTGAAACAAATATGAGATTTGAATACAATTTCCATGAGTTCAAGATTTGGGCCTATGATGATGTATGTTGTTATACATTTAGTGCGTGCTAGCTAGAGGCTTATGTCGACTATTCACGTCTCGAGATATCGTCTAGAATGATTCTCGGGATGTGACAATTACAAACTCCAAGATATGTAGTAAATTGCTGAGCATATGGACCAACTGAAGATCCCCCTTTAGA